>CM038601.1:1364808-1770240 GCA_021533255.1 Ceriops tagal
AAAAAACAAGTAACAGCTAGTACTGGAAGGACAGTAAGAAGCCTTGTTCTTCTAAAGAGATGTGGCTTAGACACCTTTTTCTCTTCAGTAAGCTGCACTCCTTTAAAAGTGTTAATGTTCAATTGAGACACGGGCAGTGTTTTATCTTCTTCTATTACCACTTTTTCTTCTACTTGCTTCACCAAATCACCTGAAGGTACATCTTGAAATTCTTTCCGTGAGCCAACGGACTGTGTTTTGTCTTCAGTAACTTCTATATCTGAATAACTCTCAGAAATAAAACTCCCCTCAAATTGCATGCCATCTGCTTCCTTGTTAAGATACTGTTCAATTAGTGGCTTGGGCCTATAATGAAGAAACTGAGGCCTTGGTGTGAGGTAATTAGTCTTAGGATCATAGGGCAGTATTGATGGATCCCCATCATCATAATGACACACTGATGGCTCAGCATCAAGGGGTTCCAAAGCAGGACACGCCAAAGAACATAGTGCCTTGGGACTAATCTTAAAGCTTGAATCAAGATTAACAGAGTCTTTCTCCATAGTTGCATGCTCCCATAGCAGAACCGAATGATCTTCATCATTCTTTAGAGCCTCCTCCGCATCAAATTTAGGGACCTCCATTTCCTCCAAACAAGTAATTGTTGAATCAGATGATACCTTCTTTTTCTGATTCAAACCCTTTGCAGCCTTTGAACCCAAATCTTTAGAGGAAGGGCTTTTCACATCAGAAACTGAAACTGAAGTGCGCATTGTCTCATTGCTTTCATTTAAAATTTTCTTTCTTGGGGATGCATTGATTTTTGAAGCTGCTGAAGTTGTTAGAGACATGAAATTCTTGGTGCTCGGTGAACGAAATTTGGCCTCTTTCCAGTTATGGCCTTTACCATTTTCTTTGTCGTCATAGTCACGGAGAGTGTCAACGATGCTCTCCCGGCTAATGGATTTCCCTTGTGGACAATCTGGAAATCAAAGATTAAAGCATCCCAATTAGAATCAGGAAGCTAAAATAAATATGTATAGCGCAGACAATAGTTGCCAACAGAAATATGACGGCAGAATAACAGGAACTTGAGGTCCAACCATAAAACGAAAACTGTTGTCAAATCTTACATTTTCTTTCTCAAGGCAAAAGTTGCCCCCAAGTTATGAAAGAAGAAGAAAATATCCCGACGGGACACCCAAGTGGTTAAAAACTTAGACATTTATCTTCAAAGTTTCGAGATTTAATCCCGGAAAAGACGTATGAGGTTTATGGGAATGGGAAGAACTAATAAAACACTTGGACTCATTTTTACCATCTTTTCCTTACTCTCAATCCATTATGTAAGAGAGGTTCTGCCCAAGTATATTTCCTGATTTCCAATACTTATATACAAAATGACATGAAACCCAAATAAAAACAAGAGTCAAATGAACTAGAATTCCAAACTTAAAGCAAAATCCGGAACATATATGCAGTAAAAGTTCTCTTCTTCCCTAATGTTTCTATCAATTTCTCAGCAACCAAACAAACCCAAAAGACCATAATTTAGAAGGAAAAACGAAAAAGAAAGAAGAACAGAACTGAAAGACAAAAAGGCAAAAAAAAAAAAAAGAGAACGAGAAAGAAATGAACCAGACCCGAAGGGCTATTGGCAGGTGTGTTGGGGTTAAAGCCTCCGCCTCTTTGAAAGGCCATCATGGAGGGTTTAGAAAATGGGCTTCTTGCACTAAAGCTTCTCCTCATAGGATCGGTGGCCTCTGAGTTTCTTGCATTCAGGTTTCTTGGTCTGCTTGACACAGGAAAGCAAGATGAGAGGTTCTTGCTTGATGTTGTTGTAGCCATGAATTCTATGTTCTCTTAACAGAAGATTACTGATTGATTGATGGGTTAGCGGTTGAATTCTTTGAAGATGGATTAAAAAACAAAAAAAAAGAAAGAAAGAAAGAAAAAAAAAAATAATCTTTGGATGGAAAGACCAAGTCTTGAATGATCTGATTGGAGAGAGACAGCGTGTGTGTGTGTGAGTGTGGAGGTAACGTCTCTTTTTGGGATGAAGGATTTGAATAGTGGGGTATTTTTTGATCATTGATTATTAAAGGAAAGGTAACAGCCGTTGGATCTTTGCTCTTTTTGTGTGGAAAAGAGTACAATGTGACCGTTAGTTTTTTTTTTCTTAAATCTTTTGGATCCGAAAATGTAACCGTTAAAGTTGGTAATCTTTCTTTGATTTTTGAGATCTTTTCTTTTGGATCCGAAAATGTAACCCTTTTGGCATGATTTTCTTTTTCCCGATTTGGTTATTTTATTATCAATTAAAAATAATGATAAATAATCTAATTATATATTTTTTAATTTTATCTTTTAAGCGATGGAATAGATAAATGGTAACAAAGTAATTAATTGATAGTTAATAAATCACTTATCATTTTAGCGAAATCCAAACAAAAATTCAAGAAAGAAAATTGAACTATTCAACATCAAGCAATTGTTATTTACACGATACCAAAAATTATTATTTTATTAATTATTGTTTGGTTTGCTCAGGGCAAAAAGCTGCCCTTCTGGTTCTCCCAATTGTTTTACTCGTTCCTTTTTAACAAAGAAAAGAAAAGGAAATTAATTTTTTTTTTAAAAAAGAAGAAAAAGTAAAAAATAAATTTGATTTGAGATATCATTAACTTGGCACAAAGATTTGTTTCTTAAATAAATAAAAAGAAAGGGTTTTTTTTTTCAAGATTTTTAATTTCTTAAAACTGATTTTCCCAACATTAAGGGCCTCATTATATCAACATAGACAACCTAACACCTCCTTAGTCAAAAGTCAATATCATGTTATTATAATTATTAAATATATATTTATAATTTATATCGTCAACCGCAATTATTTTTTAAAATGTATAATTAATAATTATAATAATAAAATATATAAATTCACGCCTAAAACGCGACCAAACTACACATGCATGCAACTTTTGTACAAAAAGTAATTGGGATGGGCTCGAGTCCTCATGACTTTTCTGCCCAGTTCGTTCATGCAAGACGGTCAACAAAACACAATGATATTCGGGAATCATTTCAAGGTATAATTATATCCACACAGCCAAGTCGCTTCGACGAATATGCCATGGTTCTGATTTGGAACTAATGGAAATTTAATTCGAGATTTTACACTAATTACGTTACTTACATACAATATGCAGGCCAGGCAACCTCTATTCTCACTTCACTTGTGCAGATTATGAAGGATGTACAGAGAAGCAGATGATAGGAAGATACAAACAGAATAGCTCAAAAGATCGAGCCCAGTCGCTATTGCCACCATCTTGCTCCTCTCAAACATCTTTACCAACAGAATCATGACAATAACGTGCCCCACTTTTGTCTTCAGTTCATCAAGTGAGCTAATCTTCATCCATTTTGGCCTCTCCTATGATCACAAACAATGAAATCAATTCAAATTCCTTTACCAAACTTGAGAATCGTAGGCATAAGTGTTAAGCAAGAGAGTCTCATTGGAGAAATGACACAAGCAGGTATGCTGAGTACGCTTCTAACGAAAGGACCTGAAAGAGTTCTCCAAGTAGGAATAAATCTTACCTTCAAAGCAAACATTCCAAACAAGGAAGACCCTTTTAGGGCGCGGTCCATGTTTGGAGAAGTGTTAGGAGATACATTGCTGATAAACAATCCGTATAAACCCATTCCAAATATTAGCATCACGGTCCCCGCAAGATAAACATCTGCAATATGTTAGCATGCAAAGTATCCATTAAACAGAAATCCAGCTGCAATAATTGACACAGAGAAGTCATAAAAGTCCCCTATAATGGATCGATGATTGCATGTACATTTGGAATGCAGAGCTAGTGGCACCTTTACTCGTAATTATGAGTTTGGGGGGTACCAGGCAAACATAAAACATGAGGAAAGACTGAGAAGCTCAGATTAATTTCCAAGAGGAATTGCAGATTGCAAGAGCTGTGAAATTGAGTGCTGAGGACTCTGGCACACTGTTTCACTGTATTGAGCTGCAGCAAGTTCCAGCAGCTTTCCTGAAGGGTTAGAAAATAGTCTGAGCCGCTTTCAAGTGCATTGAAACTAAATTGTACGGATTTTCTGTTGTTGGTTCTCTCCAGCAACTTCAGCCGTTATTTTCCCATGCCTTGTTTTGTTTGTCCCAACGTAAAGTATTGGATTGGTCAATTACCTTGAAACTACTGCTGTTTTATCGTATGACTTGTACAAGAATTGTAAGCTCTCAAGTCAAGAAGAAAGTCGCTTCATTTGTAATTTTGTAATTGTAATTTTATCTCCTGTATAATGTCGAGCCTCAATTAATCCAACTGTTCAATCTTTCTCCAAATAAATCAGTTCTCTTCTTGATTTCTTGTCTGTGATTTCCACTGCTTACACTGAGCCTCAGCATTTTGCATTGAATTCTCAGTTTCTATTTCCGTAGCTGAGGCTATTACTGTAATTTACTAATGTCTAAAACCCTTGTCTTCTAAGCCTTGAAGGGTGTGACTTGAGGTTTTACATTTGAAGTAGAAGACGAGAGATAGTGGTGACAATTAGAGGCTGGCCAAGGCAAAACAGAAACTAAATATGCAGGTGCATCGTGCTAAAAAGGAATGCACTAAAAAATTCCAAGGAAATCTCACCAATAGCTTCAACCAAGCGTAGAACCATCTGTCCTGTGTGAATTCCTTTGACACAGCTTGTCCAGTAGACTTTGTATGCATCAACAATGTAAACACAACCCTAAAAAAGAGATCAAACGTGGTCGATATATTATAATTTCATGCATGTGAAGTTCTATGTAACACTTTATAAATCTGCAAATCTTAAGATTAAGCTATTGCAACTCATGCTAATAAGCTCAATCAATTTGGGGTTGTTAGTTGTCCATGTTAGCAATCATCCATTCATAATTGAGAAAAATCAGCATGAAATGCCAGACTCCAAGTTTAGTGCAGGGCCATTTCTTTTTCCATGTAGAATTTTTGGAACTTTATGGTCCAACACTGACAACCCTTTTAATAGCAAACAAATAATAATAATAAAAAAAAAAACAGGAACAGAAAAGTGTTTTTGCTTCAACTCTAACTTTCAGGCGGATCGATGCAGGGTATAAAGAGAGTACATTTAGGAAGCATAAAAGCGAACCAGCCAGTGAACCTCCAATAGCCAGAAGCGCCAAGAAGCGGAAATCGAAAATTGTCTGTTATCTTACACAAGAATGAAAATACCATCATTAGATCCAACTGTTGAACCCCCAATTATGCACAAAAACCCCAATTCAGTCCCTGAAATTTGAGATTGCTTTTGATTCAGTCCTCGAGTCCTGATTCAGTCTTAAAACATTTAGAACTTGAGAACTGAATCAAAATCAATTCTACAATACAAGGACCAATCTCTGACTTACCCTCTCAATTGTAGACTCGGTAGAGCGCACGAAGCGGACAAGTAGGGGGCTGCCATTTGGGGTAGCCAAGTCGTAGTTGAAACTGGAATCATTGGCCCTGGAGGAGGAGGTTTCAGCAAACGGCTTCGGTGGTGGGTTTCTTGAGGAAGCTACGGCTTCATAAGGGGAGGAGGTAGACGACGACGACGACGACGGCGATGCTGCTGATTCAGGGGACGAAGAAGAAGATGATGGACTTAAAGCGGCTACAAAGCGGGGACGTACAAATCGCCTGCGGCCAGAAGTAGAAGAGCTGCGAACTGGAGGTGGTGCAGAGAGTGAAGAGAAGCAGAGGGAAGCAAGTTGGGCCATTTGTCTGTAGAAGAAGCAAGTGGAACCTTAAACAAACATGCCCAGAAATTAAGGAAAAGCCTACTACTGCTCCTCGCTTGGCAATGAAATGCCGGCCGTTTAAAAAATTTGAGTTGGCCACCTGCGATTTACGCCGATCCGAGAAACGTCCTACCCGTGCTAAGCACGAGCTTAAAAATGAACGGTAAACTTTCATTATGGCCCCATCTCCTTTTTCATTTTTGTCTGTTTTTAAATTCTAAAAGATTCAGAATGCCAAAAACCTGCTGGACTTTTCGTATAATGCAATCACATGATCACAATGCAAAATAAATAAAAATTCTATTACGAAAAAAGACGCAAGGAAAAATAGATATAAAATCAAATATCGGTCCATAATAGTCATTTATAATTATTAAATATTAGTTATTCGAGTCCCTTCTTCCTTTTTTTTTTTTTATGGGTGTAATTTTAATATTTTTGGAATAGACAGACATAGAGTGAGATGTACAGGAAGCTCAGGATGCAAATGCATGGAAAATTTATTCAAACTCCCCCAGTACTTGTTTCTGCCTTCCTGGTGCCACTGGGACTCGCTGATGCGCAAAGAGAAACTGAGAAAGATGATCATTTCCGTGGTTGAATTGTCCTGCCTGCAGTCATTTTGCTTCTTCTCATCCTCAACAACCTGTCAACTTCTTCATCCCCCCAAGCCAAAATAGGCGTTTGCTCCAAGACCTTCGAAGTGTTGGGACCATACAAGGGAGCAGCAGTAAGCGAACTGCAAATCCCAAGCCTGTACCCATGTAAAGCTACTTATAGATGAAGCTATTGTCATTGTCTCAACACCACTAGACGTCCCTCCACCAGCAGTAGCTACTCCATCATCTTTACATTTAACCAGAAGGGGACTCCCACATGGGCCTAGGTTCCCAGCAAAAGAAGACGCATCAGAAGTGGACGTGGGATTATTTTTAAGGAATTTGACCCGAGAAATTGTTGTTTGACAAATTAAGATACCCCAGAAATGCCAAAGCAGGCATGCCTCGGGGGATTGGACCCGAGAGATCAAGAGATAGCAATTGATGCAATTCTGAAATGCCCTATGGAATACGGCCAAAGATGTGGTTTCCTGACAAGTTCAAAACTTCTAAGCCAAACTAACTCCGTTAATTCTTCAGGGAACTCCAACTGTTTCCAGACCGGTTCTAGTTGTAGGCCACTTAATCACTAAAACTCTTAATTTTAAAATCTACGGTTTAATCATTAATGCTTACAAATTATTGAAAAAAAAAATAGAGGAATATTTTCGTAGACGACCGTACGTGACCTGGGTCAACCGTAGCGTTTCAAAAGCGCCTGTTTCTTCCCTTGGAATTGTAAATACATATCCTAAAGGTGTTCCCATGAAGGTGGTCCCCACCTGATCCTTCGTTTTTCGGTGGACCAAAATCAAAACAATTTTTAGAAGGAAGCCTAAGCACAAACGAACATAAAAATCTTAAAAGCTCCGTTGTAGAGTTGCATAAAATAATAATAATAATAATAATAATAATAATAAATAATGTGAAATTGAAGACAAATTTATCATAATATTATGATTAAAGTTATTTTTATATAATAATTAACTGAAAATATGGACACGTATCCAATTTTAGGTCCACCCCGGCAAGACTTTGTTGAGAAATGTGTGTATAGTTTAGAAGCCTTTTGTCACGGCCGTCCAGAAGTATCGCCAGAGAGGGCCGTTGGATGTCTAGCCCCTTGACTTGGTAAGGAATATGCCGGTCTAACTCCGGGACACTTTACTCTCTTGAGAAGAGAAAAGGCAGGCGAAGTGCGAGAGAGAGAGAGAGAGAGAGAGAGAGGATGAGTGGGGAAGGGAAGTTGGTGTGTGTAACAGGAGCTTCAGGTTACATAGCTTCATGGCTTGTCAAGCTCCTACTTCAAAATGGTTATACCGTTAAGGCTACCGTTCGTGACCCAAGTTAGTTTCTTTTGAACGCCCTTCTATTATTATTATTATTATTTATTTTTTTTATTTTTGGTCTCAAGCTCAGATTGTTGTCAAACAAGTAATTATCCTCTATTTCCTTTTGCTTTAAATAAACCTCAATTTTTAGACTCATTTTCGTTCCTCGTCAGTGTAATTATTGACTACTGCTAGCTGTTTCATGATTTGCATCGAGTAACGAGAGACAGATTGTCTGATCAATTCAATTAATAGTATGAACTATGAAGTGTGGAAGAATTGGCTTACGGGGGCATTTTCAGATGCTTGATTCTGTTACTTTTTTTTTAAAGAAAAATGAAATGAACCGAACTGAAATTTGGGTCTGAAACTTTGCTGCTTCTACTGCTGCTCAAGATGTGGTTTTTACACATGTTTTGCGTTTGTTTTATTTTACATGCATATGCATGAAAAAAAAAACACTTTGTGTGGGTATGGGTGCCTTTTTGGAGGAAGCTTGTGTATAGGAATCCTGAAGTGAACCGTCTGATGATATCATTTGGTGGGTGTCACTGTCTTCGGGCATTTATTTATTTTTGGTCCGTTTGAATCGGAGGAGTGGGAATGGCCGTTAACCACAAGTGAGATCTGAATTCGAACACATCAGTCTCACGTTTTGTACCTGGTGGTGGTTTGGCCATTTTATTTTCAGATTGTATTTAATCAATATCCTAATTTGTAGCTTAACATGAACGTGCGGTTAAATGCTTTCAATTTTGAGTCCTCATTCATATGTTTTTCTTCCCTCTTGGCTTCTTTTCTATCACTCTTTCATAGAAACTGTCTTTGTTGGAGTAACCTTTTTTCTTTTTTGGTGGGTAATTGCACTTGGATGGAACAGGCGATCCAAAGAAAACAGAGCACTTAGGTCCACTAGATGGAGCCAATGAAAGGCTTCTTTTACTTAAAGCGAATTTACTGGAAAAAGGAAGTTTTGATGCTGCAGTTGATGGATGTGAATGTGTATTTCACACAGCTTCCCCTGTAATTCTGTCAACAAATGACCCACAGGTAATATTAAATTAAGTTGCAGCTGCAGGATTGATGCAGTGCCCCTGAGCATTTATTATGTATGGGGGGATGCATATTGTTGTCTCACTGTGAAATGCCTAAATGTTTCAAAGCATTCATGTAATCATCACTTCGATTATTTTCTGTATGCCTTCAATTTCAGGCTGATTTGATCGAACCTGCTGTTGAGGGAACACTGAATGTTCTCAAGTCTTGTGCAAAGGTTACTTCCATTAAACGAGTGATTTTAACTTCGTCAATGGCAGCCGTTGCTTTCAATGGAACACCACTGATGCCTGATGTAGTAATTGATGAGACTTGGTATTCAGATCCTTCATATTGCAAGTCAAAGAAGGTACGTGTATAAAAGAGCAGTGTTTCTTTGGTTTGGCCTGAATTTTTTATCCCTGAATGAAACATGCAAGTCGTTGCATTCTGTGTCTGTTATCTCAAAGACAATTTGTTCTAATATGGGGAAGGACTTATTGTCTAGTCTCTAGTCTCTTATGTGGAGATTTATGCTTGAATATTGATGCACCTCATCATGAACAAAGCTGTCCAACCCATATTTTGTGGTTTTTTATTTTTCTCTTTCCTATCTCCTTTTTCCAGTTATGGTACTTTCTTTCAAAAACCTTAGCCGAGGAAGCTGCTTGGAAATTCGTGAAAGAGAATGGAATTGACATGGTTACAATCAATCCAGGGTTCGTGATTGGTCCTATGTTACAGCCAACCATTAATTTCACAGTGGAGGAAATTGCCAAGTACTTTAATGGTATTCTTTTCAACAAACTACATGGTGTGTGAGATTTACATAAGCACATATTCAAGAATTTAAAATACCTTCAGCGGAGTCTCATGAGGTTTCAAGAAAGAATATGAAGATCACTTATAGTTTGGTCAACTGTTGATTTGAAATTCATACCTCTAATTTAGAAGTTTAGGCGCTTAACCACCGGAATACCTTTCAAGGGCATGAGAATTACCTGCTTAGCTCCTTTGTCAATTGTGAAACTTGAAGTGTACAATGTATGTTTGCTCAAACTGGAGCATACCAGCAACCTTCCAAAAGGAAAAAAGATTTACCCCAAATATAAACACAAAGAAATAGGCTTAATTCTTGTAGGCATGTGCTGCAATATTCCTATTATTCAAGCAATATTAGTTGCAAATAACTGGCAACATATAATGTAAATCTTTATTGATTCTATGTTTATCTTTCTACTGCTACCTGCACGAAATATGGGTGCTGGTTACCCTATATTTCTTCCGTTCTGGTCAAGATATGGTAACAGAGCAGTTTGTATTTATGTGTGCAGGAGCTCAAACATTTCCAAACAGTACTTATAGATTTGTCGATGTTAGAGATGTTGCACATGTACACATCCGAGCTTTTGAAGTACCTTCAGCTAGTGGCAGATTTTGCGTGGTCAACAAAATTGCGCACTTTGCTGACGTTTTGAAGATTGTTCGTGAAAAATACCCTACATTGCACCTTCCTGACAAGTAAGTTGTTTTGCATTGTGGAAATTGTCCCCGGTGTTGGATGGTCTTGTGTGTTATAGACTTAAACATGCAGTTCCATCTATGATGGGTGGACGATAAAGCAAATGATCTGTAATTGGGGTGAATTATTCAACTCATTAAACTTCTTTAGAGTTGCATTGTCTAGTACAATTGAGCTTGTCTTGCGTCATAAACATCAAGCATAGGAAACAGCCAAAAAGTTTGAGATTGTTATGAAGTTGCTGACATATTAGATTGACCCCCAAACAACTATATCCAATAAAACAAGCATTGTCACGATATCCAAAGATTGGTTCTGATATTATTGTATTGTGCAACAGGCCAGGGGGTGTTGGCATCTCCGGCTTTACGCCAGAGTATCATATTGTATCCAAAGAGAAAGTCAAAACAACTTTGGGTATTGATTTCACTCCTTGGGAGGTAAGTCTGATCGACACCATTGAAAGCTTGAAGGAGAAGGGATTTCTGAAGGTCTGAATTATGCCGATGGAAAAGGCATTCCCTCTGTCAATTATGTTACTGTTGTCTTCGTTGACACGGGGATGTCTTTATGAGATTCACTTTGTTGAAATATGACTTCAGTTTTGTTGTGGAAACAATGCTCCATATGGGTTCCATCAACTTTCTAGTGAATTTGGCATGCTTTCTTTAAACTTGGTGCCTCGAGACAATTAATGTGCAGCTTGTGGAACGCTATTGGCGCTATGGACATAGAGCTTGTGTTATTGGCTTTTATGGTTGAAAAGTAATCAGATAATCATATCAAGTAAACTAAAACGATTTTAATAGCTCGCAGTCTTTTTATTTAAGACAAGCTTGAAAAAAAAAAACCGAAATTTGGGGATTTCGATTGAATTTAACAAGTTTAGATAATAGATCTTACACACATACACGCTTTGTCTCTCTCTATTTGTTTGGTACATCGGCAAACTCAGCTTACACTCTGATCGGCCTAAAAATATGTGAATAATGGATGATGTTAAAAAAAAAAAAAACCCGAAAGGTTGAAAATAAATCTGTTTTTGTTATTTTTCGGGTACTAGGTTGAAAGTAAATCTTATTTACAGAAACACTCATTTTCAAACATTCTGTTCATGCATCATATGAATAATGTCCATGACAAAAGAAAAAAAAAAATCTCAGCACCCAATACGGCTAAATGCTGAGATGGACAAAACTTACAAATTTGTAGTTTTTTTTTTTCTCTTTTTTGGGGAAATGATGATGCTAAATTATCCTTCAGCCGTTCAGATCTATTCAAACTAGATTGGAGCAGTGTTAAATATTGAAACTAATACTTCCATCCTGACAAGCTGAAATAATTCCAAATACAATTAGACTTAGAAGGAAGGATTTTCTCCCATTATCCCTGGTACAATAGAACCCAAGGCATAAATCTCTCTCTTATTGTTAACAGGTCACTTGTTACATGAATTTACCAACTATTTTAGGCATGCACCTCCTTAATTTTAACATTCCCCGGGAAAACAACTCTGTGCACTTGATCCCACACATTCGCCATTTTCTAGCAGCCTTTTTTTTTTTCTTTTTTTTCTTCAAGAACTTTGTCTTCTTCACTTCATATGGCGAATGGCATCAGGGGTCTGAATTCCTTTTGAATCCAAACCCATGTGGCCAGCCAGCTATCTCATCTTTTACATCTCCATTATGATAATCACCAAAGTGGGTTTACCTGTTAGGTCCGTGTAGTCATAATATCGCTTCTGGAATGCCAAGCTTGCCACTAAGATATAGTTGTGTAGGGATATCGCACTTGTGTAGATTTGAAACTGCCTCTGACTGCGTCAAAGTTAAGGACCCTGTTAATGCCAGTAAGGGCTCTAGCAAAAACGTTTGGCCATCACTTTTCCTGTCCTCCTCTTTTCTAATTTCTTCCAATAGACATTTACTTGTCTCAATGCCTGTTAAAGAGCAAGATCATAAGTGAAGATGCAGAAAGAAAATTGACCAAAATAGTTTACGTTCATCCAAGAGCAAAGTGTTATCACCTGCAAGATATCCACCATGGACGTAGCCGTTGAATCTTTCACTGGTGTGTTCACCTGTGAAGAAGATGCGTCCTACCGGAGCCTGGAAATAAATAAAGGCCAAAAGCAGTTCCAGTTAATTAAAGACCAACTGCAATAGAGAGGCGCCCCTTGTAGAGGAATGCCTAATGTATGTCTTAATTTTCTCCAACATTTATTGAATTTCTTTTGCTCTCTGCATTCCATCAGTCGTTTAGTGCTAAATCTAATGGCTTTGACAAATTGTAATGTTCTTTGGTTGCCAAAAAGTGAAAAGCAGAGCGAGAGGCCAAACAATAACATAACTCAATCTCAGCAGTTCCAGAACTTGTTATACTCGTACGTCTAGTATTGGACGAAATGCCTGTGTCATTCAGTTTTTCACCAAGTGATACAAGGCATAGGAGTATTAAACCAGGACAGAATAGCTCACAAACTATATTAATTACAACATTCAACAGAAAAACTGATTAGACCATGCGAGAAACACGATCCATTCAACTTCAGTGTGAGAAAGATTACCTTAATGTCATGAACAAGTTCGTTATCTGAAATGATGGGGTAGTTGCTGTAGCTGCCACGCTGGAATCTGTTGTTCCACCAGCGGGGCACAAGTATATCGGTGGCGTCAGGTATGTTGGGCCCAAACATGTCCCTAAGAACCCCCATAGCTTCTACCAATGTGTCGTCGTCAGGCTGAGCTTCAACACGTTTCGATTCTCCATTAGTCAATGTTACAACCAGGATGTTGGTACCAGGGTACGCATTTTCCATATGCTGGTGACGCAGCAACAGATCAGAGGCCAGTAAGTAGACAAGGTAACCATAAATACTTGATCTATTGCACATGTTAAGTTTTACCAATCGTGAATGCATTAAATCAACGATCCCACATTGCCTCCTCAAAGGCCAAGTGTTATGAATTATTAATTTCAATGGTCTCCTAGTGAACCCAAGAAGATGATTTTTTACTTTAAATGTACAAACGAACTTTTTCCACACTTAACATAATAGAAGTTCCGCATATCGAAACACTTTTTTTTTTTAAATGTTATATTATGAGTTTGAAAGTAGTTGTCATCCATATTACGAGCTGTTTATGAGAGTGAGGGGGACTGATGGCCATGCCAGCCGTTATTTTGCATTTAGCAGCTACTGTTGTCAGCTCTAAAACAATGACAGGAATATTAAACAAATCACATAAAAGAGAAAGGTACCAAACGAATAATGCAGCAGACTCCAGCCTTTATAATCCCTTGAAGAAATGTAATCAACAATTCATCATCTCCAAATATGAAAAATTTAACAAAATTCATCCAAAAAAAAAAAAAAAAGAAGAAAGGCGGGTCAACCAAAGGACAGCCTGTTTCAATCGGTTATAGTGTTATCGGGTCATTTCAGCAGTTTGTCACTTCAGCTAAAACAAAAATTCATTGAGTTGATCGATATTTAAAAAAAAAAAAAAATCATTACGTTGACTGGAGATATATGTTCTGGTAAGTAAAACCAGTTAAAAGTTGATATATTATATTAATATTCAAGTGATAAATAAAATATAAAATTCAGAACCGATATAAAAGGTATTAATTAGCTTGACCTGCTGTCATCTAACAGAAATGACCTAACCAATAATTAAGGGCCACAGAGTTCCCAAGATTCTACCTACTCATTCAACCAACATCAGTCAGCTATAGATAATGTTCTACTGAATATAGCAATTAAGCTTCCGTTTAAATAATGCAGAAAACATGAGGATGCCAAAGAAGATTGGCAATAATAAACTAACCTGCCAAAACGTGTAATATCCTCTCCGCTCGTGGGCATAGATGAAAAACTCTTTTTCAGGACCACATGGCCAGAATCTATACGGAAACTTCAAGAAAATCTTGGTGTACACCATCACGTCACATCTCTCAATGGCATCTGTTTTCCACCTCTGCATAATTAATTTTTTGTTTACAATTTGTTAGCAATCAGGCAACAAAGTACTAGTAGCGTCGCACGGCAAACAAGCTTTCCCAGCCTAGGGACCACAATTAACATAATTTAAAACAAGAAGAAGGGTATTAGGTGGGGGGATCCTTTGTACGAACTAAAATATTCGGCATAGAATAACTACTAAGCCAACTTGAAATATTCCCCAGAAGACCTGCCTAAGCGCATCGCACATACAACGTGAAAGTTGTCATGCAGCTGTGGAAATTAATTTAGATCAGGAGTTATATAAAATATTAATAAAAATTATATTAATTAAATTTAATTTAACATAAATGTATTATTTAAATAAAATTAAATGTTTATAATTATATAAAAATATAATATTTATATTATTATGTATTTTTATAAATTATTATTACTTCATATTTTTAATTAATAAAATTGAGAGTTTTTATATAATTCCTATTTGATATAAGTAGAGAAGAAACAAACAATTCTCGCCAGAACCGCCACATAAACCGTTGGACCACCGTTCACCAGAGTGCCACACCGCTGATTACCACATGCTGCTGCACAGTGCCTTTTTTTTTTCTTTCTTTCTTTTTCGACAGAAGCCAAATCCAGCACTGCAGACGCCGGCAAGCCCATTTTTATGACCACCACACGCCCTAAAGAAGTTCCGAAACACCTTAGATCTACCAAAACAGAAAGAAAGTTTTAGCAGCCGTCTTGCAACGCCGTATGCCCTTTCTCCGATGATCACCGTAAGTTAAGGCCACTAGATTTTGAATATGTGGGCGCCGATCTACAAGTTCCACTCATCCACGCATCAAAATCTCCTCAGAAAGCTGTTGGAAGTTGTCAAGTGTCTCTTTTGTTGGTTTTGACAACGACGCTAATATAGTAATCGACTTATTCAGAATATATTATCCTAATCAAATTTATAAAGCTTATATTTTTTTAACATAGGGTAAATTATCTTTGGACAACTACTCTAACTCATGCACTCTAATATCTGTGACTCGACGAGAGTTTCATTGGATAACAATAATAAGTATTTTTTATTGATAATTTAATAAAAAATATGAATTTATTGTATAAAAAAAAGTTAAGTCGTACATCTTTGAAAATTTTAAAATTAATATTAAAAGATATAATGAGTATTATATTAAAATTTTGCAAATTAATAATAGTTGTGGTGAATATATTTCTAATGAATCTAAAGAGAATTGTAAAGTACAAAGAATAAAGTATAGATAATAAATTCATACACTTTACAATACTTAAAAATTTAAATTGTTACATAAGAATCAAGATATTGATCCTATATTATACTTTTAACACATAAAATTATTGAAAAGTGTTTGTCCAAATTTTAACGAAAACAATGATAAGTGATGTGTGAAGATAATTTTTTTTTTTTTTGCTATGTAAAAAGAAAATATAACTTGTTTAATCTTAATAAAAAAAAAAGTAGTTACTCTTTAAAGAGATTTGACTATTATTAAAGATAAAGTTTGAAATTTTGACGTTGAAGAGTATAATGACTTTTAAAGATATCTAGTTACTATTTTAAGAGAAAAGGAATCTCAAATTGTAATCTTTAATGCAAATAAAAAAAATTAACTATTAGTTATTTAGAATTCTACACCACAAGTTAGATTGTAAGATTACAAGGTAATACCTAATAATACTATTAATGATAATGGGTATTTAGGGCATTTTCCATATTTGCACCTTGTAGTGTCATTTAACAAGCAATTACTTGTTAAGAGTTATTCAACAAGCTTGTCAAATTATTTGGTTTCATAATTTACTAAGTGAAATTTATATTTTTATTGAAATTTTACTAAGATATTTGTTAATAATATTTATATAATTAATTTAGTCAAGAATCTAATGGCAGATAGAAAAAGTAAACATATTGATATTTATTTTTATTTTTTGAGGAGTGAAGTTGATAAAAATATTAAATTGATATATTATAAATGTAAAAATTAAGTGGCCAATATTCTTACAAAATAATTAAAGTAAATGATGAAAATGAAAATAATGCTAAATCAAAATTAATAGGACATTAAATTTAATTTAAATTAAAAATTAATTAGAATTCTAATAAAATCAAACTACTTTAATTCATTTAAATATACTGTTACCTCTAACGTAAAATTAAATATTTTTTATTATATAAAGATGTAATTTTTATAAAGTTTTTATGCGTGGCCTCTGGGTTACAAATCATCAATGCAACAATCCATGGTATTTTGCAAAAATGGTTCTTGCTTCATAAGAACAGCTAAGGCGTCATATATTTTTGACTTCTCCGATCTCATGGTCTCTAGTGTTCATGTACTACAACCTGAAATATTTCAAAAAAATCTGACATCTCCTGTCTTATAGGGTACTATTCTTGAGGGCATAGGGTCTCCCCCTATGACTCTTGTCTTTGTAGATTCCGCTGACATACTCCAAAACAAAGCCAGGCACTTTTTTTTTTTTTTTAACATTGGATAATTGAGGACGCAGAAGTCAAACCCCCTAGATAAAGTAAGAAATTTCAAATCGAACTTCTTCTGGGGTCCTCACACTATGGCACATATAATCATGCGTCAGATTTATCTTATTTCGCAAAAAAAGTGGGCTATGTTAAGCGTTCCACTTTACTGTAAAAGGTTAAATCTTTTTCTATTAAAATGAATCGTAGGAAAATTTTAATTTGGTTTATTTAAGATAAAAATTACATTAACTCAATTTTAAATATAAATAAAAAATTTTAAGTAAATTCCAGATAAAAACAATCAAATAAATTTATATAATATTAAATTATGTGTATATTATACTTATAAAAAAATAAGTAAAAAATAACAAATACCTAAAATGTATAGTAAATTACAAAAATAGAAAATATTTAGGGGGGATGCCTTGTGGCTTGAAATGTAAATTATGTTATGGCATATAATTTCACCTTAAACCCTACAGATGAGGTGGCTGACTGACTGCAGTAATGTGGTAACTTTAGACATAAATGCATGCCTTAGTATCAAACATCGTTTAATTAAAAATGGAGAATAAGTGTAACAGCCGCTATTTATGGTATAACAAGAAAACATGAAAAAAGAAAGCGAAAGAAACAAGGACGAGAAGACATACGGGCAAGGGAGGCCTAAAGGCAATGAGGTCGCTTTGGAGAACGCCAATGCTAACAGACAAAACCGCATAATTGGCTTCGTAAACGCAACCATCCTCCGTTTTCACAGTAACGCCGTTCCTCGAGTGCTGCAATTCCCTAACAACCTGCCCCAATTCCATGCACTAAATTACCACCCATCTCTCAAATACATTTTTTTTTTTTCACGAAAAGCAACAAGGTCATTGGAAGACAGCGAAAACAATTCCAGATTCCAAGACAACTAATCAAATAAGAATCTTTCAGGTCAAACCAAGAAATTTTGTGCAGCTCAGGGCTAACACTAAAAAAATAATAAGAAAAGAAAACTATTGGAGAAGACCCCATTGCCCATTTATTGAAACAGAGGAGGCGTGATAAATTTCTGATATTTTCAGCAAATTATGTTAAGACACCAACGGAAAATTAAATGAGAAAATGGACAAGACCTTTCCCTATTCATGACATCTCGACTCCTGGGTCATCGCCACTTGAGTCATCGAAAGAACTGTGCAGGGCAGTGAATATTGAAACAATTTGGGCCTACAAATTAATGAGTGACAGTAGTGTCTAAGGGATAGAGAAGATTGTGGCAATTCATGGCTATATGATTGAAATCTGACACGTTGGTAGGCCAAAATTTGTGGCCCTATATGAGAGTTCTCAACTCTAAAAGACCACTAGAAGTTTGGTTGTTGTCATTAAAAATAATCCAGGGATGGTCAATGGCCAAGCTTCTAAGGTTTGACTGGTAAAATTTGGAGATAATAATCCATTATTTAAACAAGACAATCAAACTATTCTAAAAATATTCTAGAATTAAAATAATCACAACTATATTTAATTGGTTTCTCGTCACACTTAGCTACTCTGTCTGTCCGTATTCTTCAAACTTAAAAATCAACCAGAAAATCGAACCTTGAAAATTTGTTCTATAATTGGTTACGGAAAGAAAACACATTTCACCCCGGTTACATGTTTTAAGCAAAATTAGCACAGTAACGATGTGATACCTAGAACAGAGCTTAGTTGATGCCAGACAATCTTTTAAGGATGATTAGCACCAAATGACAGATATTTGTGTCGTTATCGGCGAATACCAAAAGTGGGTCAATCAATCACAGCAGCAAAGGGATATTAGTGCACGAAAATACGTTACAAGATCGAGTTTCAGGATATTTTCGCTGTTTAAGTCCATTCCCCATACCTTATCAATCCAGAGAGTTTCATATTTTCATGTTTCAAAAACAAATAAATAAGAAATTGAATTGACTTTCTTTTTACCTTGTTGAGTTTGAGGCGGGTGTCCAAGATTTTTCCCTCGGAGGTAAACAGAAAATCTTCAGCCATTTTGTACAGCAAGTACTCGTATCCTCTTTCATCCGCCACCAGAAACTCCCTTTCACCATAGTCCAGATATGTTGATATTGGCTCTACCTCTGTGGAAGATTGTTTGCCATTTCTCAATGTCACGAACCCACCCAAAAAAAAAAAAAACAAAATAAAAAGTAAAATGATAAATCAGATGCGAAACCGACCTGCCATCTCAAAGTCATGGAGGATGAAGTCAATGGCGAGCTCTATTGGCGTCTTTGGTGTGCTGGGACAAGCACAATAAAACAAAAGTAGAAGATCAAAGACTTATTAAAAAACTAAAAAAAAAGAAAAACCATCTCAGTATGGGAAAAGCCAAAATTTGACTTTCCA
This sequence comes from Ceriops tagal, assembly GCA_021533255.1. Lineage (NCBI taxonomy): Eukaryota > Viridiplantae > Streptophyta > Magnoliopsida > Malpighiales > Rhizophoraceae > Ceriops > Ceriops tagal. The sequence goes on from CM038601.1 coordinate 1,383,936, forward strand.
GAAAAAGACTCACTTACCAAGTCGGTTCAATTACTTCACCTTCACCTATATGGCTATGGTTTGCTTCTTGGCTCTTCAGCTGCTCAATTGCTGATGCCACCGCCTTCTCGTAAGAGTCCGCAGCTACTCCGCTCGGAAATATTTTCCCGCTGCAACAAACTCAATCACAAAGATAAGCAATAGCACAATCATAACAAAAAAAATAACGGAATAAACGCTACCGTATAGAAAAAGGAGAAAAGTAAAGAAAGAGAATTGCTGGCCAAACAAGGAAAAAACGAAAAAAGAAAAAAATGGAAGAGCGAGTGGGGAAATTGGTTACCTTCGGTCATAAATGTTATAGCGAGCATTGCTATAGTCAGAAAAGCAGGTACGGAGGGCGGATTGAGAGGCAAGTTCCCAGACTGGATTGGACTCTTTGCCACCAACTCCGGCGATCCAACCGGCTCCGAGCTCCACTGCGACGCCGCAGAAATTTTCTTTTCGGATCCTTCCGCCGATACGATCAGAAGCCTCCAGAATCACCAGTTCCTCTACTCCATTCTCTGCCAACACCTTCGCCGCCGATAAACCTTTTTCCAATCATATACACAGATTAAATTAAAATTAAACGAATGCCAATCGCATGCCGATCATGCATACATATACGCACACAGAAATGTTTTTTTTTTATTTATTTATTTAGCAGCAACTACGGTGAATGTAGAGACGAGGTTACCGGAGACGCCGGCGCCGATGATGATGACGGAGGAGCGAGAAGGGGAAGTCATTAACGTCACGGAAATTTGTGCGTGAAAGAAAGAGAGAGAGAGAGAGAGAGAGAGATAGAGAGGCTTTTAAGGTTGTTTTGGGTTTCGTTGGCGAGAGGAGCAGAAGCAGCGGGAGCCGGTTTATATACACGCGATTCTTGCCTTACTTATTTTTTTATTTATTAACTCGCGCGCCGGGTAAGCAAGTGGGGGCATATGAGTCATTTTAGAAAGGGTGATAATGGTATTTGAATTCTTTTTTACCCGATAAAAATATCTTTGGGAAATATAACAGCCACGTTGCATTTTTTTTTATTTTATGCAAGTATTGATAGTAAATACGATTAAACATTTAGGTCGAAATGCACTAAACTGTGATTTTATTTTATTTTTGTAAATTTCACTCTTTTGAGATTTTAACTTGTACTTTGTAAATCTTTTTAATTTTGACAATTAAAATTACTTGTGAGAATTTTCTTTTTAGTTTTTTCAAAACACATAGACATGAAATTAATTATTGGAAAATAAAATTTGAGTCAAATTTAATGAATTTTGTATGCACTTTTATTTCAATGACTGGGATGATTGCATTTGCAACTAACCGACTATGTTAACAAATTGTTTCAATATAAAATCGAGTAAATTGATGTGTAATTGGAGATTTTTCTCAAGAACATTCAATCCATATATTAAAAAAAAAAAAGAGGGGGGGGGGAAGAAGAAGAAGAAGAAGAAGAAATGAAGAACAACGCGATGAAATGATGCTTATGAGATACAAGGAAGACTGGTAGCCGACCCAATAAATTTCTCAATGAACAAAAAATAAAATAAAATAAAATCGGTTCAACACCATTATTGACCAACGAGTCTCTTACTGCAAGTACGCATTAATGGGGTTATTTTACTGTATTTGGTAGACCCAGATTGTTTGGTGCAAATATTTAATGATGTGGGAATTGAAATGTTTTTTCTTTTTTCTTTTTTTTTTAACAGAATTCCACCCTTTCTTTTTTTTTTGTGCGTGTTCAATAAAAAATTGGGAAGAAAATTAAAACAGTCGCTCTCAATTATGAGAAATTGAATACAAATGGGCCGCGAGCTTTTCATCAATTTCAATTCCAGAAGAATTTTCATTCATTAATTAATTTTTCATTGCAGCCTGCAAAATTAATAATTGAAGACTTTTCTCGTATTTTCTTGCATGCGTGTCACTTGCAATCTGACAAAATTAAATATGCAATGTGATGCCTTCCAAACCCATACGAGTCCTACATGGACCACATTTGCCTTGCAAATAAATCGCTGCTTCCCCAAATGAAATATGAGGTAAAAAGAAAATCAGTAAATCAGCTTGTTTGCTTAATTTGTGTTCATTTTCCTAAGAAATAATTTTTTAAAAAAAAATTACACCACCCATTTTTCTCAAATCCTTTAATCCCAACTCAGACTTAACGTTAGCTTAGTCTCTCTGCGGTTGATTGAATGCTTCATGATTCATTTTTAGATCAATAGTCTTGAATTTATACTCAAATCAGAATCACTTGGAAAGTGAAAATTTAACATTTTCACAACTTAAAATGATATTTAACTTTGAGGACCATTGTGGAGGCCATTCATGGGGAGTATGAGTGCATCAATTACACTAATCCTTTTTTTCTTTTTCTTTTGACAACTGAAATAATATAGTTTATTTTTTCAAAATACGGTTTATTTTCCAAAAAGTATAGTAAGTATAATTCCAAATGAAGTTCATTCCAATTCTAGCTTTCTTTAAAAAAAAACAAAACAAAAAACAAAAAACGCTGGCTGTGCTACGTGCCAAATTTTAACAGGCCGACATTACAAAGCCGCACATGGGATTCTTCAATTTTACGCGTGTACCATGAATTTGGTGGCTTGGTTAACTTCGAAGACCCTCCTATGACGTCATCTTTGCTACGTGCGAAAAAAATCAACTGAATCATGACCCCCTTCCCTTTGTTTTTTTTATTAGAAATTATGATTAATAGATTATAAATTATATAACAAAAATAATTCTTTATTTTTATAAATTTTATGTTTATTTTTAAGATTAGACCTAAAAATTCTAATAAAAAAGTTAAAATTCTAATCGCTGGAGTTTTCTTAAGAAACATGCATATATATTTATATTTTTTTTTACAAAAATCATTCAATGAGTACACAATTTTGTAAACACAAAAAATTTATATTATATATAAAATACTTTTATATTACCTGAATAATATTTTATATAATATACAAATTTTACATTTTATTATTATAATTTTTATGTTATATGAAATTTTGTATGTATAATATAGAATATTATATATCTATATATATTATAATTCTTTTTCTTTTTTGATATCCACTTGTATCTCCAATGTAAATATTTCCTTCCCTTTTATTTGTTTTCCTTGCCATCAATTTTTTTTTTCCCTTTCTGTTAAAAGATTCATTGACCTATAAATTACCTAATGAGTATAACTCTTCTCATTAGCATAAATTTCGTACTCAAAATTGGATTTCGACGTATCAAACATAAAAATCTAAGTTGAGATAGGATCATAAGCATTTTAGAAACTCAAAATTTTCTGTCATAAGATGGGATATGGTAAAATCCGTCTCCTCAAGGACACTAGACAACAGTCATTAAAGGGAAATTCATTCCATCAACCAAGAGCACCAATCAATCCACAAGAAACAAGCGAATCATGACTGAAATGCTCTTTATCCTACCTTAACCATTACTATTTTTGTTCTAAAATGTATGCATGCTAAATCTATAATGGCAAGACGGATTCACACAAAATTTCTTTATTAAGCTTTCTCCAGTTCAATAAGGGTAAATGATGCCTGGTTTTTGTACATAAAAAGTTGTTATTTGGACAACCATTCACAGCGCGACGTGGGACAAAGTTGCGCATGACCTTTTTTTTTTCACATTTATTTTTTTATCTTTTCCTCTCTCTCTCTCTTTTTTTTTTAAAAAAAAAATTATGGGCCCTTCTGTTTTTTTAACCTTCTACTGGCAGTCAATTCACAAATCACCTTTCGTGAACAACATAAAGATATCCTTGTGCGACTGGGATGTAGACATTTTTTCTTTTTTCTTTTTTTACCGGGAGTTTCTACTGCGAAACAGAGTGCACAAATTTATGATTTGGCATGCACGCCAAGGACAATGTCCACGTTATTTTCATGAGTTTTCTCCCTTTTTCTGCAAAGCCGTGTCCACTAATAAATGGGGCTGGCAGGGTCTATCTTCCCTGACCGACCACAATAGCCAACGTTGTTCACGATTTGGGCTCACCGACAAAAAATGGCAAAAATAGAGATTGAGCAACGAGATTTGGTAACCCACCGTTATGTCCTGTTGCTTTTGCTAATGTCTCATGGTGTTGTAAGAAGGGACAGAAAATCTAATAGGAAAGAGAGAGAGAAAGAGCTGTAGTCGAATAGAAAGGAGGAAAAAACAGCAACTGCTAAGTCATACTTCCTTTGTTTTTATTTCTCAAAAAAATCTTTTTGCCTGAACCGTAGATTAATAGTGGTGAGAGTTTTTCTTTTTTTTTTTTTTTTTTTTGTGGGTTCCATTAATGAATCTCAATTTATGTGATTAAAACTTTATTATCTTATCAGAACAGCCATTACGTGCATGCCTTAAGATAACGAGACGCGGCTACCAGTTAGATAATCTTGTGGTAGATCAACTTGATTCTTAGTTTCAGCCCTCAATAATTAAATCCTGCCATCGATAAATTTTATGAAAGGTTTTTTTTAACGTGGTGGATCAACTTGATTCTTAGTTTTTTGACCCTCGATGAAAAACAGCATGGTATTCGTAAGTAATAAAAAACTTATCATAAAATGGGAAAATATTAGTGCGAAAAACATCAATAAATTTTATGAAAGTTTCTTCAACTTGAAGTATCAAACAGGTCGGGTCAATGAGCTTAGATTGAGTTATTTCACGTTCAAGATATTTTTTCATTGCACTATTTTTTGTTTTGGGTCATTTTAAAGTTGTGTCAAAGGGTCAACTTGTGGGTTGAACCACTATTTTTTTAATATATTAACTTGTATTAAAAGTATATAAGTTATAGGACTAATTAAATTCTTACATTATACATACTATATATATTTATATATGTATAACAACTGTATCTGTATGTGTGTGGGTCTAAATGTATAAAATTTATGTAAAATTCTAAACTAGATAATCATATAAAATAAATATAATGTATGTGTTTGTTTATTTATTTATCTATGTTCATATAATGTACAAAAACAAAGTAATATGGAAGTATAATGTGCATAAACTTGTGTCTACAATGTGCAAATATAAGTTTAATAATAAACAAAAATGAAAATAAACATTAAATTAAAAAAACTTGTTTTATCGTTTAGGAAAATATCTATATTGTCCATAGCGAAAAATTTAAAAACTATATATTGTTTTTGTTATATAAGATTTATAGTTCAATTATTAAAATCTTCTATTTTATTCCCTTTTTTTAAAAAAAAAAAAAGACTGGACTGGTTGACCTGTAGGCCAATCCAATCCGACCAAAAGTTTATTATTTTTATTATTATTATTATTATTATTATTATTATTATTATTATTATTATTAGTATTATTATTAGTAGTAGTAGTAGTAGTAGTAGTAGTAGGATAAATTCGGTTTTTAGGCTGGATAACGATGGCGTCATTCTATCTCCCGGCAAAGCAAAGGTTGCTTGTCTTGAAATCGTGCGTCCAGCCACATCCTGATCAGTCTTGAGGCTGAAGATTGGAGATGGCCAAAGTCGCAATGTCGATCAATGTGCTAGAGAGATCTATGATGACTCTTGTCACTTTATCATATTTTCACATCAATTGCATAATTGTTTATTTGTTATTATAATTATCAAATAGTAATATCATGGTTAATTGTACTTTAACACCATTGAATAGATCGGGCATAAAAAAGAAAAAGAAAACTCAAGAGGAGGTGGAATCAAAATACGTCCACCAATTGAACTTTTCATTTTCAAGTCACCCCCGGCAGTTGCCCCTTTTCTCCTTTGATTATGCATACGGCATCAAATGCCCCATACCAGGCTTCAAGGGCGGATTATTCTGTGGCAACTTTAAAAAAAAAAAAACAGAGAGGAAATTAAATAAAGAGATGGAAGGAACAATGTCTCATGTTGCTTCAAATGCCCCATAGAGACGTAACATTGACATATATGGCACGAACCCATTAAATTAACTTGAAGGAATTTGTTGGAATATCTGCAAAAGAGGAGGAGTATAGAAGAATAAAATAACCCTCCCCCCCACACCCCAACTTCTTGCAACTTTTATGACATTTGGGATTGTTTGAGAGCTACGTTTCTTCAGTCAATCAACCGACTTTGAGCTGGTTAGAGAACTTAACAGCCAGTTAGTTTGTTTACGTGCATCATTTTCATTTCCCTTTTTTGTATTTGCAATTTGAAAAGAACACCAAAAACAAAACAAAAAAAAGGTTAGATGTTAGTAGCAAGGTGTAGACTGAAGAGGACGATAGTTACAGCATGACAGATACAATATGATGGATATGTTGTAACGACAATATTTTTGAATTGAGTTTTCATTCAGTGTTACTTGAATCATTTTATAGAAAAACCAAAAAAAAAAAAGAAGAAGAAGAAGAAGAAGAAAAAATAAAAAGAGTTACGATCGATGTTTAGAAAATTTAGCCCTTGTGTACAAAATGGGAAGTGACGTGTGTGGCATAGGTTGCACCCAGGAAAAAGTGTCCTAAAATATTATTTTGAAGTCCCCACCATTTTTTCTAGTTTTACAAATTTATCCCTAGCTAAAAGATTTGCGGTGTAAAATAGAAATGATAAAAACTCACGATGTTTTCTGAAATTATTAATAACAAAAGGTAAAGCATCACAGCTTACAAAACTTTGCACTGATCTTAACAAAATCTACCCAAATTATGATATATTTTTTTATTGTAACATTAAAACGTATTATATATGAAATCCGTCCAAGAGATTTTAATATTTAAAAATTTAAATTCTAATAAAAGGTCCAATGATAAAAACCAAAGAAAATTTACAGAATAAAAAAGGATTACCCATCTTGCATAGTTTTTGGGCCTACTGTGTCTTTACTTATTTTTATTTTTTAAAATGGGCGAAGTCGGCAGTGTCAAGCCGGAGATGCGATGCCGGAAACGTGAAAAAAAAAAAAGATCCTTTTTTTTTTTTAATATGCAACATGCAAATTCAAACTATCCAATGGATTCTGTCGTCAGTATATCTTGTAAACCTGTTTGGCCTACGCTTGAAGAAAAAGATGAACAATCTTGCATTTTTTTTGTGTGACGCAAAAATTTGATTGTGAACTTGAAGGGGTTGATTCAGCAGTTGAAAAAAAAAAAAAAGTATAGAATCTTTAAGCGTTAATCCCAAGAGATGGTAATCCAACAATTTCAACGCAGACCATCCGCTCTACATTTCCTGTCCATGTACAAAATCATCATCATCAACTCTCACGACCTGAAAATTTTGAAACTTTTTCGATTAATTCACTCCAACTGAATTAAAATTTGAGGCATTCAATTGTAGAGATGACTAATTCACTTTTAGGCGTGTCCCCACTTTTAGAGATGACAGGAAAATTTTCTTTATAAATTATTAAAATTTAATTTGATTTGTAATATTTATTGATTGTACTGCTTATGAATTTAAATTTTTGAGTTGATATTATGAAATTTAATGCATTATTTGATGTGACACGAGAGCATCTTTTTTGCAACTTGTCGGTCAATATTTTCGGCCTTTAACATAAATTCAGTTAATCAGTCCGTTCTAGTACTAATCAGATGCAAATCCTCGGTTTAGTCCTTTTCCTAGCATTTTCACTTTGTAGTTTTTTGTTTTTTTGTTTTTTTTTACATAATTCTACTTTTGTGTGTGTGTGTGTGTGTGTGTTCAATGGGAAAAAAAAAAGCCAAATACGTTATATTATTCTTTTGAAAATTAAAAAGTTTTCTCTCAATTAGGAGAATTTGAATACAAATGGGCGGGCTGTGAGTTTTTCATCAAAATTTCAATTCCATAAGAATTTTCATTTCAGCCCACAACTCCATTAAAGTTTTCATTTCATATATGATCTGTAAAAAATGTTCGTCTGATTATGGCAGAGATAACTCTGAAATCTTTTCCAAATCCCCATGCAAATTAAGGCAAAATCAAATGAGAAAGAAGAGCTTCCCCCGCGGGATATGTCTAGCCAGCCAAATGAACAATATCCTCATCTGTATATGTCATCGAAGTGGCTCATATCATTGACACCCCGAGAGTGGCCCGTCTCTATAGGCCGCAAAGAGAGAAAAAAAACCGGATCTAAGCGTTTTCATATTCAGTCTTAATGATCGTAACTTGCGCTGGCAACAGTTTATGCAACTTCACCAAACAAAATCGTGAGAATTGACGCCCCCTTTTGGTGCGTTCTTACTTCTCTTCTAAGTCATACTTTTCCCCAAATCTTTGAGAATAGTTGGCAAACGCTTTTGGTTCGTACTTCTAATGATGTTCTTGAATGGAAGTGTCTTTGAAAATTGATGCACCCCCGCCAGTCTTAGTCGTGGGTGACTGCTCCATTTACAAGCTTTCTGCTTCGTTTAAATTATGGGTGGTCTTGTCAGCAGCGTCCCCCCCCCCCTGACAATCACACGCAAATTCCCGGAAAAGTTCGTGTTGTTCTCTATTGACTCATCATTCTCGGATTTGAATTTCTGCAATTTTTGCCGCCCCATCTTTGTTCTCATCTTTCCTTTTCACATTTTCGGGCCTTTGAAGTTAAGAATCCCATTCGAGATTTATCCTTAATTTTCTCAGTACAATTTAATTGACCAAAATAAAAGCGAGCTCCGATGAATTTAAAATTATTATTATTATTTTCATTAAGAAATCAATTAGACAGTAAATTAAATAATGAGAATAGTTGTTGTTATTATTATTATTATTATTATTATTTCATAAATCAGACACTCATTTTTAAATTAAGATTTTAAATCTTGAAAATAAACATTTATTTTTTTTTTAACTGTTAAAGTATTTTTGAAATCACCGAACTTGGAATAAGTTAAAACGAACCAAAATGCAATGCAATGCAATCCCCTGATGACGGGAAAAAGGTCCTAAAAGAGTGATGAATCAAGCCATGAGTTACACGTTCGAATGACCTCAGGCATGTTATCACCAGCGTGCATATAGCGGCCGGCATGTACATTGCCCATGTCGCGTAGTTCAAAAATTAAAATTATTAGCACAATTTGAATAACATATTTCAAGTGATTTTGATTGCAATACAATTATTATTATTATTATTATTATTATCGACTAAGGAAGAAAGTTATATAATAAATCCGAGTATTAATAAATTAGATTAAAAAATATTAATAAATTACATATTATACTTTATTATATGTCCTCCCATATACAAGTTCGTTCAATTAAAAGCGTGAATAAAAAACATAAATTCATTATACTTACAAAATTTCATATTCAAATGTGAAAAATAAAAAAATGATTTAAACTTGAGACTTTTTTTTTTTTCTTTAGCCACAAAAATTAAGTTAATACAACCACCGATTTTTTTTATGGCTGCAATCCTTGTCGTCCGAAATGGATATCTTTTGTTTTTCTCTTTGATGACATTATAGCATGATAATTAGGGTGCAGTTTATCTTATATTTAATCATATTTCGTTCAATTACCATTTTTGTTCGCGAGCAAATTATTCTGAGTGTTTTTTTGTCTCTTATTTATCATTTCCATCAACACAAAAAAAAAAAAAACAAAAAGCGAATAAAGAACGGTGGTTGAACTGGGCCAGATAACAAGGGCCCAAGCATCTTCAAAGCCCAACCTCCATCTTCCACATGCTCTCTTCCTCGTAGTGGAGCTCCAAAAACACAAGTTCAAGCCCATCTTTTAGCTGTGAGGCTAAGGACAAGGACGTCCAGACAGTCCCTAGCTGTAATTGGGCCTTTGCTTGTTAAGCCCATCCCATCCCTCTTTTGATTGACATCCCCTGCATTGACATTAGTCTTGGGTTTCATCATCCAACAGCCGACTATGTGATATACAAAGTTAACAGGCCTTAGAGGCCCAGAGGAATAACCCCATGTCAAACTGAACAATAAATAAGAGAGAGTCTTTTTCAAAAAAAAAAAATTTTTTTTGGTGACATTTTGTTTTATTATAATAGATATAATTGTACTAAATATTTTAAAAGAATGATTCTCAAGTTAACTTTGGTCGTTTTTGTTTTTCCTCAATCGGTTTCCTTTATTAATTGGAAGACTTATTTGATTACGTTGAAGGTATCTAAATTAGAATACTTGTTATTGGTATTCATATTTTGTGTGAGTGTAATACATATATAATTTTATACTACACATATTTATTTAATTAATTTTTAATATTTTAATTGGACCATACTTAATTTTTTATTATTATTTCTATTTAGAATTGAGTTAATCTTAGCTCATATTTTTTTAAAAAAAATTCAGTTAAAAGTTTGCCATGCATATATAGAAAAGGTGAGCTAAAGCAGCGCGTATTCGTTGTACATTCCATGTCTGTCTGTCAGAGGCAAGACCAGCAAGACATAGACGAAGAAAGGAAGAAAGAAAAACAGAACACCTCGAAAGCCACGTAAAAAGCCTCGCATGGTCTGTCAGCTTTCTGGACCCAAATCAATACAAGCTACTTCTTCTCCTCTCCTCTCCTCTTCCCTTCCCTTCATGGGCGTTAACGTGTGGGACGTCTTCTAGCTTCCTTTCTCCTTCTCTCCCTATCTCTCTCTCTCTCTCTCTCTCTCTCTCTCTCTCTCTCGCTCTTATATCTGTACAAATAAGAATAGACATTATAGATACATATTCAGGTAAAGATGGGGAAGTACATGGAGATGTTAGACGCTGGGGCGAGGATCGCTGCAAGATTCCACTCTCATTGCCCGCACACTGCCCGCATGTATTACCACCCTCCGCCGGCGGATGCGGCTGACCCCAATGACTGCCACAACGGAAACCACCACCAACACCTTGATGCCAGAAATGACATGTCCTCCAAGGCCGGTTTTTGCAATTCGAAGGCAGCCGCTGGGGTGGACCCAAAAGAGTTCATTCTTTCTTCTGTTTGACTTTTGGCAAATAATAATGCCGAATATATTTTAATTAATTAATTAAGAAAATCTTAGGCAAAAGCAGAAGTTTGACGATTTTGATGTTGAAGTTTTTTGTTGTTTCCCGATTTGCCAAGTAACAATTGCAATTGTGTTCTCTGGAGAAAATTTGACCCTTTTTTTTTTGTCTATTTAATTGGAGGCTTTTTTTTTTTTGTGAAACAAATTAGAGAACCAACTCCCCTTTATTAAGCCAAATGAGTACATATTTATTATTTTTTTTCCGAGAAAGTGAATTGCACGAAGATTATGCAATCTAGCATACTTTCTTGTTAAATAGACGGTTAGAGAATGGACGAAGAGTATGGTTTATGGTGTTGTGATGAACGAACAGTATTTTAATATATATTTGGTTCATGAACTTTTGACAATTTAATATAAACTTTATAGCGACAATTTAAGGGAATTAGAGTTTGAACTCTCAACTTGGGTCAAGATCTTTTTTCTTGTACCATTTTTTTGGTGTTAGCTACCACATATTCCGCCAGTTAACAATGACGATGACAGTTAATGATGGTCGATAATATTATTCATAGATGTATCCCAAGAAAGAAAGCAATAATTATACATGATAGCTTGCCTTTTAATTTTCCTTTTTTTGGCATATTTGGACATTGTTAAAAGGCAAAGGAATAATATATATATATATATTAAAACTGAGTTAAATTGTGTGATTAATACCTGAAATCAATTAACATTTTGAATTTTTTTTTTATTCATTTGGGCCGTATCCAATTCTCAATGTCTTTAAGGAGTTGAGTTGAAATCACATTCTAACTAAAAGATTTCTTGAAGTTTTGGAGGAACCCTTTTATCGCATCAAGAGGAGATATATTTTCTCTGAAAATATCTCTGGAACAGAAAACGTTGACATCCAACCACAATTTTTTAGGCCCACAAGACTATATAGTATTGGCAATCTTGCCCCATATTCTTCCACATTTTTCACTCGAGAAAAATGTTGAAATTGGTCAAATACAAAATTGATACAGATATCTTGTGTAGGCTTCCATCCTCTAACTAGGACTGATAACCAGTAAAATAACTAGGACTGGCAACAAGGATGACACTATGAGTATCATTCAATTTCCGTAAGAAAAGAGCATTTAGTCTTAATAATCAATGGAGAAACCCCTTCGTTTTGTTGGCTTAGAGAAGAAAGTACTCGTTTTCAATGGCCATTGGCAGAGGAAGAAATTTTAGTCAGTGAGGCAATCATTTATAGAGCTACGCAAATGAGCTGATTTTACACAGTATTTGCCGTGTTTAAATTTTGGTTCTTTTAATAAATAAACTTAAAAAATAAGGCTTGGTGTCATTGTTATTTTGCTAATAAATCGAGTCAAGCCAAGCACATACGTTTTCAATTAAGGTTTATTTAGCATACAAGCTTTGACGATTTGATTTTTTATCGATTCAAGTCTACGCGCACTTTGTAAATAGTTCATTTAACTTTAAAGAGTTAAAAGAATAATTATAATGATATAAATCTATTGCTATAAATAGAATTAAAATGACCCAAATACGTTTTTTTAATAAAATTAATCATTTAATTTTAAAATATAAAACTGTTTAATTTTAATAAATAATTATACATATAGAACCATAATTTGAAAATGACTCAGCTAAAGGGACTCTAATGACAAATTTAAAAGTTGCTTAATAAATTTATAAATGAGATTTAAACGAGTTGTCCATAAATCTAAACAAATCAAGTCTACTCTCATTCAACTTGGCCCATAAACCAGTTCTGAAAATTAGGTCTAAGTGCCATTCATATATGCTGCTGAGCAAGATTAAGCCAGCTCGCATCAACCCATATCACTAAATCCTTGACAAATTGCAGTTCCAACGTCTAAGGTAAAAATGCGTAATATACATAAATTAACTTAAATAAAGTATGCAGTAGGTATAAAAAAAAAACACGTAAATTTTATTTGGCATTTTTTATTTGTTATTATCATTTTTTTTCTCAGTGCAAACTCTAAGATTTATGGTAGACCGAACTTAAAAAGAAAAAATATATATATATTCTTTCTCTGAATTGATAGTTAATACCATTGATAAGCCAACGGTGCTTGCACAAATTCAGTACTCTATATTCATGGGCCAGCCTCTGAGCTGGACCTTCATTGGCATTCACAGGTTTCAATTGCACTGGACATTTCTACATAGTTGCTTACGTCGATGGTAGTTGCATATAATTCTCAATCATTGATATTGCTGACTACCAATGGATTTCTTTGCAAAGGAAAATTTTAGTGGAACCTGGCTAGTTTTCCATCCTCGTTCAAGATTTTTAACATGTTCTACGTATCCAACTTCAAGGTAAAAGGCAATAAATTGTACCGGTTAACCAGTCAACTCACACAAGAAATATCAATCAGATTAAAAAGAAAAATCAGGGTCAACCAGCACAGGATTTAGCAGTAAATAGCAGCAAGTACCAAACCAACATGGGTAAAACTAAACGCAAATTGGGACTTGGATAAACGGACCATGCCTAGCGTTGCCATGGCCAAGTGCTCGCATCCAAGTCTGGATGCCCAGTAAGATCAAAAGATCTGCACTATGATGCTACTGGCTCTATGAAAGTGGTTTCCAGGCCAAGAAGAAAAACATCGGCGTGAAGATCTCCTTCCTGGAGGACATAGTTATGCAATTGCGATCAATAGTTGATAAAAGACATGGAATTCTCAAGCTCCACCAAAATTTCAAATGGTGCACGAACAAATCATGGAGATTGGAAACTGGCAACATTATCAAGACAAGTCTATATATATGCCTCTATTTCTACTGCCCTACACCGGCACTGTACATGGTTCTTGTGAACCGTGCATGAGCCATCTACGACTGACAATAAGAGGCCATCAACAAGGACTGCAGTTTCCCAGCATCGAATATGAAATGGCAAAAAGTATCTAAAACTGAAGAAAAGATGACAAACTTAAAAGCTCACCTTCCACCTTCAACTAATCCCTCTGCAGCCTTCTCAAGGAAATCTTGAACCCTTGCACTTCCCTTGGGAGCAAGTCCCAAGTATTCTAAGCCCTTGACCTACAAGGCAAGAATTACAACTTAAATATCTGTACGGCAGCTAATATAAGATTTTGCTGACAAAAAATTGTCTAAAAGACAAGAATATGAAAATAGCGTTTGAACAATCTTTACCATGTTTCTGGTGAAGAACCTTCCAATAGCTGTTAACCGGAAGCCAGTCAGTGAGAAATGATTTTTATCCAGAGGCAAGTACCATGGAATAGGAGAGCTTGCTGCAAGATCCCCAAACCATATAACCTTCACACAGATAAGACAACAACCATTTATGCCTACTTATATTTGATGGTTGTAGCATGGGAAAGACACCTTTTTTTCAATTTGTGGGGCAGGCTGGGTGAGAAGAGAGGGTGTGAGGGAGATTTATCTCACCTCAAATCCAGCTTTTTTTAGAGCTTCAATGCATTGTCCAGTCAGCCTGATGTCTGGAAGGCCATCGCCAATCTCTATTTCTGCCTGCATCCAATTAGCCTCATAAGCTGATGTAAGCTGATGTAAGTCAAACAGAGGACCTTTTGAGAAGCCAAGATAACTGACCTTAATCTTTTGATGCTCCTGGTTCTGGGGATCGAAAGAATCAGTCATGCACCATTCATATGCAGCAAAATATTGTCCTGGCTTCAATACTCTATAAATCTCGCTGTAGCATCCATACTAAGAAAACAAACAAAACTTAAACATATGACAAAACAGAGGCATGTGCACCCAGAAAATACAAGCATCTAAACATAAGGAAATAACATTCAGGAAACTGAAGTTAATTAACAGATATACCGCATCTGGTGCATGGCATGTAGCTTCAATTGCATATACTGCATCAAAACTATTATCTGGAAATGGCATTTTCATGAAGTCGGCCTGAAAATGAATAAAAAAGGACAGATGTTGGTCACCTACATGTAAATGTTGCATTTTCTAATCCAATTCAGATTACTAACAGCAGAATAGAGTAAAATGGGAGAAATTGTAAGGATTGCAAGAATATGGAATTCAAAAAGACCAGAATCTACCTTCACAAAATCACAGGTCTTGTCCACTCCCACAGTGCGATTTAGTTCCTAGAAAAAGCAGAAGAATAAGCTTCAGAGCCACTTCAAAGAAGCAGTGGCTATGAAAACAGCCAAATATGAGAGACTCAAAAGAATATGCATGCACCTTGCCTCTTGAAATTTGATATTCGTTGTTGTTCAACCCTGTTACTGATGTTAAGCTGTAATAGATCCAAAATAGAAAGAATCATGATGCTCAGAGTTTCTCATGGATACAACTTTATTAAAAGCATGCTAGCTCCACAAAATAGAACAAAAAATGTTGGAACACGATATCATAACCACATGGCAGTTGTGCTGCTTTGCAGAAACACTGACTATGTGTTGAGCATTATATGAAATGTGATGCTAACTGCCAATGATTGGTCATTTCTCTTGGGCATTAGTGTAAAACCATAAAAATACAAGAATCACAAAGTAGAGTCACTAGGACATATACACTGGCTATGGATAACAGTTATTACTAATAGCACAACTCTGATTGCACCAAAGCTTTTACTGATAGTGTAGAGAAAGAACAGCATTTTTCTCTCACCTAAATCGGGCAATCTCTCTCAGTGGTCCACCAATGCCACATCCTACATCCAATACCTATCATAAAAAATTACACAAGTCAACAAATGAAACTAATTGAATAAGATAAACCTCTTTGATGTCAGTAGATCCATATTCCATGAAGGAGTCAACCTTCTGTCCAGGTCTGAGGCCAAGTTGCAAAGCAAGGAAGTGCTCATGTCGTTTGATACTCTCTTGAAGGGACTCCCCTTTATACCTACAGGGACAAATTTTATATGCATGATTAGCTTTATAAGCATCAATTACAGATATGCTGTTCTACTTGCACAAGAAATGCAAAAGCCATTCTGTGGTACCTGTGTGCAAAGTGGAAAGAATCCCCCCAGCCAAACTCATAAAAGCTAGTAACAAGATCATAGTACTTATTAACCTGAAGTGCAGAGAATGCATTAGTTACAAGTTAGGACTTACAGTTTAGACCAAAAATCACAACAGCATACATAACAAAGATAACAGGTTAAGCACCAGTTGAAGTGGGAAGAGAATGGTTCAATCATTGATGTACAACACAGAAACACTACAAAACCTGCTTATATCGTGTAGAAGTTGCATATCTTCTATTGATCCAGATTTGACAAGTTTGAGAATAAATATATGTGCCAGAAAGAGCATTATTCACTTAGCAGACAGGCCTGTGCTGTTTCATTATCCCAACATACCCAGAAAAGGGCACATATATGCTTGATAGAAATATGACTTGAGCCTGAAACATCTCTATGGCGCAAAAGGCATACAAATGTTTGCAAAACATTGTCTTAGACTTGGCTACTGCTGAAATGCAGCATTCCTGTAAAGGAAAGTTGTGCTCTTATGGAATGAAAAAAAATATAAATACATGGTAACAACAGGACCACCTTCTGTGCTATAATCCTTTTCACTTAATGCCTAACCCGCATCATATCAATGATAAAAGGAACAAAGAACCAAAACCAAATCAATGAAAGGGTAAGAAAACCCAGTGCAAGTAAACAAGTCAATTACTTGCAAGTAAATGACTGGGCGTTACGAAAGAGAGATCGCTAAGTTGTTTCTCACCATGTCAGTGTAGTTAGCTTTTCTCTCTTCGTCAGCACCTCCATAATAGACATGATACTTCTCGTACCTGAAATCTTTAGGTTTGGGTCAAGAACTCAAAATAGTACATATGTCATGGTAAAATGTCCATCAATTAATGCCGTACTTGTCCAAAAAGGAGGAAAGCAAAATAATAATAATAATAAAAAAAAGGACAATACATGCTGAGAATAAGATAAATGATGCCATTGAGTGACTCTGTATAGTTTACCGTCATAAATGGGAATAGGATTTTACAAGGATTGGATAGAAAACTACCGACCAACTACCCAAATAAATACCTTTTAACTTGGATTGTCAGTTTCATGTTCCATTAAAATGGCTCAACGGGAAACAAAATGCAATTACTTCAGCAATTTGTTAGTTTAATTTTTTAATATTAAAATACACACGCGGACGCATGCACACAGAGACAAGTCGAACAGAAGTTCCAACCGTGATTCCATATAAAGTGAATTGCTGAATTTTCTTTAGATTCGTTCCAAGAATCGTTGCGCTATGCATATTTCATTCATTATTTCCCATTCTTTTATTGTCCAAAATCATCTAAAACTAAACAGTGTTTCCGTCTTTATTAACAATCTCATTGCTCTCACATCACAGCCTATACAAATTAAACCTCTGTTCGTGTATTAAAAGTAATTAAAAATTACGAAAGGGGAGAAACCCTCTAATCAAACTTTGCAGCTAAAAACTTGGAGAAACAAACTAGTCCAAGAAGAAAGCGTCGGTGGAGAGAAAGCTGCAAATGTCTACAGCCCGTCAAGGGATCAGATTAAAGCGGTGGCCCGCTACTGTTATCTAATTCGCCAACCTATCACATCCACCGGCAATCCCCTTTAAAACTATCAATAAGACACCGTGTGTTGTCACTTTTAACTGTGCCGACCCACAAGGATTGGAGATTTGCGCATCCTTTCGGCATTAACAAAGTGACCCCGTGACGGCCAGGAACTATACGTAATAAATTTTCAGCACATGTGCGCCCATGTGATGTCCACTTACTTTATGCCTTCAGCTTTCCCTAATACATAAAACCAGAGGCAAGACTGCTCGTGAATTGTTTTTCTTCTTCTTTTTTTTTTTATTTTGGTTGTCAATTCCGAGGCATATCTTTGATATTTTAATTGCTAGATCCTACTTCGTGGACTGGCATAAGTGGGCTCATTTCCTTGTCCATTAAGCATTTGCTAGCAATTAGTAGTATCTACCCCCGAATTTCTAATGGACTCACGGCTGCAAACCACTCCTCCCACTGGCCACACTCAGACTCATCACACTGGTGCATTACACTACGTTTTTATAACCTTAAAAAATCCGAATCCCACAAATTGTTTCCACGTGACATTTATTTTATTCAAACCGCCCCGCGAAGCCTGCAGCTATTGTGGACCAGGACAAGTGGGGACCACACCAAGCTTTCTTCCTTTTTCTAATCAGAGGCTGGCTATCCATAAAACCCAGATTAAAATACTGCCATTCACGTGATTACTTAAGAAGAAAAGGGCAAAAAAACAAAAAAAAAATAAAGAGTTTACCTATACATTGAATCTGACGTTGCCCTGTCGTTCTTGAGACAGACAATAAATATATATATATATGTGTGTGTGGAGAGAGAGTGCGACGGAAAAAACGCTTCAAACATTTAAACCTAAGGCCAATGGTGACGCAGGCAAGAACATGGAATCCCAAAATATCCGAGAAACCACTTTCCCCTGCCTTTCTCAGCAACCAAACATTACAGCAAGATATAAAGGAAATAAAGAACGTAAAACAAAGGAGAACAAGAGCAACAAACGGACCTGAAAAGCATATCTAGGCTCAGGCATGATGAAAAGGCAAATGTTCAGAAAAAAAAAATCATTAAAAAGCAGCAGAGAACCTTGACCATTGCGACAAGGTTCTGCCCAATGTTCTAACAGACATAGAGAGAAAAAAAAAAAAAAAAAAATATATATATATATATATATATATATATTCACATGCAGGCTGAAACAAGCAAACACATGTCTAAAGTCTAAAAATTGAGAGAAAGAAAGATTCAAGAAAGGGAAACTGAAATTGAAGAGGAGGAGGAAAAAGAAAGAAAAAAAACAGAGAGAGATACTTCTCAACAGAGGAAAGAACTTGGCTCCTTTCGATCTTTCCGCCAACACCGGAAGCGAGATCCAATGCACCAGCTTTCGACATCTCCGACACCACAATGCAGAGAACGATTCGATTCACTTCACCAGATCTAAACACCAAATAAAGACTTGATTCTAAGAATTCAAGAACATGAATATTTATATTTATCTTCTGGAATATTTGCAAACCAGGAGATGAAAAGAAAGGTATGAAAGATGTCAAAAGAAGAAGGAAAAAAAAAAAAAAAACAGATCGCTGTTTTCGTTGGAAGAAGAAATTGGAATGAATGGCATGGAGAATAATAGATGCTAATTATTGACGTACGCGTCCGATGATGAGATCGAGAGGCAAGCGGAGCAGAGCACAAAACTAGGCGGGGATGAGTGGATAGAAATAAATAACGGGATATAACCTTTTAGGTCATTTCCTTAAGACTCGCAATCGAACATTTTCTTTTCTCTTATGAATCCTAATTTGTGAAGATTAGCATTGGGATTCAAAATTTTTAATTCTAAAATTAATAACAGTATTATTAAATAAAAATTCATTGGTATTCGCAATTAAATTATGTTGAGGCTGATTTTATCTTTCAAATTAAGTTAGAATAAAAAGGTTTTTAAGCGGAAAAAAAACTATAATTTTAGTTATAAAAAAAGTACAGTATTAATGAGCATGAAAATAATTAAAAGATATTAAACAAATAAAAATAGTAAAATTTTAATATAATTAATAGGATAATATGATTTATACTCTTTTTTTTTTCATTAAATCATTTTTTGTATTGTTAAATGGTATTTGCATTATGTCCTTAATTGTATCTAATTATTTTTACCACTTTTATTACAATAAATGCTTTTTAAAAATAATGCTAATCCTTGAACTTTTTTTACGATGCAAATGCTTCAGCAAGTCCTTTTTCAACATAATATTAGTCCTTGCACTTTATATTATTTCACAAATCGTCAATATATTACTATTTAAATTTGAAAATATTGCCGAACCTAATTGCACGAAAGCTTTTTAATTTCCATGCCCCAAAAGATGCTAAAAATAAAGAAACAAGCATGAAAACTTGAGTAGAATAAACGGGCAACACTCTTTTTTTTTTTTTTTTTTTTCGGATCCCTTTGAGGAAATGAAGCAAAACCCATCATAGCTTGCAAAATTTCTAAGAAATAAGTATCTTACTTTGAAGAACGTGAATCCATTGATTAAAAGAGATGACTCCCATAAATTTCATGGGAAAAAAAAATAAAAGTTCAAAAAAATGGAATCTACAAAAAAATTAATTATAAATTTTTTATATTTTTATTTAAGTCTTCTAATTTTAAATTTTATTGTAAATTAATTATTTTTGAACGAAAAGTAACCAATACAGTTAGAACTCATACATTAATCAAAAATTAATTACTTTCTATCTAAAAGATCAATTTAAAATAAATTTAAAATACATATAATTCTAACATAAATATAAAGAAATTAAAATTTTAATTATAAAATCTATAAAGATTTAAGATCAAATGTTTTGCATATCGACTCTCCCCGTAAGAGCAAGCGCACTGGCAAATTTACAGGCGAGCGTACCTATACATACTAGACTGAGGTGTTGTTACACCTCATGCATAATATAAGTAAATATCCAGTCAAATAATAATAAAATATATTAGACTCTCAACTAATTGTCATTAAAGAGTATAATTATAATCCTTCAATAATATGCTATTAGTAGAAGAAAATTTGATATTGTAGTTGAGAGGAGTAGAAAAAATTTTGTTATCATTAATCCTTAATCGAATGAACAAATATAATACATATTTAACTTAAAGGTAAATAGTATTGAGTATAATTAGAAGAAACTTTTAATCTCATGAAACAGTTGAGTAAGTTAAAGATTTTTTATACCAAATTATTAACTAATATATTTTTTGAAATTGTTAATGTTCTATAAATCATTTCTTATAATAATCACATTATCAACAGAAAGTAAAAGTAAAATGATTTCTTTAGCATTTTTTGAATAAATAAGACAATATGGTCAGGATTCAAAGAAAATTTAAATTGGTGCATAGTAGTATTGAATTTTACAAATTATGTCTCAAAGTGTCCGTTTAAGACCATAGAGTATTTGACGAAAACTATAAGACTCTGTTAAGTAGATGGTCCTATCCAAACTGAGGGTGCATGTAGGGCCCTTTGGTGAGATCCTTTGGTGAGATCAGCGTTATAACATCCATACCAAAAAAAAAAAAAAAACACTTCTAGTGTCAAATTACAGTAACTGCAGGCAGACTTTTGACGGAAGTAATTCAAGCTACAGGAATAAAAGTCCCCTCATATCCATTTTCGAGCTAATACGAACTTTAATTTCGAAATGAATGATGAAAACGATTTCACCTTTTTGCCAGGTACGTCTAGCATCTGCCTCCATAGATTTCTTATCTTCCTGACCTACTTTTCATGCCTTTGGTATTGAAATCATTTGTTTTTCCCTGGAAAATTACCTGTGTCAGAAATTTCACACATTTCATCGGTGCATCTTCTGAATGGCCGAGACAAGTAGCATCTGGGGATACTGGAAATTTGGCTAAAAATTCACAAGAACAATATGCCCATAGCTCGAGCCAAGGTTCCTTTCGAGAAGGGCTATAGCAAAATGGACTGGCTTGAGCTCACTCGAACTCGTCTTGATTTATTAGTAGGTACTCGGGGATTTTCTGACTGCTGGCTTAACTATTTATCCCACCTTCTTCTTGTTGAGTGTCATTGGCAATGCTTAATATTCCAAATTAATAAAGTAGGGGTCATTTTAGATCTGCTAATTACCTCTTCCCCAAATCTTTTGGAAAATTTGACCTGCAAGGTTGAGTAGACAATCTAAGAAGAGGTTTATAACCATGAATCAAGTTAAACAACACCAAATAGGAGGTTGCATGTGGAATGTTCTGAAAGGTCGTGCGTACAATTCGTCTCCTTGTATGAAGTTTCATCGTGGAGGTATGAACATGCTTTATGTTGATGAGTTTCCAAATATTTGGTTTTTTTATTTCAATTCTTTGAGTAGCAAACTTTAAATTGAGAAGATAGAAGCCATTTTTGTCCATAGCTTTTGTGACTACTGCATGTAGGATTGGATACACAATTCTCTGTTTTTTCGTTTCTGGTTTCGCTGTCTAGCTTACGTGTATGATGCATTTGAGTTAGTCATGTATGCAGGGGTGCGGACAAGGACAAACACATGATATACTGATTAGCTGACAACCTTGAATGCGTGTGAATGTTGATTAGCTTCTTGTCAATTTATGTCTTAAAATACTCCTCTCATTTCCTTGGCATGTCCCATATTTCGTTCTGATTTTTTGAACTTTCCTATAAGACTTGAGTGGGATCCATAGGTGCAGAACATCTTTAGAGTAATGCATTTCCTGGTTTCTAAGTGAACCTTTGCTTCAGCTCACATCTCCAAACTAGCCTTTCTGAAACTACTTCTGTACAGACATGTCAAAGTCTAATAGATCTTTTCTGTTACGTCTTCTAATTTTACCTTCAGATCATTTTCTTGAACCTCGAAATTGCTACAGCCTTGGATCAATTTACCTGATGTTGCTACAGAAAGTTGTTTTTCACGAATTAACTCGTCAAAACTTACTCTGGCTACATCATTTCTTTCTCATCTTGAACATCTAAAGCCCTACAACTATTGAAGATATTTGTTGTCGGCATAAGTTACCAACTTTTTCACAGCCTAGAAGTAAATTGGTGGGGAAGTACAGCTCTTCACCTTTGAATGACAAACTGATGCACGGATTTGCAAGTAGCATGTGTTTCATTGAAGGGGATAACTCAGTTTGGCCATAGAATAAACATCTGCTTTTTACAATGAATTGCATGAGTACAGTATCATTTTAAGAATCTCTTTTTTTTCTTTTCTTCAGGTGTTGATACGGTAATGAAGGCAGTGGGAAAAAATGGCACATCTTTATTCCGTATCCCTTTTGTAGCTTTAATTTTATTTGCTCTCTGCAGAGCTCACTACCGTAATAATGTTTCCTGGATTTAACAGCTGCTGACCTGCCATGTGAAAATCTAACCA
Source organism: Ceriops tagal (assembly GCA_021533255.1). Lineage (NCBI taxonomy): Eukaryota > Viridiplantae > Streptophyta > Magnoliopsida > Malpighiales > Rhizophoraceae > Ceriops > Ceriops tagal. The sequence goes on from CM038601.1 coordinate 1,406,895, forward strand.
AGTTTCCTAGAAAATATATGTTGAACAGAAGATCAGCGACAACCAATGTTAGATAGTGTGGCTTTGATATAAGATTGCTAGTTGAGGTAACAGTTTTTCTTTTTTTCACTAGCCATTTAAAATCAAATGGCCGAACAAAGAATAGTCGTGTTTTCTTGCTTCAAAAATAAATTTGCCAGTTAGATTTATCCTGTTTATCATGCTTGTGAATTCAAGATGATGGTGAAAAAAAAAAAGAAGAAGACAACAGAAGAGCAAATTCTAGATTTATGCAAGAGATTTTCTTTTTCTAAGCTATTGAAAACTGGTGCACAATGTACAATCCTTATGCTATGTGATAGACAAATGCCACGCTGGGGTGAAAGCTGAATTTATGCTGGCGAAGTGCCTTGTGGGTATTTTGGATGATAGTAAGCGGGAAGACGGTAATGTGTGGATATTTCGCAGGAGGGTTTTATAAGTCAGCAGAAGATTAGTAGATGTTAGTCTTTAAAATTTTAAAATTAAATATATTTATACAAATAATATATACGAATTTGAAAGTTAAAAACTATTGATTTGTAAATTTTTCTCTTTTGATTATTTATTATAATTAGTCTTTAAATAAATTGTTTTGTGTATATATATATATATATATATATATATATACACACACACATCAATATTCAAATTAAATTTGAAATTTGAAATTCTAATCTTTAACAGCACAATAAGTGTACATGTATTTTTTATTAATTGGATTATTTAGTGATTAATTTATTGATAAAGATATTATTTAAAAATATTTTAATATGATCAATTGAAAATTTTTAATACAGTTTTATGACAAGGTAGGGTACAACTCCCAAGTTTTTGTTTACTTTGTAATTTCGCACATTTTTGTGGTTGCATTAAAGATGTTGAGTTTCGGTGAATTGATGTAGTGAAATAGATTTCTCAAAAACAAATATATTTGAAATTTCATCTATCATGCTGCCCAATGCCATGTGAAGGCAACATCACCGTGTCCTTGAAAGGTCAAATACGTCTGGACTTCTGGCAGATACAAAAATTCAAAAGCAGAGCGTGTACCTAACGCTCAGATCTCTAGAAAAGCGGGATCGAGACGAACCGTTGAATACTTTAACATGACAATTGAATAGATGCTTATCAGTTATGAACTAGAAACAGAACCAAGATCTAGGCGATGGGTAAGACCTTAACTTGGTCGAGCACGGGACCACACAGGGATCCAAAATCGTCGATCCTTGTATGATAGAAGGAGCTGAAGAATGTAATTCTTGTCCTAGCTGAAATGGCCGTGAACTTGTAGCTCACGGTCTTGAAGTGGCCTTTTCCCTGGGAATTGAATGGAACTTTAAAGTTTTCCTTTGCAGCGAATGCCTCGACCATCATTGACCCATGGCAGCCATTCCTTGCGTCTCCAACGGTGAATGTGAGGTCATACACTTTGTTGGGAACTGTTCTTATGATCTGGGCAATGGCACTTTCTCTCCCAGCAACAAGCTCCACGGCAGCCAGCCCAAAAGGAACATTGAAGTGCTTTGAGTCTATGAACTTGACTGCTTTGTTTGATTCAATGATCCAGCCAGGAAGTGGAGATGTGAGATCTTCTTGTCTAGGTGGTAGGAGCACACCATTGGTTGTGTTTACAAAACGGTAAGGACCCACTTCAAAGCCATAATTTCTTACCAAGTTATCTACAAGGAAGCATTTATGATACTAATCAGAATTTGTTGGCCATCTACAAGATCATAAATACAGATGATCCAAACTGGTAAAAAAAAAAAAACATGACATCATAAGGAACTAGTGAGTACTTGGTAACCATCACCTCTTGTGGGGAACGTTGGAAAGATCTCCTTGATAGCAACTGCATCTATGAGCGGTCCACAAGCAGGGTCCTCTTGGATACCAGGATTGTGAAATGTCGCTGTAACAACATTAGCCCGGGCTCTAAATCCCCAAGCATAAGTATCACCACCATTGCTGCTGTACAATGTCTGCAAAGGCAGGTCCCCTGACTGAGGGACGACGGAGACTCGCAAAACCTCATCTTGGGCACAAGTCCTTGAGGCCCCAAATGTGAGGGCATAGAGAGAGCCTTGTTTTACTGTTATAGTTTGAGAGATTAAGGCCTCGTTGCCTAGCCTTACTGCATGGACGCCATGAGCCACAGCAAAGTACATGCCACCTGGTTGTGGCCCAGCAGAGATGTATTCTACTCGGCCATTGATCACCCACCCCGGTAACGAGTACTTCCCTTTGAGGACTCTCTTGTGCAGGTCGCCGGATTTCGGTTTCTGTTCAAAGTTGCCATTTTTCAGAAAACCTGAAGAAAAGAAACTGAGACCATTATTGGGCCAAGATCTGTGTTGAAGAAACTGGATTCAACACACATAGACGAGTAAAATAAAGGGGACAAACAGAGAGAGAGCACAACTATTTCTTTGAAAACTAACAAAAAGATCAGATCTTTATGCCACATTCCTTGGACATACGGCCAAATAGTGGTCAAAACTTAGAAAATTATACATGAGCATTACCTTCCTGATATGTAGCTGCGAAACAATGCCCAGAGGACAGCAAGAAGAAAGCAAGAAGTAAAAGAGAAGCTGAAGATGCCATATTCCCTGAAGACAGACAAGAGGAAGAAGGGCAAGCAATGCTTGTATTTATAGTGAGACGAGAACCAAATTAGTGAGAGAAGTAAAGATGGGTAGACGCGGTGCGTAGCTAAGAGAAACGACATTAAAAGCTTGAGCTGAAATCACTGCGTCTTTTTCTGTATCTACTTTCAAAGAACTGACCTTTTCACCACCACCATTCATGGAAGTGGCATTTCTGTAATTGTGGCGTTGGGACCCTCGCCTACCGCGTGCCGGCTTACTTTTTCAGTTCAGCAGCATCGGTTTCACTCCCTTCCCCTTTCGAATTTGTTCCCGCCCCAACAATATCTCATATCTAGTGGTTACATGAATTGTAATTTATTGATATTGTGATTTTTTTTTATAGGATTAAAAAGTCTTAAATTTGAATTTTAGTTAAAATTAATTAATTTTAAAATAAAAATTATAATATTGTATTGGAATGTGATAGGTAAATTCACGTAAGTATTAAAATTTTAAAAAATAAAATAAAATCCAGTGCAAGAAGAAGAGGAAGTCCGCTATACACAAATTCATGGAGCAAAATGAGTTGGTGGAGTAAAAGTAGGAAAATATTTTCGCCCCTTTCATATTTGCAAATTTTGTTTGCTGGATTGGTTCAACCAATGAATACATGAATCAAACGCTAAACCAAAACAAAATTTTTGAAAATATAGACACAATATTGACTTGACATTTAAAAGGTTAAAATTCAATTCAATTCAATTCAAATTTTTACGGTTTTCAGGGCTCAGCCCTAAACGAATCAAAAAATTTAAAAATTTTAACTGAAATAAAAAATAAAATAAAAGATTATCAATTTAGTTATCACTCAGACCCCATAAAAGTGACATGCCACGGTCAACAATGTCATTATAATAATCACGCGACTCCAAAAAAAAAAAAAAAAAAAAAAAGATAGTACTGGCACGAATATGTAAGATTGATATAATTTAAAGTTAAAATGTCAATGGGTCGACTCCAAACTAGACACGTGTTCACATTTGACTTGAGCGGTAACGTTTCACACAATTTGAATTCTACAATGATTTGGCCTTCAAAATGACATCTAAATAATTAGAAGTTATTATTTATATTTCTATATCAAAGAATTTTATTTTATTTTATTTTTATTTTACAAAAATTGAGAAAGAAAGTTAGCACTCGAAAGTGAAGAAGAAAAACATTCAATTTCTCTAAATGTCTTAGTCAAAAATTAAATTTATAATTTTTAATATAAAAATGAATAATCTCTTTTATCACTGGAAAAGAAAAAGCCTAATCCGAAAGCATTTTGCCAAGGCATGGACGGACACCGCACGCCGCCGCGCCTCCTCGCTCCATGTTATCCGCACGAGATGGCTGGTAAGATTGGCCGGCCACACTGCTCCCCTGGCAATCCCAATTTGCAAGAGCACGTTAGCGGGCCCCGCTTGCCTGGTATGCTTATGCGTGCCACGTGTGCCTTCTGGCAACAAGAATTGTATTGTTACTGTAGATAGAGAGCGAAAATTAGGCCACGAGGGGCCCGCTCCATGTGATTAGGTTTGAAAAAGGTAGAAAATTGTCGGCATGAATAACTCATTGTCTTTTAGTTTTGAGATTTTTTTTGTATTTAAAAAAATAAGAGTGATATTAAATATTATAATTTTTTAATTTATTATAAAATATTATTTTTATTAAAATAAATAATATTTTACAATAAATCAGTAATTTTTTTTTGTAATTCTTAATATTATTCAAAATATAAGTTTTTTAAATAAAAAATGACAAAGTGATTTTTTTTTTTGTCAGGAGGAAATTTAAGTAAAAAAGAAGGAAAATAAAGTGTGGAAATATCAATTTTACCCTTCACAAAAACATAAGATTGCATTTGTCGAATAAATTAATTGAACTTTATTTTAAAATCGGGATAAACAGGTAAAATAATAATTAAGAGATAAAAATTATAGGTTAATCGAATGCTAAAAAAATTAGGAAAGTAACATACAGATGATGGGAGTTTTGAAGATTGCTTTGTTATATTACATTAAATTCTCGTACTGTATTATGTATATATAACTACCAGTATTATTATTAAATTATTAATTAAAAATTGATAAACTATTTATCCATAAAGGACGGATTTTATATTAGAATATAATGAAATTTTACACATTAAATAACGGGAATTTTATACCTCATAAGCTGCTGCGTTCGCCTAACGAAGAGAGAGAGAGAGCCGCGCGCCGCGGAAGCGCCAGCCTCGCTGTATTGCTTGTTCGTTCCAGCTAGAATACCAGGTGAGATATTGTTTTTGCCCTTTTCATTCTTCAACTGGTCAAAATAGCCATTTTTACGCTTTTCAATTCCTTTTGAATCACATTGAAACTCTGTTCCCTTTAAAATCCATTGTTTTTTAAAGTTAAGTGACGTGTGATGAAATCTCTTTCTCAGTAAATTTCAGAAATCCTATGAATCATGCATAAGCCTTTACTATTCTTTTTAAGCTTTCATCCCTCAGTCACTATGTGCCCATCTGATAATTCTGGCAGTCTTGAATGGTTTATCAGTTTGTTTCTCAGAAACTAAAAAAGATGTGTTGTGACCTGGAGGCTCTAGACCTCCCATGTGAGAATGATGTGCACTTTAGTTTTATGAACATATCTTGGGAAGATAGTTTTTTGTTTGATTTAGCATGCAAAGGGGCAAGCTTTTTTTGTTGTTTTTTTTTTTTGGGGTATTTGACATAATTGTGAGCAATGATGCCCACTAATAAATATACCTAGACAAGGACCTCAATACTGTATACTCTTTCATCTTGTAAATGTTCTCTCCTTGTTCAATTAAATGGTTTGAAACATAAAACTGGTTTCAAGGTTCTACTTCTGACCAAAAAAAAAAAAAATTGTTATCTCAAGGTTTAATCTTTTTTTGAAATAACATATTGTCTCAGCAGTCACTGGAATCATAAGGCAGCGAAATTTAAGATGTTAGATAAAAGCAGAAACTGATCAGGGTAGCCTGCAAATCTCTAGAATCAATTCACGGTAGGTGCTAAGGGGACACCTTAATAGCTAAGGGCCTAGACATTGATCTTAGAGATTTTTGGTTAAAATCTAGAGAGAGGGGGAGAGAGGAGGTGTTAGATTTATAAAAGAGGGAAAAACTCCTCTGTTGTGTTGTTTACAAGCTAATGGATCTCTTGATGAACAAAAAGAACATCATGGTTTGGTTGGCATTTTGGGCTTGGTTTGGGTAGTTATGTTGGCCATTGACTCAAACTTGTAATAAAACTATCTGATGGCAGCTCAAATTGTATTCTGATCTTTTTATACTGCTCCAACATTGTAGCATTGTTTTTTATCTGATTAAGAAGTTTAGAGTTCTGGCAGTATATAAAAGATTAGAAAGTAAAGAAGAAACAAAAGGGAGGAGCTGATGCGCAAATTTTAGCGTGAAGTGAGATTGAATGATGGAGGGTAGTTCCCAGGGAGAAGACAAAATTGGAGGATACAACAGTGGCAATGTAAAGAAGGCTAAATTGCAGTCAACACTTGCAGCTCTCCTCGATGACCCTATACTTGCCGATGTTCCCAAGAAACCAACATTATCGGATGTTGACACCCTCATCAGCCTTGAATTGGGCAGTGCCATGCGCATCTCCATCCTCAAGCTAGATGGCTCTTCTTTCGGTAATCTAAGCTTTGCCATTGACTTTTTGACATTTTGAAAACATTTTATACACAATTTGCTGGTGCCTACCAAATAGAATGAAATTAAGTTCAGTTTTTTGGATTGTTTATTGGTTGAAGATGTAGCAGTGATGAACTTGGCAACAGTTAAGGACTTGAAGCTTGCAATTAAGAAGAAAGTGAATGAAATGGAGCAATCCAAAATGGGTCATCGCCACATTTCATGGTTAAGGAAGCAATTTATCTGCTCAATATTGGATGTTCAATTGATTTCTTTTCAGTTCATTTAAATATAATAGTGCTTTTCTGATGTTACTCTCCTTTCAATCAGTAACAGGCTTTAATTGGGTTTCCAGGAAACATGTCTGGGAGAATTTTGCCCTATCATACCACAATCAAAAGCTCCTTGATGACAACTCTGCACTTCAGAATTTTGGCTTGCGCAATAGTTCTCAGGTTTGAATTCTATTGGTTCAGGTTTTAAAAATAATAATCTAACTTTGAGTCTCTATTGGTCGCATGTGGTTTATTTCTCTAATTTCTCTCAAAAATCATGGATTGCCATTTTGGATTGGCTATAGCGATATGTATGCAATTTGATCTTCTTATGAATTCTGTTTGTTTGGGGCTCCAGCCCAAGTTCAAAAGACTCAATATTTGGTGTACTGACAGTTTTGTGGGTTGTAAGAATCTGCCAATTGTGCTCATTTTATGATGTAATCATGCTTTTCCTTCATGCATTTTTGCCAAATCTGGTTATGATGACAGCTTAACTAGAAACTATACTGAGAATAGGCACTGTGTATCCCCCAAGATACTATTATTAGTTCTTTTCGTTATATGTAGGTGCAGTTTGTCTCCTATGTTAAGTCCAAGGCTTCAGGAAGGCATTCTAAACGGAGGAAACACCGTTTCTTTCATGGCCATAACCAGTATGCATGAAGTAGCGAACAAGGACTCAATCAAATTTCATGATCCCATTCTTTTATGTCATATTTTTGCACGAGCTTTCCTCCCAAATTCCCTGCAAAGCATTTCATAGTTCATGTTGGCAGCTATATCTTTTTACTGTCACATGTATTAATGTGAAAAGAAACTTGAGAATTATTCTTGACTTTCAAAATGCTCGTTGATTAACATGCCTGTCTATGAAATGCCATAATTGTCGAGGTATCCAAAGAACAGTCTTGCCATTTGAATGTGCGGCATGAATTGTTTGTCTTTCCGCGTCTTCTGTATGTCCATTTATCTTGCTACAGGAATTGCATTAACTGCCAAGCTGAATATCCACCAACTACATCTGTTATGTTAGTAAAACAGAGCAGTTGTAAAACTAGGACTATAATATCTTGCAATAACCTGCCTTAGAAGACGTTAGGTACGGCTGATTCCTGTGCCAGGATCCAAGAAGACGCATATTTCGTTCATCTAATCCAGAGCTAAATGTTTAAGCAGGAACAATTTGTAATCTCCAAGCCTATAATATTGCGATGGAATTAAATAACAACAGTAAGCCAGATAAGCAAATCTAGCAATTAAAGTGCTCAACATTCGTTTTTCAGATAATTTACCGAGATGGATTCTGCGCGGGATCCATGGATTAGATCATCTCTATGCTCTCAGACATGATATCAACCCAATGTTGGCCAATAACATGGAATCTTCCTTAAAAAATCTCAATGCCAGAAGGTGGATGGGGGGCTAGAGTCAGAGAGGGAAGGAAATGGACTGTGTGAAGATCTTTTAATTTATAATTATTTTTTAATTAAATAATTTATATTCATAAATCAAGATTAATGTGATATCATATTAAACTGGTTTGACTAACTTTTCATCATGGTAATTCAATTTTTTTTTATCATCCAAATGTTTATTTTATATTAAATAATGATAATGATTTAAACAGAGGACCAAAATTTACAACTATTTTCAATTTTAAGTGCAAAATGTAACGTGCACGAAGTAGCACTTGGCGCAGCCACGATCTTTTGTCAGCAGGGTAAAATTTATATGTATATATAATAAAATGTTTTAACAAAATATATAAGAATGCATAAAAATTAAGGTATAATTAACTTTTCTTCATATTTAAAAGACATTATAATTGTGCACTTCATCGAACTTATTATGGATTCATCACTTGCATGGCTTACTGTCCTGAAATTACTCCATGATTTTCTCCTCATGCTAAGCAATCAATTACAGCCACTCAACTCACCTTTGTGAAGAACCGTGAAGAAAAGAAAATGATGCCATTGACCATTCACAGCACTCGATCAAGAAAAGAGAAGTTTCATTTAAAGATACAAGAGAAGAAGCAAAAGAAAACAGAAAGGTTTCTGCAGTTGTTCCAGGAAACAAGGGAAAAGGCAGAAGAGAAAAAAGATAAAAAAAAAAGATGAATAATATCAACAATGCCAACAAGACGAGTGCTGGCAACAGTACCTCGAATGCAGATTGCACAAATTTCATTGTGTATACGGTTCAAAACGGACCTGGAAAGATCATTGGCCTTGTAATGGCATATGTTTTAAGCTATATTATGCACCATCTTTTAAGGCCTCTATCCCAGCCACGCATAGCCTCTGATATTTTTGTAAGCTTGCATGTACACATTAATCTCATCGTACATACATATCAGCTGTTCTTTTCTGATTTGCTGATCTTTCTTACATGCAGGTGGGGCTGTTTATTGGAAACATACCTTGGATACGGAATTCTTTTGACGAAAAATTCATCACGACAATGAATTTTGTTGTGGAGTTTGGGATGATCTGTTATGTGTTCGTGTTGGGATTGGAAATGGATCCATACGTGATCTTTAGGCCGCCAACTCAAGATGCTGTGGTAGCCTATGCTGGAATTTTGTCCACTTTCATTTTAGCTTGTGGCATAACCCCGTTTCTGCACTATTCCAGGCAACCAGCGGACATAGGTTTCACCCTTTCCCTCTCCGTCACACTATCTGGAAGTAGCTCTCATATACTTACTCGCATCATAACCAATCTCAAAATAGGTAAATCAGATATAGGAAAGCTTGTGGTTGCAGCAGGGGTGCATTCTGATATGATATCCATGCTTCTCATCAGCATTGGATACGTTTTTAATCCACCAGGAGTGAATTTTGCTGATATCTCAGCCCGCGTTACAAAGGCCTTAACTATGGGTGCTGCGTTGATGCTTCAAACACTTTTTGCAGCCAAAATATCGCCAATCTTTTTGGGCTGGGTGAACAACGAAAACCCAGAAGGGAAACCAATGAAAGGTTCACACTTGGTGCTCGCCATTGCCTTCACGGTATTGGTGTGCAGTGCCTCGCCAATTTATGGGTACAGTTCTATCCTCAGCGCATTCATGGCTGGAATCTTCTTACCAAGTGAGGGAAGGGTATCAAAGTGGGCAGTTGGCAAAATCAACTACCTGCTAACCACCATTTTCTATCCAATTTTCTTCTTTTGGATGGGGTATCACGCTAATTTTGGCAAATTTGAACCTGGCCGGTGGGGGACATGGGGAAGGCTACTTGTCCTTACAGCAATAACAATCCCTGGGAAAGTGATCGGAACAGTAATTTGTGGAAAAATGATAGGTTTTCATTGGCGTGAATCTGCTGAGCTTGGATTCCTTTTGACAGCAAAAGGCCACTTCCATATCTTTCTAGCCATTGTCGCAAGCATTGTAAGTTCCACTGGTTTCTTGCCTTGATATTTGTTCTTCCATTTCAAATATATTAACCACATTTCAAAAGTAAGTATCTCGGTGCTAACCATTAGACTTGAAGGTCGAATGTATTTGATAATCATGCTTTCCTTGGGGGGGGGAGAGGAAAGGGAAATATTCACCAAGCTAGATTCAAGCAGAAACGGAGAAAATCAAAATTGACTATTTGCTAATCCATTTTCTCTTTTGCATGCTGTTCTACTGAATATGCAGTACAACATTATACCGACTTCAACCAGCACAATTATTATTCTTGTGGCATTCGTCACAGTTGTGCAAAGCCCCTCTGTTGTGTCACAAATCATTCAACGTGCAAGGAAACGTGCGCCAACTCGTTTAAGGGCACTTCAATGGCTCGACCCTTCAAATGAGCTTCGAGTTTTGCTTTGTGTTCATGGGCCACTTAACTTGCCTTCAGCCATCAATTTCATGGAAATTTCTCGGGGAATGGCTGACCCTGGAATTCTGGTATATGTTACTGACATGGTTGAACTCACCGATAAAATAGCTGCCACATTGGTGCAGAGGGAGGGAATGGACACTGTGACTGTGACAGACAAGGAAGTAACTGAAATGAGAGATGAAATCACCAGGAAGGTCCATGCTTATGTGGAAGAAAATGGCAATGGCATCACGCTGAGGAGAATGCTTGCTCTCTCAACATTCAATGGCATGACACAGGATATCTGCTCTTTAGCAGAGGACCTAATGATTTCCCTTGTCATATTGCCATTTCACAAGAACCAACATCCAGATGGGACATTAGACACTGGCTACACTGGATTCCGATATGTGAACCGTAAGGTGAAACCAACTTTCAGGTTTAGAAAATTTTAACGACTTAGAAAAGCTCCAGAATTAATGAGTACATGATTTGCTTGGATATCAGCAATAAAGAACAACCAACCAATAAACTTTCCCCTGCAGTTAGGAATTGGACTATGAGTTATGTAGTCAGAACTACATGTTGGCCCCTCCCCAGTTGAAGGAAATATAGAAGAAGTTGACAGTTAAATAGCCCGAATAATCGTGACCTATGGTTTTATTGGAAGCAAAGTAAAAGATGATTCCAATCCATTGCCCTTACCAGAAGAACTAACTTCAGATCCGCGTCATGCATGATCTTCGTTGAGTAACAAAGGACTAGATGGAATCTTAGACACAGTTTCGGCGCCTAGGAACTTGTTCTTGAGCTCCTATATATGAAGAGCTGACGAAAGACGTAGGAAACAAACAGAGGACAGATTAGGAAGAATAACAGTTTACTCGATGACATTTGCAGTGCTTCATTCTGTTGCATAGCTTAAATCACAAACTGGTGATCTCAATATGGCCAATTCACCTACTGACGCTTTCTACTTTCATGCACACAGTCTTAACAACAATTCACCTATATGAAATTCTTATTCTCTATATTTTCGTAAACAAACTCAAATTTTCATTTGTAGAGATAATTTCTGTAAATTTTCTTTTTTTGTAATTTCACTTGTATGATAATGATGGTTCTGGTACCAAACAGGTGCTCAGGAGTGCCCCGTGTTCTGTTGGAATTCTTGTTGACCGTGGTTTTGGATTGGCACACAATATATCAAAAATGGTGCGATCCTTTCCGGTAGCAGTCATATTCATTGGTGGCAAAGATGACAGAGAAGCTCTAGCCTATGCAGGTCGTGTTGCTCGACACCCAGGAGTAAAACTCACAGTCATAAGGTTTCTGCTGGATGAAAGTGCAGAAAACATCTCAAGGAGAGGGGGCAATTTCAGGATTAATGCTGCTGAGCAGGAAGAAGAGATGAAACTTGATGATGAATGTTTTGCTCAATTCTACGAGAGGCATGTTGCTGGAGGCTATGTTGCCTATATGGAGAAGCATCTTGCCAACTCCGCAGAGACCTATTCCACCCTGAGATCATTGGAAGGGCAGTACACGCTAATTATCGTAGGGCGAGGTGGTAGAGTGAACTCAATGTTGACCGTTGGAATGAATGACTGGCAGCAATGTCCAGAATTAGGTCCAATTGGGGATGTTCTTTCAGGGTCCGACGTCTCACATAAGACATCTGTTTTGATCATACAACAACACAGTCTTAAAGGAGAACTGGATGGTGTAGATGATGAGTTCTCTATCATGTAAATGCCTGGTGAGATAGTTCGACACTTTAGGATACAAATTGTAGAAACATTTACTTGTAGCAATTCAGCAAGCAGAATAGACAGAAATCGTATGATGTAAAATGTTTCGTTAATGAGAAGAGAAATGGGGAAGATTTGACCAGCATCCAGAGAAGCTAATAGATCTACAATGATTGAAGGTAAGGTTCATTAATTTTGAAAATGTTGCCATACCTCCTCAGAGTTTGTCTTCACCCAATCTCCCCCCCCACCCCCGCGGGGGCAAAAAAACAAAAAAAAAAAAAGATGCAAAAGAAACGAGTCTCAACAAGGTCACACATATGATCTTCCTTTAGCTTCAAAGAGTGAACTGAACATGCCCCATCCATTTGTTGCCGCTCAAAAGCTCCTCTGAAACTTTGCAAGCTCAGCCTATGGAAAATCAGTAGAAATGTAATTATCAAGCTTGATAGGAACATTTACGTTATTTAAAACAAAAACATGAAAAAAAAAAAAAGAGGTCATAACATCGAAATGTCTTGAGGCTATATTCATCAAATAAATGAAAACTTAGCCATCACAAATCTGGTAAATATCCATACGTCATGTTCACCCAAACAAGGACAGCGCCATGAACTCAATAGCATGAGCCAAAAAAAAAAAAGCCCTTTTCTAACATAAGATCATGGGATTACTTAAACTTTCTTAGTCCTTGGGGCTCAAACTAGTACACAGTAAAATGAAGAACAATGTTCACATGAGCTTCCATCAACCAAGGTGGAAAAAAAAAAGAAGCTAAGTTGATGCGGCAAATTTTTGTATAATCAACTTTCCAGTGTCACATCCAAGGAAGCTGCTCCATTTTGAGCACAATGTGACAAGAATTATAGCAGAGAGTAACATAAAAGGTAGTTAAATTGTTAGCAAGAATGCCATACCTCAAATGCATTCTTCAAATGGTCAAGTTCTTTGTCTAGATCATTGATTGCCTGATTATATGCTTGCATTGGTGAAGACTGACTAGTCGTATGAATCTACAAAAGCCACATTAAATTCATTGGAACCCCAAATTGCAAGAAAGCTAATTCCATATATCTGCAAACTAGGGGATTATCATATTGCAATCTCACTTCTTCACCAACAATAAGGTAGATCAGAGAGACAGAGTGAGAGTTGAGAGCAGAAAATACAAACCCCAACAATGTTTAATGAACTTCAAATTTAAGCACTTGGGTGGGTGAAAACCAGGATTGGGATAACAAAATGTATGCAAACTGATTCAAATTTCATGCCTTAACACTATATTATTCAATGAATTGTGCATGGAAATTTTGACAAACTGGAATTGCAGAATTCTGATTTAGAGTACAATCAGTTGAAAATTTTAGGCATAGCCTGGTCCCACACAGACTACCACCAATTCCCACAAATTTTGTTACCCTACACTTCTTGACATTGCCAGTTACAAAAGATAGTACTTTTTGAATCTCTCACGAATTACCGGTTTTTGACACACCCCAGAAGTTGAACTTGGTATCAACAAGCAAACTGGCAAAAGCTACCACATAGCCACAATACCCAAAAATTAAGTCTCATTTGTGCTAATTTATCAATTCACTTTCGATGTAAATGGAAAATCAGACCACAGTCCAGCTGCACAAGAAAAGTCAATGGCAACAGATGATGCGGTTGGGAAACTGAATTGCTAGGTTGAATAGCCGAGGATAAAACTTAGAAGGATAAAACGAAACTGTTCCACCCATCTAAATCACCCACGAGTTGCCCATCTTTCTTCAATCACTTCACAAAGTCAAGAACATAAAACCTATGCAAGAACCAGAGGTGATGGTCCCTGTCTTATGCAATTACATAACTCATTGACTTCCGGCATACAGAGAACCAAAGAGGGAGAGGAAGAGAGCAGAAAGTACTAACCCTAACAACGATTTTGTACTGCAGAGGGTGCGGGAGCTTGTAGCCCGCAAAGAGAACATTTTCGTCACTGTGCAGCTGCCTATATCACAATCCGAAAACAACAACAACATACTAGATTTTGAGGATACAAAAAACAACCGACAAATATATCATGTTGCTGTGAGTGTGTCAGAAAAGAAAAAAACAGAAACAAAAACAAGACAAACTGCGTACATGCGAAGAATGTTGCCGATGGTGTGGTCTTCTCTTTCAATGGTGAACGACGCCGCATTTATAATCTTCGTGTCTCTCTCGTACGAGACCCTAGAGAGAGAGAGAGAGAGAGAGAGAGGGAGGGTTTGAAGAACGGAGGTGCAGGAAACGACCAAAAAAAAAGGAAAAAAAAAAGAGAGAAGTTGAAGTTGATTAAATTACTTCTTTGTGCCCTCGGGAACGACGAATCTCTCATAGCGATCTGGGGCATTCATGGCTTTTCACTTCTCCTTTTCTTTCTCTTGGCTATCGGATCCGCTTGCAGCAGCGGCAGCACCAACACCGACAATGAAAGCCTGGTTGCGGTGGAAGACGGAAGCTGGGAACCGGGGTTTTAAAACCTGGACCGAACTATTGACCCAAACATATCGGGGCAAATGCGTTGGTCGTCCGATTAATGACCCGATTGATAGTAAGACTGGTGAGTCAATTTTAAGGTAAATCAATAAAAATTATTTAAGATATTTTTCGTAATCATTAATTTTCTATTATCTATTAATTTAATTTTTAATCTCCATAATAAGATGAAATATAGATCCGTTTTTGTAAAAAATTTCGGTATGCAAAGATAATGATAATAATAATAATAAAAAACTCAACAAATGAATATAAATATGGATCCGAATTTTAATTTTACAATCCTTTAATATTTGACAACACCTTAAAAATTAGTGTTGGTCTAAGTTTTTTATTATACAAAAGAGGTAAAAAGGAGAGTGCCTGTTAGCTTCTCGGCAGCTTTTACCTAAAAAAATTAACCTATTAACCTATATTAGGATTTATAATATTTACTATTACTCATAAAATTTAATATTTTTTTCTCACATATTTTCATATTACAATTCTGTTTATTTTCTTTTTTTAAAACACTTAATATAGGAGATATTGAAGTCAATACTAACTACTATAATTCATTATCTTCTTATTAAAAGGTCTACTATATATATGTAGCACCCACCTACAATACCCTTTTCCTATTTAACGCATAAATTCCGTGACAATAAGGAAGGATTTTGCTTTGTCAAATAGCGAGTGTCACCGTTTAAATTTTGCTTATATTGTTAAATTTTAAAAACAAATATTCTCCCCTATTTAATTTTAATATAAATAAAATTTATAATTTAATATCACATAATTAAGCAATAATTCTTAGCTCGAACAATGGTCAATGATTTAACTAAAAAGCAATATAAGCAATTGTTAATTATTATTATTATTTTGTTATTTCATTGATTTGTTTTTGGTTTTAAGATAAAAGGGAACAATATAATAAATCAACAATATAATTTTAAATTACTATATAAACTAATTATAGGGAAAGAAGGGAGGGATGGAGTTAGACATGAACCGGCGGCCTAGTTCAGGTCTCCGCAGCGGCGGAAAGAGAAAGAGGAGCCGTCGATGGTGGTCCGTGGATTTGCATTGAGCAGGTGGATGACATGGCGAGTTCTTATTGGCAACGAGCATGCGGGTCCCACTTTCTAACACAATGGGGGGGGGAGATCAGACGATGTAGTCTCGACCGTACACTGTTTAAACTCCTTTACGTTAAGAAGCAAAGTGTTCGTCCCAAAAAGGAACAGAAGAAAGAAAGATGGTCGACAGTACAATGGCCTCTTATTTTCCCTAACCTCTTCAGTTCTCACTCTCTCTCTCTTTGTTTTTTAAATAAATAATAATAATAATAATAAATAAATAAATAAAATAAACAGAGCCCGACCCGACCCAGGAATGCTAATTAATTATAATCGGTTTTTGTTTTTTTTTTGGAAGGAAAAAATTAAAATTTTAAAGGGAGCGATCTCTAAAATTCTCTCTCTTTCTCTCTCTCTCTCTCTCTCTCTCTCTCTCTCTCTTTTTTCTCTCTATCTATCTCTCTAATATCCGTCTCGACCTAAAAACTCAAAAAAAATTATCAAAATCCCAATCACACACTATGGCCTTTCACGTAGCTTGCCCAATTACATGGTTAGTGTTACCAAACTATTTAGCCACACTAAAAATCTCTTCTCCTTATTTCTTCTTCTTTTTTATTTTTTTATTTTTTATTTAATTTTCACTTGTAATTTGCCCCCCTTCGTTCCTTCCCTCTCCTCTCCGCCTAAGCGCTCTGGCTTCTTTGGGTTTTTAAAAGCCCATTGTCGTCAGCTTCTTTGGTTTCGTCGTTTTTTCACTGCTGATTGTTTTTTCTTTTTTTATTTTTTTTTTTATATTTTGGGGTGTTGTTTGATGTTTGTTGTTGCAGTCGGCGGATTTGCTTCTGCCCGTTAGGGTTTCCGCGGCATCTCCACAGCGCCGATTCCAAGGCTGCCTTTCTTCTTGATGTTTCGAGAATCGAGGAGTTCTTGAGGGACAGGGCTTCTTTTTCTTCTTCTTCTTCTTCTTCTTCTTCTTCTTCCGAGGCTTTTACTGTTCAGGTTTCGGTCCCCAAGGTCGCGCCGCTCCCTCCGCCTGTTCTTCCGCCGCCGCAGCCGGCGGTTGTTTCTGCGGGAGATGGTGGTGGTGGCGCTAGTGACGCGGCGGATGTCGAGTCGGTGGCTGCCGTCTCGGCGCAGACCAAGCGCGTGGCGCTCCAGAGGAAGGCGGTGGCTGCAATGGTCGCCGCTGAGGATTATGCCCGGCGTTTTGAGGCTGGAGATTTGACGGTTGGATTCTCGTATTGAGGCATATTTAAGATCATTTATTTGTTTATTTACTATCATAGAGGGTTCAATTCATTGATACGTTTCATTTCGTCTTGTTTGAGCTTGCAGTAGAGTAATTCTGGTGATACCTGGTGAAACTTTAGCCTCTTTTTTTTTTTTTTTTGAGAAATGCATATTGTATTTTATGCGCAATTTGGGGCGAAAAATAGCGTCACTATGCATCATTATGTTGTCATTGCTTCGTTTGGTTTTTTATCTGTCATTTTTGTGAACTTGATTGTTTATTACTGACAAATTCTTGGTTCAATGGCTAATTGTCTTAAATTCTGTTTAGGCTTTTTTGGAGGCTAGGTTAGTAATATCATTGGATATTATGTGTTCAGCAGATAGTTGTTTTGCACTTGTGTTTGGGATGTAGTTACTGAGGGTGAATTTTGCGTGAGCAGGAAGAAATGACTTTGCTTTTTTTTTTATTTTTTTCTTCAATGTTTCCTTTTCAGGTTGGCTCTAAAGAAATTACTGGAGAAGAGCAAGGTCCATCAAACTCAAATATAATGTGCCGGATGTGTTTTGTGGGTGAAACAGAAGGAAGTGAAAGAGCGAGGAGGATGCTTGCATGCAAAAGTTGTGGCAAGAAGTACCACAGAAGCTGCTTGAAATCTTGGTCTCGACATAGAGGTAAAGTTAATGGACTACAAGTTTCTGAGGCTGCAAGCTCTATTTATTCTTATGTGGAAGTTGGTTACAGATTTATTTCACTGGAGTTCATGGACCTGCCCATCTTGCCGAATCTGTGAGGTAATATTTTTTTCCCCTTAGGCCAATATATGTGTTCAGCAATTCCATAATCTCTTGACATAGTGCTGTAGTGGACAATCTGTGTTATTCTTTTAATTTTTTGGTGTTTCTTTTACCTTTTGATTGCTTTTGGTTACTTAGATTTGTCGAAGAACTGGGGATCCAAATAAATTTATGTTCTGCAGAAGGTGTGATGGTGCTTACCATTGTTATTGCCAGCATCCTCCACACAAGGTGAGATGTCAATTGCTTATTTACAGGGTATTATATCTGGTCTAGAATTGCTTCATTGGCTCTCATGTCATTGTTTGCAGAATGTTAGTTCTGGACCATATTTGTGCCACAAACACACCAGATGTCACAGCTGTGGATCTACTGTCCCAGGAAATGGCTTAAGTGTGAGGTATTGACCATGACTAGTTAGCTTCGACCACAATTATTGTCTTTCCTTTATGCAGCACTACTTGTATCTTCACTCAATGGTTAATGTTCAAGGAAAAGCAAAAATATTACAGCCCTTATCAGCTGACAGTTCAGCACCAGATGGCTTGCTGATTGGCCGGTAGGAGGGTTTGAATAATGAATTGTTTAACCTTCATGTATTTATTTGTGACATGATTGCATATACATTGTATTTGAGGAGTGAGATCATGACAACCAGAATTGGTGCTAAGCAATGTTTGTTTTTTGTTAGGTTGCTAGTTACCCTGATTCTGAACACTCCATGGATTTTTAGGATGATGCAAGTTAAGGGCAAAAGAAACAATATTGAGCATAATTTTGGGTAGATAGTGGTAGAAGCTGCTTGTTCTTACTGAGAACCACCCATATTTGATATATTTCCAGTTTTTGGCAACTCCTCGTCAGCCCAGAATGTTGATTATTGTTTGCCATGTGAACTTTCAGATGGTTTCTTGGATATACCTGCTGTGATGCTTGCGGAAGATTGTTTGTGAAGGGAAATTATTGTCCTGTTTGTTTGAAGGTATGAAGTATTTCATACTAAGTCACTAATTACAGATGGGTTAGTTGGAGGCTTTGTCATTAGATAGGCTGATATTAGATATTTTATTTGTGAGCAGGTTAGCAGTACAGATTCATTCTTTTAATTGCTTTTCTTGCTGGACTTGTTCTCAATGTTTTGTTTTGGTGTATGCTTCTGATTGAATATTCATGTCTTTCAACATGTATATGGGTGTTTTTATTTTTATCTCAACCTTGTAGGTTTATAGAGATTCAGAATCTACCCCAATGGTCTGCTGTGATATTTGTCAGCGCTGGGTGCACTGTCATTGTGATGGCATCAGGTTCAAAATATTTTAATAAATGCAGAACTTACTGTTGTAGACTATCTTGTGTTTGATTGCTGGTTTCTGAGAATTTGTTTTATGCTCTGGTCACACTTAATTATTGATGCGTACAAGCATATATCTGTGCATAAATTTCCATCATCCTGTTGTAGCTCATATTCAAATCATGTTCCCATATGGTTTAGGTGTTAGAAAGTATCCAGGGAAGTTACATCTGTCCACACAAAGTTTCAATTAGCAAGATAAACTTCCCTTAGTTGTGCTGGAAATAGAAGGAGACTCAGATAAATGAGAGCAATTAGCTAGAAAAGTGCATTATGAAGGAAAAAAGTAGAGAAGAAATTCATTTTGTGAGATTCACTTCTGAAATCCGTATTTGTTGAGCTCAAATGGAGAATATGGACTATAATGGAAATCCCTGGCTTATCAAAGCAGGCTCTCAGATGAGTTAAGTGTGTACTGATGTGGCAAATTCTTGATGCGAAATGTGCTCTTGAAACTTTGTGGGGGATGGTTGCATAGTGTCACCATTTAGGCTTTACAATATGCTTTGGATACATGAAAAAGTTTCTGGACATCTTTCTTTTATCTTTCCCAACCTTTAAAATGGGTAATTGAAATGTCAGAATGATAACTGGTCTGTAAATCAAAAGGGGTTTGTAGGAGAACCATCACATATCATCATCATTGTGTTTGTCTCAGCAATTTATTTTGAGACTTGAAAATCTCTGCAGATTTAAATTTTAGGAGACATTCTGTCTAGTGGTTCCTTTGTTTGCATAGCATGGCTGGGTGCCTTTTTTTTATTGACTTTGACTAATGGTTATGTCACTTATTCTGACAATGTAAAATGCATGTTAAATGTGCCTTTGTGAAATAAGATAGCTAATTCTGAAAGAAATTGTTTGCAGTGATGAAAAGTATCTTCAGTTTCAAGTGGATGGAAATCTTCAGTATAAATGTGCCACATGTCGTGGAGAGTGCTACCAGGTTCATTTGCCATTGGAAGATCTCTCTCTCTCTCTCTCTAAATCTTGTGTTTGCTTTCTTTCTTTCATGTGCTGTGTGTCCTGCTTTCTTCCTCTTCTGTTTCTTCTGAACAACTTGTCATTTTATTTGTTTCCAGGTCAAGGATCTTGAAGATGCTGTTCAAGAGCTCTGGAGGAGACGAGATAAAGCTGATCGACATTTAATTGCAAGTTTGAGGGCTGCTGCAGGGTTGCCAACCCAGGAAGATATATTTTCTATATCACCTTACTCAGATGATGAAGAAAATGGTCCTGTAATGCTGAAGAGTGAATTCGGCCGGTCCATTAAGCTCTCTCTTAAAGGGCTAGTTGATAAATCTCCAAAGAAGAGCAAGGAATATGGAAAAAAATCACTGAATAAAAAATCTGCCAAGAAAAAGGGCATCCAGGCATCTTTGATCGATAAAACGGAAATATATCTGCTGGAGGGTTCACTTGGACACAGTATAGATGACAACAAGAGTGAGGATACAAAGCCTGATAAAAAAAGACTGGATGTTTGTTCTTCTGCTGTTGCAGGAATTGTAAGCAACACTGAAGGAGTTTGCTCTGCCAATCAGCCGGGAGTATTGAAGCAGAAGCTTGTTGATGAGGTAATGGTAAGCAATGGAGAGAGGATGTCCAGAATTGCTAAAATTACTAGTAGTAAACCTCATGAATTGGATAGTGGGGATGTTACTGAAAAGGTCGCTAGCAAATCAAAATCCGTTAAAGCAAAGAAGTTGGTCATAAATCTAGGTCCACGGAAAATAGTTACCAGTTCTCCAAGATCAGATGCTTCAAGCTGTCAAAGAGAACAAGATTTGACTTCTTCCAATGGTAAGTCATCTATGTGATTCTTTGCATGCATATGGTCTGCATTTGTCATGATTGGAACATTTACAGTAGAGGCATAGGTTTTGCTTTCTCTTTGTCTTGCTCCACAGGGTTATCTGGCTTACATTAATCATGTTAACGAGCAGGCAGTGGAGATACAAGCTACCATAGAATAAATGACAGGTCTATTGTGGACAGACATGATGATGCTCCTAAAATTGATGATAGTGAGTGATTTCTGTCCATTTATTCATTTTGGTTCTTTTTGTGCTTTCATTGGTCGTGAAGGACATATCATTTGCCTTTACAATTGAAGATGTGATTGATTTCTGTAACATGCAACAATTGCAGCTAATCATTCTGGCGCAATAAGAGGTTTGAAATTTGCACGAAGAGAAGGAAATTTGATTAAGTTTGGAAAAGTTGCATCTGACTCTTCCAAATTAAATCCCAGAATTAGTAAAGGGACCAGCCGTGATGGACATGAAACCATAAATTCAGATCACAGACATGTTTCATCAGGTAAAACAAGCACTGATGGAATTGGGGCTGCTGTTGGGCCTGCAGGTGACATCCCCACCTTAAGAAGGGACAAGATTTCTTTGGGGAAGCAATCGGAAGCAAGGCCTGATACATATTCTGAAAGCAATGATGATTCTGGTGAAGCATCAATTTTGCAGTCTTTGCCAAAAGATCCAAAGTTCTCACTTAAATTGAAGATCAAAAAACCCAATCTTGAGCGTCAGAATGCTCAATTACCTCTGCCTGAGGAAGAAAAGAGTTACATTAGAGGTCAAAGGTCAAAAAGAAAGAGACCATCAATTTTCATAGAGAAAATGCCTTCCAATGAAGGGGACGATGTCAAGCAATCGATTCAGGATAGTGAGATGATGGAAGCTAATTGGATATTGAAAAAGCTAGGTAAAGACGCAATTGGAAAGAGAGTTGAAGTTCATCAGCCATCTGACAACTCGTGGTAAGTTTTCTATTTCCTTTAGGGGGATGAGGTTGCAATCCTAATTGTTGCACATCTACTTTGCCTCACAGCAAGTAACAGTTTCACAGCTACTTGATGGGTGTCATGTTTATTCCATCATATTAACAGGGAACCCTCGTGTTCATTTAGGGGGAGGGGATGATTCCTCGGTTGTCCAACATCTTTTTCTGCTACAATTGCCCATAGCCCCTTGCCCCATTTACATGTTCTTGTATGTGTCAACTTGGTGTCATCTTTTTCTGTTCCAACTTTTTTGATGATTTACGGGAGTTAGGCTTAGTGTTTATCTATAGCTCTTTGCAAGTCTGGTTATGTTGTGGGCTGATCTATCTTTTCTGCTGTTGATGATGACCTCGTAATCCAGGCATAAGGGTGTAGTCTCCAACATGGTAGAAGGAACATCAATGCTATCTGTTGATCTAGATGATGGTAGAGTGAAAACCTTGGAACTTGGGAAGCAGGCAGTTCGCTTTGTTCCTCAAAAGCAAAAGAGATCAAAGGTGTAAATGCTTTGAGTTTCTTTATTTTTATCATCTCATATGGAGACATCTTCCATGCTGAAATCGAAGAGATGGTCGCTCATTTCTTGTGCATGGAGGTGATTCAAGTCGCAGTTTATCCAGCATTTTCACAAGGGCTGTTGAGTCACCAGGAAGTGATGACTCCTCCTGCAGATGTTAATTGCTGAAGTGGGGCTTTGCCATTTTGTTTAATTTTCTTTGATACATTATAGATTTAGGAATAATGCTAGGCGTCTTTGCATGATCTTTTGGAATATTGTATGTAGGTCGCTGTGTAACTTACAAGAGTTAATTAATTGATTGACTGTTCAGAGGAAGTGTACTTCCTGCTTAATAATAGTTGAGCTCGCTGGGCCTCCACTCCGGACCACTGTTATCGAGGCCCTAAACCATGCAATTGTCATGCACAAATCTAATTTCGAAAGGTCGACAGAAACCATTTGCCAACAGCTTACCTTAGGTCAAAATGACAAGTCGTTCATCCCACGAGTCGTCTGAGCCCAGCACACGAGACAGCCAAAATCATTCTGGGCAACTCCGCTCAGATACGCCATAGCTTAAGAATGATCTCATGACCTACCATTTATTATCTCCTTGGATTTTCTTCTAATTAGTATTTATTATTATTATTGAAATTTAAAATGTGCATGTACAAAAATAATTCCGTAGAATTTGTTAACTGGGAAGAGTCTTCATGGTAAGCTCCGTGCATGTTGTTTTGCTTATAATTGTAATATGCTTCCATGCCCTGTTGCCTAACATCGACAGCAAATCAAACAGGGCCAACCCTTCTTGTGATAAATAGTCGACAATGGAGCAAGCAAGCTATTGCACGACACACATAAAATTGTGACAAACCATCTCTGATATGGCTTTGGGTAGGTATATGTTGTCTAAACGGATATTGGAAATCGTTCTTATCTGGCAGAAAGGCATGAAGATTGTTATCCGACCCAATCCTCTTGAAGGCTCTAATTTTTATAGTTTCAAGCCCATTAAGTTCTTTCTTAAATTATTCATGCCCAGCAGGAGTTTGTGTTTAAAAATTTAAATTTTCGAATAAAATTTCTTACGGATGAAAAAATTTATCTCTAGATGAGGAGAAAAAAAAAAAAAAAGGATGGTGAAGAAGATTTGCTCCGGAGACATTTTATTTTTTTATTTTTTTATTTTTTTCCGAAAGGATATGATGTGAAAGGTGAGGAAGTTTTCTTATTAAAATCATTACGACTTACCTTTGCTCAGGTCTCTGAGGCAGGCAGGCAAGGGTGAGGAAGGCGAGGCCGCTATTCTTCTTCTTCTTCCGTCCATCTAAAACTAAAACCCCTTAATCCTTATATTTCCTTTATTTGTAGTTGTTCGTTTGTTTGCCCTACTTTGACGCTACGCTTCTTTTCTGTTTGGTGAAGTGTCCAACTCACTTGCTCTTTTTCTTTCGACTCTCGTTTTTAACTAATCCATGGATTTCCTGTTGTCTTTCCTTAGGCGGGTTTGGGTTTTTCTTTTTCTTCCTTTTGCTATGGCTTCTTTTTTCTGGGTTTTAGCCTGCTTTTTTCTTTCTCTTGGAGAAACGTGCAGCATGTGGCAATGGCTTTAGCAATCAAAGTTGAGTTCTTGTGATATATATTACTGCTCAAAGAAAGCGTTTACGTCAATGTTTCAATGTGGGGATTTGTGTTTGTATGGCTGTTCATGACTGCAGAATACGTATCCTGTGTGTCTGTTGTTGGGTGTTTGCAGTTGATGTTGCTAAGTATGCATGTTTATCTTTGATTACCGGGCGTTGAATTCTTTGAATTATAAGTTATGGGCTACAAAATTTATTTATGGGAGAAAGAAAAAAGATAAACATAAAATGAAAAAAGAGAACGGTGATGCTTTTTGAAGTCACTTTGTGTGCACAGTATCTAATCTAATGCATGATGAAGTTTCCTTTTAATGATTAGGTACTAAAAAGGAGCAGGCTTTCTCTGATTAAAGGGATGGTTAAGCTTTCCAGATGTTCTTTGATATCTTCTTGTACTCCATTTCATTCCATTGTTCTGAGAAAACAATATAGATTTTCATTAGGTGCATGTTACAAGACTTCAACCAAGTCAAGGGGCCAATCTGCTCATTTACAGACACATCAACTGCAAACAAAAGCTGAGATGGTTGCAAAACGCTATTTTCCCCCATTGTTTAGGTGGGACATATGCTTATGCTTTTTTTATATGTTCCCTCCCTCAACAAATAGATCACTTCCAATTTATTCAGTTTCTTTATTTTCAGTGTTGCTCCAATGATGGACTGGACGGATAATCACTATAGGACCCTTGCCCGGCTCATATCAAAACATGCATGGCTCTACACAGAGATGGTTGCTGCTGAAACAATTGTCTATCAAGAGGGAAATTTGGTACTTAAGTTAAAAGATCCAACTTGTGGAAGAGCTTTCTTATGAAATTTGATGTGTGTTTTATGGGTTGAGGCTAAATTGGTATTTGAAACCACTAATCTGCTATTCATTGGTTTCTCAGGACAGATTTTTGGCATATTCTCCCCAACAACATCCCATTGTTCTACAAATTGGTGGGAGTAATTTAGAGAACATTGCAAAAGCAACCAAACTTGCTAATCCTTATGGCTATGATGAGATTAATTTCAAGTTGGTACAATTTCTCCTTCCATCATTTGAAGGCCTCTTTTTTTTTTTTTTTTTTTTCTTAAGCTTGCTGAACTAGGATTCCTCTCATTTTCCCAACATCTACCAGTTGTGGTTGTCCTAGTCCAAAGGTTGCTGGACATGGGTGCTTTGGTGCTCGTCTTATGCTGGATCCGAAGGTTCAACCATTGTGTTCATTATGTAGTCAATCCTGGCTAATGAATTTTTTAATCAAATAGAGGCAAAGCTCTTTCTATTTTATTATGGTCTGATTAAAGTGTTTGGTGTTTGCAAGGGAAGCTTGTTGGCGAGGCTATGTCTGTAATCGCTGCCCATACAGATGTTCCGGTCAGTGTAAAGTGTCGAATTGGTGTAGACAACCATGACTCATATAATGAGCTCTGTAAGATTCCTTTATAAATCTTCTTTCTTCACCTAAAGTCAATGATATTGAGCCTCACAATGTTGGAAATATCTAATGTGTTTTGGGAGATGTTCAGTGGTACTGCTGCATAATAAAAAATTGGTCCAACTATAGATAGCATGTGTTAGTCACCACATCTATTTGTATTAAACTATTTAGATGTCCCACTGGTCTATGGTAGCGTATGGTTGTACACTTCTAATTTGTTACTGAAAGCCTTGTGTGTATGTTCTATGCTTGTTGGATCCACTTTAAACATCAGACAAGTATTAGGAAACAAAGGGCCAGAGATGTGTTACTGTGGTTTTATGATTTCTTTTCTACTTTTCTTGTGATGCACAACTGGTCTGTAGTAACTTTTGTCTTGCTTAATCTGGTTGGGGAAAAAAGAAGGATAGAGAAAAGAGTCAGCCAACTTCTGAGGAACAAACTTTAGGGAGGAAGATAAATCGGCAAGTTGAAGAAGATATGTTAGAAATGATCATTGCTTTTTGGGTTCAACTATTTGATCAATTTTTCGCATAAGAGATAGCATGTCAAGAAGCCATGTTAATAAATGTTGCTTCACATACATCTTTAATATTGAAGTTTCTGTCTGGCTTGATCTTTCATAAAATTCATACATTGGTGCATGGCAAGGTCAAGAGGTCCTAACATATTTTCTGACCTTTTATGTTAAGGTTGCTCGCATGGTATCTTGATTTTGTTGTTTGGTTTTTATTCTACCTTCAGGTGATTTTGTCTATAAGGTGTCATCTCTATCCCCAGTTAAGCATTTTATCATACACTCACGTAAGGCTCTGCTCAATGGCATTAGTCCAGCTGAAAATCGAAGAATCCCTCCTCTGAAGTAAGAGCTTAATTGATTGGGTTCCCTTTGATCTGTAGCTAGGTTAATGCAAAAGTTACTGAGGAAGTGTTTGTCTTTAGTGTGCTATCTCTGTCCATTCCTTGTTGCTTAATTTTTCAACATCTTCATATGAATAATGCTGACCCTTTCTTTGATTTTTATGCAATTGACAAGGAATCTTTGCAATAGTGCAGATACGAGTACTATTTTGCCCTTTTGCGTGATTTTCCAGACTTAACATTTACAATAAATGGAGGCATAAATTGTATTGATGAGGTCAAGTTTCTTGTTTTTTACTGTATATAATTTAGTGTTCTTCGCATATTGATGTTTTTTTTTTCTTTTTGCACATTTAACTGTTCATTTATTATTAAACATAATTTCTGGTGTTAAGCTACAGATTTGCTTGATGATCTGTGTCTCACTTGTTTCCCGTGGACATTTCACATTGCAGGTAAATGCAGCATTGAAGGAAGGGGCACATGGGGTAATGGTTGGGCGTGCTGCCTACAGCAAGTATGTGAATGTAGTATGAGTTTTGTAAGCTCTAATTGTTCTGATGGCAAATTTCCATGTGAGAAAATTCACACGATCACCAATCTTCATGTCTACCACGAGCTTTCTCAATAAGTTTAACCAAATTGTCATAGATGAGCTTTTTTGGTAATGCAAAGTGTTTACACTTACAAACACATGCATGCATCTCCATTTATCAATGGTATTTGAAATGCAGAGGGGAAGGTACTGCACATGTGTGGGCCAACTCAAAAAACCTTTGGCTGACTATTGTTTAGCTGCTTTTGCATTAACCTTTTGGGAGGCTTCATATTTCTGGTTTTTCTGAGCTCTTGATCTGCTATATTGCTTTTGGGTGATAATTAATCAATGGGAAAACTTTATTAACTTTTTTCAGCCCTTGGAATATTTTGGGACATGTTGATACTGCAATTTATGGTGTACAAAGCAGTGGTCTAACACGCCGTCAGGTTTAATAGCTTATTTGCTCACAGATAGATGTATCACCGCAATTCCATCTGCTATTTACTTGATTTTCTGGCTTTTTTTTGTCTTCTAGGTCCTTGAAAAGTATCAAGTATATGGTGATTCAGTTTTGGGAAGATACGGAAATAATAGACCTAATGTTCGGGATGTCATAAAGGTATATTAGATTGTTTTCTCGGTTATGCTTGCTTAATAACTTAGTCTCTTCTCTTAAACACCATGCTGTATATTGCAAAATGTTTCTATATCGCCCTTCTTTTTTTTCATCCTATTGGGGATGAGTGAGAAGGGAGATCTTCAGAAAATTCTATCTTTATAGCAATGGTTCTGCAGTTAGTCTGTAATGGCTAAGAGTAGAAGGAGGTTGATTTACCTTTTTGCACACCATCTCTGTGGCTATGGGACTATGGCTGGCTATTATATAAAAAGCCAATTTTTTGATATAGTCAATGAGAGAGTTATTTTCTACTGGCTGTTATTTTTCAAGGGGGCTGGGCATTTTGCATGATCAATGATAATTGCATTGATAGTGATGAGGACACAATTTTGGTGGAGATGGTACGGATTTTGCCAGTTGTTAAAAGATGGTGACAGTGCCCTGGTACGAGAGAGCAGGGACTGAGAATGGTTGCTAAAGGATTGCTGGTGTTTCCCTTTCTGGTGAGAAGTGCCTGTTATTGGGACTTGGGCGTTGCTAGTGTAGTGGCAAAGAGTGTTATCACAGAAAATTAAAGGTTTAAAAACCAGTGTCCATCTAATGGATAGGTGTTTCTGTGTGCCTTGGGTTCAAAATATGATGTATTTGCTAACATCTTTTCTTTTTCATGTCCAAATGATCACTTGGAAAAGGTTATTTACACAACTACGTGTTGTTATTGATCTTCAGTTGCACCCTTTATCTCATTTCAGATTATAATGTATTCCTACAGTATGTCATATGAGTACTCTAATATACTGCAGCCTTTACTTGGTTTTTTCTATGCCGAACCTGGAAATGGTCTTTGGAAGCGCAAGGCTGATGCTGCTGTCCAGAGTTGCACGGTATGCCATTCAAAATAAACCTAGTTGTATCCATAGCAGCTGGCTTTAGTTACGTATTGAATCATCATAGATAGTATATATGCTTGCCAACTGGAGGGATCTATATCCCATTGTGGAATGGACTACTTTGATTTGGGTTGTAGTAGGTGGGGAGTGGGCTGAGTCTTGTCAATAATACTTCGAGCATGGCACTGAGTGTGGGCATCTGGGACCGAAAAGACCTTTTTGCTTGGAGCCACTAACATCATCAGACCCTTTATCTTGGAAATCTTTCCCTTTGGTATCCTTTGCATTTTTTTTATTCTTCTTCTCTTCCTTTTGTTCAATTTTTGTAGTTTTTTAACACAAATTTCAACTTTTTCAGACAATCAAATCCTTCTTTGAGGAAACTCTTACTTCAATTCCCGACAGCGTCCTGGATTCACCTGTTGGGGAGGCACCAGCCGGTCGTCAAGATCTTTTCACTAACGTCCACAATTCATGGCCAGCTCCATACGAAACAAGAGAACTACAAGATGTAGCATACGCTTGATCTTATAGAGAGCAGGCTAACTCATTACAAGCCAGTGTAGCCATATTCCATGGATGTTTCCTAGAAATATCCAATCCCAATTCTTGGACGACCCCAATGATCAGTGTGACAATGGCCACGTCTATTGGGATGGAAAAGCATTCACAAATGGCCAAAAACAAAAAAAAAGAGCAAAAAGTGGACAATTTGTTGCCCTGCCCTCTCCCATTCTTTTGAGACTGGCAATATTAACAAGGCCACTTCTTTGATTTTGGATTGTAATATAGGCACTCATTTGATCCAAGGGAGAGAGGAATACGGTGTTATTACCAAGACTACTTGTTTGAGTTTTGGAGTTAACCATACCAGAACGTTATTGAGTGGACGAAAATTTACTATTTTTGTTTTTAAGAATTATTTAATAATAAAAGATTTAAATTTATCTCGAGATTTTTATATTTTAATTTTTTCAAAGAATATAAAATAAAAAATAAAGTGAATTACTTTTATTGTAAAATCCGTCTGTCACACTAGCAGATGATTGGGCTCATGTCAGGTATTTTTGGTTTTTGTTATGTTATATGGGCTGAGATCGGCCCAGCCCGTAATTCGAGTAGGTGTTATATAACGATGGCTCTAATTTACACACACTCTAAGCTAGATCTTGCAGACAGCCAAAGACGGGAAAAGAACGCAAGTTATGGAGTTATCGGCGACCGGTGCCCATTCCGACGCGTCGTGCAGCATCGCAACCACCTGGACGGTCGCCGGTGGTTCTCTGCTAAGCTCCGTCACTTTTGAGTCATCTCTTTCCACCATCGTTGACGATACCGATGACAACCACGATCGATCCTCCACCGCTGCCGCCGTCGATTCGACCGCCAAGTCCCCTATTGTCCTGTGCTCTTCCTCCCCCGATCGTGCCCCGTGCGAGATCACCAGTAATTTTTGGAACTTCGATTTTTATCGTCTTCTCGATTTTGTTGTCGAATGCTTTTTAATTTTCTTGTCGTTTTTCATGAAACGGGAAAGCAGAGGTGGTTCCCTACAGTCCCGCCAGAGCATTGCACCCATCGGAGTAAACTCCATTGAGTGTAGCCTTGGCGACGAGCACCCCTACCACTTAGACCACACAATCGGCGGTCTTTTTATATTGTTCTTGATACTGAGATTTTGCATTTCCAATAATTGATTCAATAATTGTTTCCTTAGTATTACTACTGCATGACACAGAATTATGTTGACTTCTTATACTCTTTCTGCCATATTTGATTGTTTGTTCATCCATGTTTGTCTATATTTGTTGAAAATATTGAAGAATTTCAAACAATATAATGCAGTCACTTTTGCTCAAAAACATGAGGTGCAGCAAGTTTACATTCGAAGTACTGCTCGTGTTTATGAAATATACTGTGCTCCTGAGGTGCATAGTGGCAATGAGTATCTGTGCACTGTACGTTGTGGCACTGCTGCTAGGGGCGGAGAAGTTTTGTGTGCTCCTGATGCTGATGAAACGGTTTTGACACATCTGAGGGGATTTACTGAAGAACTATCTGAAGGAAAACACCAGAGTGGGTGTAAACTGACCACCAATGAAGATGATTGGGTTGAAGTGAAAGTTCCAAATACTTCACTGACTGTTAACTCAAATAGTTCTTTGACATCAAATTCTGTGGGAAGCCCAGGAAAAGTATTACAGGTGCTGAATTTGCTTTCTTATTATCTCTCTCTCTCTCTGTAGTGTTTATATAGCATGTGTGTGCTTGTCTGTATGAAGTGGTTATATGGTGTGCGCATGTGTTCATGTCTGTATTTAATGTTTATATAGTGTGTGTTATTGCGTGTGTATATGTATTTATGTCTGTATGTTCTACAACCTTTCTTCTTGTTCTGGGCCTTTTGGATGTAAGAAGTGTGATTTTAAGTGCCTAAAGGAATCAGGTCAGTAAAGGGCCTGCTCAGATATTTCTTTGAGTGGTTTTTGGAAAGAGATGCTGTCTGTTCATTTAAATTGGTGTGCTTGCAGTTCTTTTGTCTCATCAAACCCTCCCTCTTAGGATGTGGGGGAGCTCTGCAGAAGGGTTTTGTTATTTGCTGCTATTGATGCAATACTAATGCAGCACAACTGCACTATAAACTAGTAAAAACAAACATACATAGGATTAACGATTTGAAAGTGATGTTTCATGTCTAAGTTGGAGGAAGTTTTCCAAAAGTATACTTGCCATGTTGGTTAAATAAAATCAAGACAAGGGAATTCTTTTATGTGGGGATGTAAGCAGTTTTAAATAATTAAATTAGCTCCAAGTATAGCACTAAATTACTAAATCACAATTCAAACATATTCTTTTTAACAGCAATAAGTTACCCATTGATTAAATTGGTCAGGTTTTGTATGAGGCTACTGCAGAGATCACCGATGCAAACCCTTGCATGTCCCTTACACTCAGGCTGCTGTCACTTCAGAATAAACATTGTGCTTTTGTTGACGAAGTCTATGTGTTTGCTGATCCTGTCAATGTGGTTGGTTCGGATAATCAAGTGGGTCCCCTTGAGAACTCTGCTGGAAGTTCACTCATAGCCATGCTTGTGCCTTCACTTTTGCAATTTTCTAAAGCAAAAGACGCTCACCAAGCACAGGATGGAAAAGAATTTTGTACAAGGGGGAAACAAATGTCAGAGGACTTTGAGTCAAAAACAAATGAGACAATTGATGTTGGAAGCCTATTCCAGCAGGAAAGAAGATCCAGTAAAGCTGACCACCTGGAATCAGACTTGCAAGAAGCAGCTAAGCCTCCTACTAACCCAATACAGCTTGAGATACCTCCTGAATTCCCAAATGGAGAGGGCAAGCTGGATACATCATGCAGTCATATTGAAATTGTTCTGGACCAGCTCATGTCTCGAGTTAAGAGAATAGAAGATCTCTTTTTGAGGGTTGAGGAGAGAATGCTAAAGCCTATAATCAGTATTGATGAGAGGCTCCAGAATGTAGAAAAGCAACTGGAATTGCTGACAAAGAGAACACAGAATTCTATGTTGCATTCCACTACAAGAATTTGTGCTCCTGAATTTTCATGTGATGAATCAGAAACCAACTCCCACAACAGTGGAAGTATGTATGCCAGCTATGTGGCATTTGAAGCAAAGGAGTCTCCTCCAGCCTT
Source organism: Ceriops tagal (assembly GCA_021533255.1). Taxonomy (NCBI): domain Eukaryota; kingdom Viridiplantae; phylum Streptophyta; class Magnoliopsida; order Malpighiales; family Rhizophoraceae; genus Ceriops; species Ceriops tagal. The sequence continues at coordinate 1,438,990 of CM038601.1, forward strand.
GTCATTGATTTCCCCTGGTCCCACGGGTGTCATGGTTTCTGCAGAGTTGCATCCTAGTCTCTTAGTTACTGCCCCTGAGTTCTCAAATTGTGATGATGAGGAACAAAATCACACAGCAGAACCAGTGAAAGATTCTTCAAAGATTGAACACAAAGATGCTATCACGATTGATGATGCTTTAGCATCTGCATTTTCTGGATTCTTGTCTTCAATTTCGATTCAATCTGAAAAACACTCTCAAACCCTTGCAATTAGAGCTCCTGAGTTTACAAGTGAAGAAGAAACTAGGAATGATGGAACATTATCACCAAAACTTCACTCTCAAATAACAGCAAAGTCTTCCGCTTGCTTCAGGCAAGCTGATGAGACAGAGGGTGTTAGAGGTTCGTCTTCATATTTATCCAATAAATCTTTATCGGACGGTGAAAAGAATGTATTGGGATCCCTTGATGATGGCAGCTCTGCGAAAATGGGAGAAGGGGTTGATGAACAAAAACAACATGACAATGGGGAAGAATGCTGTTCCCAAGGAAATTTTAATGCCCATGCAGATGAACCCCTCCAGCATGACCTTAAAAGAATTGATTCCTATCAGTTGACAGAAGACATAAGAGATGAAAAGGCTTGTGATGGAATGGGTGGCACTTCAGTTATTGAGAAAGCTGATAGGATGGAAGAATTGGATATAAACCAATCCGATGAAGGACATGATGTACCCTCAGAATCAGCTATCTTGCCTGAAGTGATGGCTTCTACAGAGGTCACAAAAGAAAGGTCCAACCAGGATACTCTGCAGAATCTTTCTCAGTTTTCATGTGCTGCTTGCCCCGTAGATTTCAAAACTCAAATCCTGGACGTGAAATTTACTTCTGAAGAAAATTTGAATTCCAAGTCTCCCCTTGAAGCCCTTTTGGCCGGCATGCCAGATTTGGTTGTCGAAGCTCCATCAATGGAGGAAAGTAGCCATCATATTTCTCAAATTGGTGTTGGACAAGGCAACTTAATTTCACTGGAAGATTGGGGAGCTACGGTTTCTGCAAACGATGGCTGCATTCCAGTGGATATGGACTATTACAACATGACAGACGTGGCTTTCAAAGTGGAAGGTGATAAACTGCAGGATTATCATTCCTGCAGTGCCCAGGAAATGCCTGCAGCGAGCCTCATTTGAAAAAGGGTGGTGTATGCTGCCTGTATATAGTTTGTTTTACGCAAGCTTCTTCTTACCGTTTATTTGCCCCGTAGCTCTTCTCTTTATCTTGAGATTTGCAAAGCTGTACATAATAATCTGTTTTAGCTTTTAGGCAAGGTTTGGTCCATAAATTTCTTTCGCATATCTTGTTGCTTCAAGCCTTGGTTTCAGCGTAAAATTTGCAAATGCTGTGAGAACCCGATTCAATCTTGTCGTGATCAAGTAATATTTCAGCATATGGTTAAGTTGCTAACCTGTTTCACCATCCCTGTGATATCTGGTGTCAATTCCTTTTCTGCTACACACCCAGTCATTTCCATGTCATCCAATGACTAAACATTTCAAGCTGTGCAGCTGAAGATGGTATTTAGGATTTGAGAGGAAAAGCAAAATAAAATGTTGTTCTAATATATGTTTTGTATTCGATAATTTTAACTTATAAATTATTTTAACTGGCATTTAGTTTATTTGGGCGTCCTTTATTTTTTCCCCCTCCCAATTTAAAAATTTGAAGCACCTCTTGTTCACAATTTTTTTATTTTTCCCAATATTTGGTGGCTGTCTCGCTCAATTGATGACCATCGGCTTATAACTCTGGAGGTGGAAAAATGGAGGGTCGCCTCTGATTTAGACTAGGGTTTGGGGATAAGAGGTTACTTAGATTTGGAATTTTTGGAGTGTTTCAGTAACACCAAGGTTTTGGTCCATCGAATTATGAATATATTAGATTTTAAATTCATCGAATTTTGTATATAAATTTGAAGTTTAAATAATGTAAATTTTATTTAATTAAAATTTTGAATTATTCAGATTTTGATAATTTGAATTATTCTCAGTTGCTTTATTTACAAATTGACTTCTACTTATAATTGAAAAGTGACTTGGTTTTATATTTATTATTAAAGCCCTCGCTTTTGTGCTTGAGAAACAAATGCACAAACAAAAACATAAATGAAAAAAATAAAATAAAAATTTAAGGGGTTTAGGGCTAGGGAACCTTAAAGCCTCGCTGCTGGCTGAGCAAAGAGAGTTTCGCCATTAAAATCAATGGCGGGATTGGGGAAGGGAACCAAACTAAACAGGACAAACAGAAATGTTGCCCCGGGGGGGCCGTGTCGTGCCGTCATTTACAAGGTTGTCGCCATTTCCGCCTAATTTAGACATTTAATTAAGCTCAAGAGAGGTAAAGCTAAGGTTTTTGGTCTTTAAGTTCGGTTTCAAGAATGGAGGCTGCCGTGATTGACGCCGGCTCCAAGCTCCTCAAAGCCGGTACTGCCGTACCAGATCAGCTTCCGCCCATTGTAATAATATTCTTGCTTCTCCTTCCACTTATGCCTTTTCTTTTCTTTTCTTTTTTGTTGGTGTTAATCCTCGCTCCATTCTAATGAAAATGGAAAAAAAAAAAAAGAACTTAATTGTTCTTCTTTTTTCTTGAAATTTTCTTGTAATGGGATTCTGATTTTTTTGGGTTTTTTTTCTTTTCTTTTTGTTATCTTTGTAAGGTTTCCAGCGAAATGATGCCACAGACGAGTCGGTCTTTTTTTTTTTTAATACCTTTTTCTTTTTAGCTTCTAAACGTCTTGAATTTCATTTTTAGTTTACGCCAGAATATGATGAAATTAACATCAGCAATGGAATATTAAACGATGAATGACTATGAATGCCAACTTGAGTTAAGTTTTGGGCTCTGGTTTCTTGATAAGAGGAGAACATTTCTTCCTTGAGAAAAAAACGGGTTATGGTTGTGTATCTCTTGTTTTAGCATTTTTTAAAACTCTTTTGCATTGCATTTGTTGTTCTCTATTTCTTTTTTAGGACCCCTTTTATTGTTGATTGCAATTATGGCCTTGATTTAAGGCATTCTGACTTATTCTGAGTGTGAAAAGATAATTCCTACTCAAATGCAACGCGTGCCTGAAGATGAGTCTTCAGCCGATAATCCACTATTGGATGATGTTTATGTTGATCCTGTTGTTCGGGGTTTCATAAGAGATTGGGATGCCATAGAAGATTTGCTGCACTATGTTCTATACACTGGCCTTGAATGGGAAGTGGGAAATGAAGGGCAAATCTTGTTCACTGATCCACTTTGTACCCCCAAGGTTAGCATTATTTACTTTTGAAAATATGAATGTAGGCTGTTTTATACATTCTTTCTTTTTGCTTAGTGATTTCTTTTGTGGTGAGGCGGGAGAGGTTATTCTGTTTTGATATCCCACACAGTTTTTGGTGTGTTCCTGGCATGTCACAAGATTCTTGAGTATTTGGTGAATTTGGTATTAAATTATCAGCATGTTGGTATGCATTTTCATTTGTGTTTTATGAAGAGTGTTTTTATTATATTATACAAGATAGAAATGTAGTGAAGTAGTATCTTTGTATTTAGTGTTGCATTAAAAGATCATATTTTGCAGGCTGTGAGAGAACAACTGGTGCAATTGATGTTTGAAACATTTAATGTCTCGGGCTTTTATGCATCAGAGCAAGCAGTACTGTCTCTTTATGCAGTTGGACGTATTTCTGGATGCACAGTTGATATTGGCCATGGGAAGATTGGTATGTGAACTTTTCTCCTTACACACTATTATTTCACAGTTGGTAGCTCTTTGAAATGTTAACTTTCATTTCCTATTTCATTTGGGTATTTACAAGTATGGATGGTGCTATGTATGATGTTCCATGAATAATACATGGGTTGCTTTTCAATAGCCATTAGAACAGTTGAATAACAGCTGATCATTGGAATGCTGGCAGACTACAATTGGATGCCAGCTTAAGTTAATAGGGTTCCTGAAAACATCTGATTTTTCCCCCATATTACAGATATTGCACCAGTCATTGAGGGTGCTGTTCAGCACATTGCCTCTAGAAGGTTTGAGATTGGTGGTATTGATTTAACGAAATTGCTATCCCAAGAACTTGCTAAATCTAATCCAATGGTGAATCTCAAAATTTCTGATGTGGAGATGTTGAAGGAGAAATACTCATACTGTGCTGAAGATGAGGTTGATTATGCAAAGACCCAGCAGATGAATGAGACAGAGCAGCATATCCTTCCTGATGGACAGGTTTGCTTTTTCATCAGGATTCTTATAACTGAACTTGTCATTTGCCTCTATGATGTAAGTTTATATTTTAGTTAGTTGCTAAAATCCAATGAAATATTTGAATGGTTGGCATAAGATCAACCATTATGGCATCTGACAGTTTTATGTTCAACCTTTAATTGGATTGTGTGGTTTCGTATCTTTATTGACCGGCTGGGTTAGTATCTGTGGTTTCTGCCCAATTGAGTGGTTGACCTGCAGCCATTAGGAATCAATGGACCATTTAATACATGACTTTGATGGGTTTCCTTATGCAAGTGGCTGTTTGTTGGAACTGTGTTTCATGGGTTTCCTTATCCAAATGAGTGGTTCTGTCCTGCTGGGTTTTAGTTCTTAAACTTTTGGTTGTATGTGAGAAGCTGAAAATGTATGACACTAAACATACTCCACTTTAATATGTTTTTGTGTGAGGTTGCCCCTAATTAGCTAGCATAATTTGTTCAAGCTCTTTGTGTGCAAGTTAGCTTTGCGTGGCTGTATAATTTTGAGAAGGTTATTCCTAATTATTGCATACTTCACTCAAATTTCTTTAGGTGCAAGTGAGCTCACTGTGAGCAAGCTTTGATATTGATTTGCTATTGGACATTTATGCTTTGCATTTAATCTGAAGCTTAGAACTATGGCTTTGGATACAATGCCAGGTGATAAATATTGGAAAAGAGAGATATACTGTTGGCGAGGCTTTATTCCAACCATCTATATTGGGTTTAGAGGCACATGGAATCGTTGAGCAGCTAGTTCGAATTATCTCAACAGTTTCATCAGAGAATCATCGTCAGCTCTTAGAAAATACTGTACTTTGTGGTGGGATAACCTCTATGCCTGGTGAGTTTTGTCATCTTTGACCATCAAGGCTCATGTTCCATACATTGGGTGCTAGGAACATTGCATCATTGCCTTTCCTTCTTTGTTTCTGGCATGAGGGGGGTTCTCCTTGAGATGCCAGAGCTAGTCCACAACTGTCAACACTGCAGTCTTTCTATTTAGGGCTTGCTCTGATTCAAATAAGGTAAAAGCTACTGTCTGTTGGGAGGTTGCTTGTGTGTGCTAGTTGGTCAAGTACAATGAATCAGAGAGGTCCATGTATACATGGAATACTTGGCTTCAGAATCATGTTTATAGTAGAATCAGGAAGCTTCTGCTAAGACCTTCAATGTTGATACATGTTAACCTTCTTTATTAAAAGCCAACTGTTTCTTTGAGAAGCTGATGGACTGGTTTTTGCTACCTGCTACAGGATTTGAGGATAGGTTTCAGAAAGAAGCTAACCTGTGTTCATCAGCCATTCATCCATCGCTTGTAAAGGTACTGCTTTACCCCATTGAGGTGAACTGATAATTAGCACTCTTTAAGGTATCCTGTTTGAGTAAAACAATAAAAAAACAAAACCAGACTATTCATGTTTGAATTTTTCATTTCATAGTCAAAGCATGATTTCTCTTGATTATGTTTGATTTGAGTACCAAAATGATTATTTTTGGCTTGAACTATGATATTGTCAGATCAGGCAGTAGATGTTCTCTTTCATAATTGCCAACATTAATTGTAGTTTTTTTCTGCAGTCTTTATGGTCTATATTTTCTTTTCTACGAAGAAGTTAAATATTATTTCCTGATAGAAGTTTGATTAAAGACTTTGAGAATGGTGGTCCATTAATCCCCTTTCTCAGTAACACTGTATTTTTTGATGAATGAATCAAGCCATTTATTGAAACTGGAAAAATCTCAGCCAGGAAACTAACTCATGCTATATCCATCAATAGTTAAAATCAATATCAACTGAATGTCTAACAGAAAAAAAATTAATACAAAAAGAACTTGACTAGGGGCTATAAATTTGTGAAACTAGGCTAAGAGACTACCATCCAGCAATTGGCCAAAATTTGAACAGTGAACAAATCTCAATCTGACCTCATTTGCTATCTGCATTATGAAACTATTGACACTGGACCTTTTTGTCTGATGTAAGCTATGCCATTCCTTCGAGAAGCATTGCCCTGAAGGATTTTCATCCTTTGTTTATTACAGGCACCGGAATATATGCCAGAGAAGTTGACACAATATTCGTCATGGGTAGGGGGTGCTATACTTGCAAAAGTTGTGTTCCCTCAAAATCAGCATGTTACCAAGGGAGATTACGATGAAACCGGACCATCCATTGTCCACCGAAAGTGCTTCTGATACATTTCTCGTGGTTAGTTGTCAAGCATTTCTTCATTCCTGCTTCTATTCTACTACATTGCTGTGATGGCACAGACTCGGAGACTAGATTGACAATTTAGGCAAGAAGAACAAAAAAGAAAAAGATTGCAAAACTGATATGATATCCACCTGTAAGTTATTGTCCATTAAGCTATAGCATGATTTTTCACTTTGGATTGCATTTCTGGCTTATATTTTAAAGCTTAAAACATTGGCCCTTTCTAGTTATTGTGGTTTTCTGCATTAATTAACTATCATCATACATTGAGAGTAAAAATGTGCAACTAATTGTCATAATATTTCAATGTGTTGGCTCTTCTCTACGACAGTCCAAATCATCGTATCCACCCAACTTTTTCTGAATGATAATTGTTAGTGAGATGAGGAGAAACATATTAGCTGTACATCTATAGCTCTTCATAAAACCTCATCGAAGAAGAACCGCTTCCTTGCATTTTATGTTTTCGAGTTACGCTATGAAATAGTAGCTACTGGATGAGGCTGTGGTCAGCATACCGTTTTCTGTTCTGTCTAATCCTATCTATTAATTGAGAGTTCTGGAGGTTCCTTACCTAATTCGAAACTACGAGTTGGCAGAAGTCGGGGTACACAGACAGTTCTCCCACGATTTGAGCTGTTCACGTCTACAAAATACAAGCGTCTGGCTTACGGCATTTGGTGGGAATTAAGTGTTCTTCGATCCCAATGTGAATCCTCAAAATTCTGGCGCTGTACTTATAACTTGTTTATTTGTAACAGTAAAAGATATATAATCAATGCACATTTTTTGTTCTTATGTTTTTCAATAAGTAAAAGATACTCAAATTTTTTAACTTTTATCAAAATTAAGTAAAATTTGAGGTTGGATTTGGTTAAGATTTGTTTAGCATTGTTGTGTTTTTTCAAGTTATTCAAATTTGAATTTTTGAGTCACATCAAGATTAAGTTATTTAAAATTTAAATTATATGATTTTTTGAAAATTTTTAAATTTAAATTATTCGATAAAATACGTGTCATTCAAGTATCAATTATTTTAATGTTTAGTTGAGTTGGGTTGAGGTCATTGACTTTTTCATCAAAGCAAGTTTAGTCAAACCGAGCTTCATAGCAGCACAATAACCTGAAAGTAGCAAATTAGTCTTTTGTTGTTTTATTTAGGTCATGGCGAGGAGGCTGACTTGGTTGTAGTGTGATGATTTTTGATAATGAATAAGATGCAAAAATACGTGTCAATTAAGATGAATTGGAAGTAGTTTGGAGCGGGGAAGGAAGGAGGAATGCGGGAGACTTGACTACAGAGCCTGCCCAGACAGGATTCCTTGCCAGGCGTGTCCTTACTTCTGAATCCCATTTATTCTTTTGACGCTTTGGCTACGTTTGAGGTTTTGATTTTGCGGGTTTGGTGAATGCTCTCCAAGCTTTGTCTTACTGCATGTTGAATATGGGAGAGGATCCACCCCACTTCTCTATGCGCTCAATTCTCTCAAATTATTCCTTCTGATTAGTGACTAGCTTAAAGGAAAATGCTTTTGGTTAAGATACTACAGGCGGGGCTATGCATGGTGGCATGAAAGCCAAGTCAATAAATGTTCCAGCTTTGTGAATTCCATTTCAACATTTGATATACCTTGCACAACGGTAAGGCGACGAAAAGTAAACAAGCTCAGTGCCGTCGATACATAAAGTAGCTCGGGAAACCCTGCCCCGTCGAGTGCTGGAGACGCTTGATGTGAGGTTTACCCACTCCAGCTCCTACCCATATAGCCCCATTTTTTTCCTCCGGGGTGATCTACTGCTTCTGGTTGGTCTACCACCATCTCGCATTTTGACGAATGGCCTCACTAACTCAATTACCGTTGGAGAGTAAAATCTGTTACATAAATTTAAGAATTGTTAAATAAAACTATTAAGTGTCTTTTTCTTTTTTTTTTTTAGCATGGTTTGTCTGTTCCTAAATTTTTTTATATTTTTCGTTTCACACAAATAATTTTTCGTCATAATCCAGTATAATTAAATGATTTCTTCATTAATGCAGGGCTGCTAGCTTTGGAAGAAGGCCTTTGGATACGTTGGAACATGGGGGAAACTCAAAGAGTTTTGAATTCACGTCGTAGAAATTATCTCCAAGCCAGCTATTGTAGCGCTGGTCATGGAAAAGGGTCCGCCAATGTCACAATCTCCTCGCCATCATTAAATATCGGCATCCTATGCCAAGTTTCTTATTTGTTTCAAGGTAACGGAGAATCATTCCGTTCGGCTATGTTTGATCATTTCTAGGATATTGAGGGAGTTCATGGCCACATTTTATTGCAACTCCTAATCTTGCCACTACAAGAAAAAGACAATTCTCCAGATGATTTTTTCTGCTTCGAGGGAGTGCAAGCAACCTGACAAAGACGTTTCTCAGGATTACATCTGCAAAATTTGCCCTTAAATTTTTCATCAATAAAAACAATATTCCCATTTTATGATTTGCAGGGTAAACGAAGGCTCCTCACAAAATGTCAAGCTGTACTCAATTCTTTTATACAGGCATCCCATTGATATGTCAAATTTCCTGGGCCAGGTCCAGGCATCATCAACGGCTGGGTGGCATCCTTTGTATATGTAAGTTTCGGCAACAGTCCTCCACTCAGCCCCCACTACAGGGCAAGTATCAACTGACCACTAATGAATAGTAATATATACTGTAGGGACAACAAGGTTGCTTTTCCATATGAGAGGGTCACACAGCTATGGAAACATTCCCTCTAGAAATTCATCAAAGTTTTCATCATCATCGGCTTTATGATGGCCATCTGAAGATGAAACCTTTTTACCTGCATGGAGAGAGATAACAACTAATATAGGTCTGAAGCTTCTATTGAGCAAGGAGAACAAATGAAAACTCATAAAAAGCATTCAACAAATCTTAACATCCATAAGTGGTGACATCAGGCAGCTACAAATATTTGTGAGAATAACTATTTACGGGGGCAAAAGGATGGCTGCACTAGGCAATAGGTGCCAGCTGCAGCAAAGGCCCCGAAGTTCAAGTCCCAAGTTCAATTCCTACATCTGTATAGATTCTGCGACAACATTCTCAATTGGCCTTCAACAATTTCTCCAATACAAGTTCTTTTGCAATTTCTCTCGGTTCTATTTTATTGTTTTATTACCAGAGAAGGCTGCAGTTGAAAGATAGAAAGGATTATACGCCTATAAGTTTGACCAACAGCTTCTACAAGATTCTATCAAAAGTAGCATCTGAGAGGGAAAAATGGTAGTGCATAAACCAGACGATATCTTGGCTCTACTCCTCGTTCGATTGAGAATGGGTCTCTTTTCTTCTCTTTTATTTTACACATAACCTACCGTTGCGTACTTTTCCTCGTTGCTCTAGTATTTGATGGGCTTTATGACTAGGTGTTCTTGACATTGTAACCCATGTACCTTATTTTTGCATTAGCAATAAAAATTCATTCACTCATCAAAAAAGTATTCTATGTTGGTCTACTGTACTAGTATTCTTCAGGTAAAAGTGCCCTTCGACCAAAACCAGAAAAGAGAAAAGAGAGAGAGAGAGAAAAAAAACAAATAAATAAATCACAGGCTTGAATAGTTTCATGGCAGCCCACTTTTTTTCTCAAATATGAAGTCGATTGCATAAAAAAATAAAAACTCTTCATAAACAGCCAAAAAGGGAATTACAATAGAGAAGGAATGTGACTGAAATACAACTCGACTTATGAAGAATAAAGAGTTCAGATACCTTTTCTCCTCCTCTCCCTGTCCCTGCTGTACTCATCACCTGAATCCTCACCAATCCTTGAAGATTCACTGCAATTAATCAGTTAAATTCAACAAGAAGATGTGGGACTATGTCTACTAAGAAAGCCAAGTTAAATTTTACTGAAAAGAAAGAATTCGAATACCATGTATACCTCTTTCTTTTACGCTCTTCTTTCTCCTTTTTCTCTAATTTTTCCTTCTCTTTCCTCCTTTTGTAATTAAGCTTCACTGCACATCTGTATGCTCAAAAATGATAAGACATTTAATGGACTTAACAGGCAAAGCATAGATGCCATTGCCAGCAACTATGTACAACTTAACAGGCAAAATATATTCCTTAAGTTTCCTCTAATGCAATCCCTCTTTTGCTTGTTCTCTCCTCCTCCTTCTTTCTTGCTTTCCCTGAGTTTTGGAATTTAGCTGGCAAAACTACTTCCATGTCCCTTTTAATCCAAAATCCTTATCACCTATTAACACAAATCCAACTTGGAATGACAGAGCAATCCCGATGTGATCTAAAGATGTTAGCATCTTTGTTGCTCATTTAGTTATGAAATTGTCAACAGGTGGTGGTGATTATATTTCAGGTTCATGAGAAACATGCATGAGACATTGAGCAAAATTTCAAGAGGTACCATCAGTTAGTCCAGATGAAAGTTCAACACTTGACCTCAACCTACTTGCAAAAGAAAATGCAAAAGAGCACTGCAGCCTTTGAAAATACTAAATACCTCTCACAGGTTACCAACTTCACAAGGGCTTGCTTGTTTTCTCCAGCTTCAACATAAGAAAAGTTAACCTGAAACACATCAGCCAAGTAGGCTCAAATCCTGAGCTGTAAAGAAAGTAGGAAAACTGTCAAACAGGACCAAATATATTACAACATGGAAAATAGCCTTACTTCCTTAGTTAAGAATAATTAGTAAGAGAGAAAAAGAACCTTACATGAGTTTCTAATTATGCAGTGAATCTTGCATCACAGAAGTAAAGGAAAAAAAAATGTCACCATTTAGGACAAGAAACAACCATCCGTGAATTTTATTTTATCTTTCAAAAAAAGTATAGGAATTGAATCACATGCCAAAAAAAGGTTCACATGAATAGATCAGTAATGCACCACTGCCTTTTTAAGAAAATTTTTAAATCTAATGCCCAACTCTCAACAAGCCTAAAGATTTTAGAGCTGTTAAATGACTTCCTCTTACAATCAGAGATATAAAAACTCACCTCATAGCTGGCCAAGCCATCTTTTTCATTGCAGTGTTTGTTGCCACATATGAACTGCCCTGAAAGAAGAAGATAGCAAGTCAATATAAGATTACAAGCAACTAGACATTCTCTGAAACAAAAGGGAACAACTGAATATTGCAACAGTGGAAAAAGTCAAGCAAGAAGGAGAAGGGGTTTGAGGTTTTTCCCACATGGAGCATATTTCTGGTTTTCAGCATTGTCACTATCACGGAATAATTTTTATATTTTACAAGCCCAACCAGAGGAACAAAACTCATTTCAGTTTCAACTTTTTCACAATCATCCCTTCCCCTCCTCCCTTTCTTCAGTCCAAACAGCATTTAAAGTGCATGGTATGGGAAGGAAGAACCTAGCATTTATGAAAGTACCAAAAGCATAGATAAACTTCTAGATAACATTGTCACCCTTTCAGAACTTAACATTACATAATTTTCCGGTCATGGACTAGTCTTTGGTGCATACTCCCCCATAGACAAGAAAGTATCATGGGAATTACCATGGTACAATCCCAAAAGCAAGCTTCTTCTAGTGCAAAACAAATAATGAAGGACTTAATCACTCAAACAAACAGATTATCTGCTTCCACGGAAGCCAAAACATGTTATATAATGAGTACATTCATGTCATAAAAGTTCTTCCTTGCAAGATATCAAAGTGGACATACAGATGAACAGTCAAATGATTATTCTAGGAATGAAAACAGCTAGGATTAATCAACATATGAAGAGACAAAGAAAGTTTCTGGAACAAGGGATGATGAGAATCATGTTACCTTTCCCAGATATGACTTCTTTCTCTGTCCTCCATCTGAAACCAACCTATTGCAAAGTTATTTTGAACATATTCTCACTGCCTTTACAGAGTTTTTACAGCACACAACAAACACCTTGAATAATGGTGACACTTTAAACTAGAAGTAGGGTGCAGAGAAAAACTCTATTTTACTTGACCTAAAGTAACAGAAAACCCAGTCTGCCCCTTTTGATAAGATTTACTGATCTCTGGCAGACTTTAAACTTGTGCATCCACATGCCAGTGAGGTCAAGCTTATATTACCAGTTTGACAGTTTGTTAATCAAGAGGAAAAGAAGGATATAGAACACTAGATGAAAAATTACATTTTCTAGCCACATTATTTAAAAAGAATGCATAATAAACAAGTAAGGCATCCTAGTGCACAGGGCTCCCACATTGTGGACTGAGGGAAGAGTCAAATAAACATAACCTTATCCTTGTTTTCACAAAGAGCCTATTTTTGTGACTTAAACTTGTGACCTTTAGGTTAAAATGGAGTAATTTTACTGTTACACCACAAATTGCATGCCTTATAATAAAGGCGTAGGTTTACTAATAATAAAAAGTGACATAATACCAATATGATGACTTTAGACAACAGGTAATCACATACCTTGCCACTCTTGTAATGTGACATGTCAGCTATACAGTATCTTCCAAAAGTTCAAGGCAGTTTAACATGGTATCCACAGGCAATCATAATGTCTTACAACAAAACATAACTGGGAAAAAGAGAAAGAGAGAGAGAGAGAGAGAGAACTACAAATTATGCAGTATCTACTTGCAAAGGATACTCTTTGAAAAGCTTATCATAGTAGCGTCTTACTAGCCTTTGCTCCCAGGATGTATCAGCATCATCTTCCTCAGTTCGAATGAACCTTAACAACATAAAGATACAATTGATAGCACCTGCACGGCCTCAGTCGAGAGGAGAAATAGACCATACGGTACAGAAAAGGAAATTTTCCATTAATAGGAGCAACTAAAATCCAATGTCATCTGCCCATCTTAATCCTCTCCTTCCAGCAGTACTACTTTCTTTGCAGAAAAAGTTTCTTAACTCCTAGCTATTAGACCAATACCGTGAAATATTTTAAGGTTAAGATCATGAACATGCACAAATCAATGAACCATTACTAGGCAATTGGAACTTGATGATTGATAATCTTTTTCCCTCCCCCACAAAAAACAAAAAAGGAGTGGTGGTTGGGGGGGGGGAGATCATCGTTTTATTGGCAACATATTTGAGATGACATAACCGGCCTCCCTTAACAGAAGGAATAATGACCAGAAAACATAACAAAGAGAAATACATTAAATCGAAGGACCTTAAATTTTCAAAAAATAGAAAATTCAAATAATATCAGACATGAAATCACAGACATTGGTAAAAGGGGATGCACAAAAATTCAGAGGATTTTGTCATAAGAAGAAAATACCTGTATCCTTCTCTTAGGGTGTCCTGATCTGTTTTAACCGGTAACTGCACACCTGCAGAATTCTCTTTACCGTAGAATCTTACTGCATATGATATAACATGACCATTTTTATTTTTTGTAAGCACGCAACGAAACCATGCAAAGTAAAGAGAAAAACGGTCTGGCAGATGAAAAACAACAACACAAGCATTTGGGAAGTAATTCATAAAAACTATATATATATATATAAGGATGATTGTAGCCTTCTTCACTTTTATAGGCAGAAGAGATTGTTCATCATCCATTTGCTTTAGGACATAAGAAAGTGTACACAAACACAATAGCTCCCTGTTTTGTGCAGTTTCTTCCTCCTCATGCCCCCGAAAAATACAGATTGTAAGATTGCGGTTTAAAATTGAAAAAATCTGATACAAATTTCGATCCTCAAACACATTCATAAACCACAAACACTAATGACAACAACAACATCACCGTAATCGTTCAAGAACTTCTTGTGGCGGTCGTACGCGTTGAGACCTCGAATATGAGTTTGGTATTGCCTGATTGTCATTAATTGTTTTTTGTAGATTCAGTCAACCAACTCCACTCCAGAATAACACATCCAAACTTATACAAATCAAAATAAATAAATAAATAAAGGAACAAAAATAAAGATAAATATCAATGTAAAGAAGAAGAACAAGGAGATACTGTTTTCTCTCTTCTCTCTCAAAGATTGCAGCCTTTAGAGACCCAAAAGACGACGCCATATCCCTTCCCCTGTTTGCCCGCACAAGTACCCAAAAACCCTAAAATCAAACAATTCCCCTATTCTTTCTACGGAACCGCCCGTTCCCCCGGCGATCTCCTTTGTGCTGTAGCAAATTCAGCTATTTTTATTTTATTATATTACTTTTTCCTTAGAATCGTTTGTTTTTCATAAAATACTTTTCTATATATATATATAAATATTTTTTTAAAAAAAACTTAAATTTATTTATTTATATATAAAATTAAATAAAGTTCATAATTTTTATTATCATCATATTTACTCATTTAATGTTGGTGAACCGCTCGCAGCCAGCAGCCAGCAGCCAGCAGCCGACAGCCAGCGGGGAAAAAAGGCTGGTTGGACATTTGATTTAAAAAAATTGAAGGGCAAATTTTTATAAAAGAATAAGAATTACTTTCGATGAAAGTTAAAAAAAAAAAAAAAAAAAAACTGGACACTTCAGCTCGTCTTCGTCTTCGTACCTACGGTCATCGAAACCAGAGTCAAATTTACAACAAGTACCGTTGGAACGAGCGCTCAACGTAACCTCTGCTAAGACAAAAGGCCAAGAAAAAAAAAAAAAAACACGGGTGATGTGGTCTAAAAGGTCAAAAGTCACTGTCCGCTTGCATTTTCATTTCCAGCTGGTTTTTTTGGTTTATTTAGACCGCATCTTCCAAAAATTTCTTTTCCAATCGTTGCCTCTCCTTGTCATTAACGTCTCTTTCTTTCTTTCTTTTTTTAAATAAAGTGCTCTGTTTCTCTGTAACGCATACACACATACCACACACCTTGCCTGTGGATTCCTTCTGGCTCCACAAAGTCGAAGCCGTTGAGTCGCTTTCGTTTCTTGTGAGTCCCATTTCTCTATTTTATAAATCACGCACATTCATGTACAGTTATACATTCATAAATATGCATAATATACCTAAAATCTATGTGGAATATAGAGAGAGAGAGAGAGAGAGAGAGCCATTGCTTAATTGCTTTTGTGTTACTCGCCCGGTGGTGATATAGTACTGTCATTCATTCTTCTTCTTCTTTCCTGCTTGTTGAACGTGAATTGCTTGTATGTTCGCGAAGAAATTGAATTTGATTGCCCGATAATGGCAAAAAGTGTTTAAAGTTGCGAGACAGAGCTTAGTTTTTCTTTTTCTTTTTTTTTTTTCCTTCCTTGAGGATGTAGAATTTGGTTTTTGTCTTCTGTTTGGCAGCCGAGAAAGTTGAGTGCTTTCAACTGGGAATTATTCAAAGTTTATATATTTTGTCAAAAAGCTACGATTTTTGCTGTTATTTTATGTCAATTCGTTTTTGGCAGTCTCGGTTTTGCCACCTCACTAAATTGCCGAAGTGCATAAGATTTGTCGTTGAGTTTGTTGGAAGTGTAGTTTGATAGGCTTGATTACATTGTTCCCGGTGCACTTCACTTTGTGTCTATTCACTGGTTGTCAAGAATTTCGTGGTTAAATAAATGATTCAATGACTTGTTTCAATTATATTTTTTTTCCTAACCTCTGTTCAATGTATCACTCGCATTTTCATTCCGTTAAGTTCTTCTCAGCGGTTAAAGTTTGCATTTTTCATGCTTTGTTTTCTACTGTTCTTCCCTTTAACAAAGATCATGAGTTTAGACTGTGCATACATATGGAAATAACAGCTGTTGATGGATACAATTTGATTCTCACTCTGCTTTGCAGATCTGGGCCATGGAACTTGCTTTTGAAATGGATGAATGAGAAAGACAATCTTTTGAAACTCCTTTCTGTGTTTAGGAATGCATAGAATTTACTGAGCCTGAACATACTATTTCTATCTATTGTTCATGTCTTCCCATGGAAAAGCATGTGCCAATGGAATCAGGAGGTGAAACTGTGGTAAGTATCACGGGTGCTTGTCCTTGTTTTTGTTGTTCAAAAAGTCATGGGGGAAGAAAAAGTTGGAGTGAAAGTTTTAGGTGTTGGTTTGGGTTAATAACTGTGGGAAAGGTACGGGTGCAGATAAACTAAATGGGGCATCAACTTAAGTTGATGGAAGATACTGTTATCTCAGATGCTGCAAATAATACACCTGCTCTTTTTCTATGATATCTCAGAGCAAACTTGGCTATTCAAGTTTATTAATGCTTGAGCTTTTTATTTCTTCTGCAATTTGCTTGCTTTCCAAATTCTATTACCAAATGTTTAGGTTTTTTCAAAAACTAAAGTCCTCTTTGATAGTTCGATTGGTAGAATTAGATTGCTGAAGATTCTTTTGTGGGATTCCGAAACATGTCTATTGTATTCTAGGTCGCTCAGGCAAAGCCCTTGAAGAGTGTGGGTGGACAGGTCTGCCAGATTTGTGGTGATAACATTGGCAAAACTCTGGACGGTGATCCATTCATGGCATGCAATGTTTGTGCATTTCCAGTGTGCAGGCCATGCTATGAGTATGAAAGGAGGGACAGAAATCAGTCTTGCCCTCAATGCAAAACCAGATACAGAAAGCATAAAGGTATGTTGATCAATGCTCATTGCCATTATGCGGCTGTATCTTTCTCAGATATAAGAATTGAGGGTATTGTATTAGTGGCCAACCTTTGCTTCGTAATGAACTGGAAAACAAATCTTATGTACCATCTAACTTCTTTCAATAATATAATTAGGAATAAATATAAAATCATATGAATGTTGCATTCCAGGTAGCCCTGCCATTCTTGGTGACAGAGAAGAGGATGGTGATGCGGATCATGAGGCAAGTGATTTCAGTTACTCTGCAGAAGATCAAAGCCTGAAACAGAAGATTCCGGAGCATATGTTGGGCTGGCACATGAATTATGATAAAGAGGTTCCTCATAATCACATTCCTCTGCTAACAAATGGACAGGAGTTAGGTCAATTAGGATCTGACATGCTGCAACAATTTTCCAGTTGGGAGGACAAATGAAATTAATTTCCAGCCCCTGCTAACTGTAGGTCTCTGGGGATTTGTCGGCTGCATCACCTGATCATGCTTCTATGGCCTCTACTGGAGCTGGTGGTGGGAAGCACATCCACTCTCTTTCTTGCACAACTGATGTCAATCAATCTTGTATGTCTCTCTTTTCCATGTAAAATGCATTTTTTCTATGTATCTTGGGTTTCATCTGTTTTAGTTTTCAAATTTTGGCTGTATTTGTATTGTAGCAAATGTAAAGGTTGTAGATCCATCGAGGGAGTTTAATTCCCCAGGCTTGGGCAATGTGGCTTGGAAAGAGAGGGTTGATGGGTGGAAGATGAAGCAGGACAAGAGTGTTGTTCGGATGAGCACCGTCCAGGCTCCTTCTGAAAGGGGCACTGGAGATATTGATGCCAGCACAGATGTGCTTGTGGATGACTCTTTACTGTAAGATCCATTTGTGAATAAATTTTACATTTTTTTTTGTTGCTTCATAGGTGTAGTATGTTAGCTATCATACACAAGTCTATAATTTTAAGATTACATCCTTTTTATTGTGCCCTTGATTGAGAGTGGATACTTGATATTCTCACTATTCCCATAGCATATTATGATACATGAAAATTTTGTACTTATCACTGATACTGAACAGAGTGCTAAGAGCTTACACTCCATAATTGTACTTGATTTCTTTGTTGCAATGCGATGAAGGGAAATTTCTTATGCTTTTGTCTCATCTTTTGTAGGAATGATGAAGCTCGGCAACCTCTCTCGAGGAAAGTTTCCATCCCATCATCTAGAATTAATCCATACAGGATGGTCATTGCTTTGCGGCTCATCATCCTCTGTTTTTTCTTGCACTATCGGATAACAAATCCTGTGCCTAATGCCTATGCTTTGTGGTTAGTATCAGTGATATGTGAGATTTGGTTTGCTATATCCTGGATATTGGACCAGTTCCCTAAGTGGCTCCCTGTAAATCGTGAAACATACCTTGACAGGCTTGCTTTAAGGTAGGGTACTTTCTGTTTTTCTTTTCTTTTATGTCTTTCAGTGCAATCAGTTCCCTTTGGAGAGGTTTCAAGTAGCTGAACAATTGAAGCTAGATGGGTTTTCCATTTTTACAGCTCCAATTATATTCTGTACAAGTAACAGCCCTGATTGTATGCCGTAACAGATATGATCATGAAGGGGAACCATCACAATTAGCTGCTGTTGACATTTTTGTCAGTACAGTGGACCCATTAAAGGAGCCTCCTCTCGTGACAGCAAACACTGTGCTTTCTATCCTTGCAGTGGACTACCCAGTTGACAAGGTCTCATGCTACGTCTCTGATGATGGGGCTGCAATGCTGACATTTGAAGCTTTGGCTGAGACTGCAGAGTTTGCAAGGAAGTGGGTACCTTTCTGCAAGAAATACAGCATTGAGACTCGGGCTCCAGAATGGTACTTCACCCAAAAGATTGACTATTTGAAGGATAAAGTGCAAACATCATTTGTAAAAGATCGCAGAGCTATGAAGGTGTGAGTCTAGCCTGCAGTTGCACTTGAATTCAATAATTATTTTGCTGAAGGAGTTTCCTTATGTTATTCTATTGATTTGCAGAGAGAGTATGAAGAATTCAAAGTTCGTATTAATGGGCTTGTTGCAAAGGCACAAAAAGTTCCTGAAGAGGGATGGATTATGCAAGATGGTACCCCATGGCCTGGAAATAACACCAGAGACCATCCAGGAATGATTCAGGTTCTTGCCTTGACTAAGTAATTGAGTGTAAATTATGATACATATGCCCCATAAATTAAACTTTGACATCTTAATAGCATTCAACATTTCTCTACTAGCCTAAGTTGTTATAGAATGCTGGTTGTGTTGTACTTGTTGAATCCTCTGCAACTTGTTAGGTCTGTTTTTCTCCATGATGTTAACAATACTTTTCCCCATCCCCCCTTTTTTAGCATGGTGTTTCCAGTTTTGTTACTCTGCTTCTTTTTTTATTTTTTTTTTCTCTGATGGTATCTGCTGGGTCTCTGGAAGCCAGTTCAATTTTTGACTTAACACTCAGTGTAGTTATTGTTGCTAATACTATTATTATATGTTTTCAGGTTTTCTCAGGCCAAAGTGGAGGCCTCGATGCTGAGGGTAATGAGCTGCCTCGGTTAGTTTATGTTTCTCGTGAAAAACGTCCTGGCTTCCAGCACCACAAGAAAGCTGGCGCCATGAATGCACTTGTAAGTTGGTGATAAAAGGAGTCAGAGATTGCTTTCTTCATTAGTGGGAGCATTTCATCTCTAGTGACATATGCAATAATTGCAGGTTCGGGTATCAGCTGTCCTTACTAACGGACCATTCTTGTTAAATCTTGACTGTGATCACTACATAAACAATAGCAAAGCATTGCGGGAAGCAATGTGCTTCATGATGGATCCCAACCTTGGCAAACATGTCTGTTATGTTCAGTTCCCACAGAGATTTGATTGTATCGATAAGAATGATCGATATGCCAATCGGAACACCGTGTTCTTTGATGTAAGTCTGAATCCTTTTGTAATGGCATTCCTTTTGTTTTATGATGTCGTGGAATTATTTTTTAGTGTGTAACAGCAATATCTCTTCTAAGCATTGGATTTTATTCATGAACATAAAATTGAACATTGCCATTTATGATTGATTTTAATGATTTTTACCTTGCGAAATTCAGATAAATCTGAGAGGTTTGGATGGTATTCAAGGCCCTGTTTATGTGGGTACTGGATGTGTCTTCAATAGAACAGCCTTATATGGCTATGAACCTCCTCTCAAACCCAAGCATAAGAAACCGGGGTTGCTATCTTCTCTTTGTGGCAGGCCAAGAAAAAATAGTTCTAAATCAAGTAAAAAGGGTTTGGACAAGAAGAAATCTGGAAAGCATGTAGATCCTACGGTGCCAATATTCAGCCTAGATGATATAGAAGAGGGTGTTGAAGGTCCAAATTTATCTGTTTTGGTCAATTGGCTAGCTAATTCTCTGTTTTCACTTCTTTTTTTTCTTTTTGGGTTATTTTTAAGCTTATTGTTCTTCTTCTTGTTATTTTTAAGCTTATTCTGGATTATGATTTGATATTATATCTAAATTTGGTACACCTGCTAGATAATGCTATTGCCCCCTGATGTTAATTAGGCACACACAAATAGGTCACATCAATAATTTCATGAAAGCTGTGTTGCTAGGTGGATTACCTATTGATGTTTATATTTGTTGTGCATTTGTAATCAAGGTGCTGGACTTGATGATGAGAAGTCATTACTCATGTCGCAAATGAGCCTGGAAAAGAGGTTTGGTCAGTCAGCTGTATTTGTTGCCTCAACACTTATGGAGAATGGCGGTGTTCCTCAATCTGCAATGCCGGAAACTCTTCTTAAAGAGGCTATTCATGTTATTAGTTGCGGATATGAAGACAAAACAGACTGGGGAAGTGAGGTATATTTCTTTACCTTAGTTTAATGTTGTTATTTCCTTGCAAAAGTTGTGTCTTATCTCTGCATTCACTATTCCAACTGCTCATATACATGCAAAGTTTAAATGATTATATGACCCTGAATTGGGCAAATCTTACATATGTTTATTCAGATCAAGTTAGTTGATTTTGTTGCCTATCAATGACATCTGTTATAGTCTGTCCTCACGTCCCTGTTAGACTTATTTTTCTTCCTGTTTATGTTAATTATGACTTCTTTTATCCTTTTGGCTTATGCTGGATTCTTTCTTAAAAGTATCAATTATTTCTGTAATTTGCCAGATAGGATGGATTTATGGTTCTGTTACGGAAGATATTCTTACTGGGTTCAAAATGCATGCCCGTGGTTGGCGGTCAATATACTGCATGCCCAAGCGTCCAGCCTTTAAGGGGTCCGCTCCTATCAATCTTTCAGATCGTTTGAACCAAGTGCTGCGATGGGCTTTAGGTTCTGTGGAAATTCTGTTTAGTCGGCACTGTCCAATATGGTATGGTTATGGTGGTAGACTGAAATGGCTGGAAAGGTTTGCATACGTCAACACTACCATTTATCCAGTCACAGCTATCCCTCTTCTCATGTATTGCACACTGCCAGCTGTCTGTCTACTTACAAACAAGTTCATTATACCACAGGTGCGTGAGAAGGATCTTCTCCATATGGCCTCTATCCCTAGTTTAGCACTAGAGAAATGTTGTTTTGCGATGCCTTTATTTCTACATAGGATGACTTCTACACTGTTATGTGTGAACCAATTGACATGTTCTTTCCCCATTTTCCATCTAACCTTAAAAAGTGTTTCCAATGGCTTACCCGGTATATGCATTGAATTTTTTGCTGGGTGGATCTGGTTGCAGATTAGTAACATTGCAAGCATATGGTTTATATCTCTATTTCTTTCAATCTTTGCAACTGGTATCCTTGAGATGAGGTGGAGTGGTGTCGGAATCGATGAGTGGTGGAGGAACGAACAATTTTGGGTCATTGGTGGTGTTTCATCCCACCTTTTTGCTGTTTTCCAAGGACTGCTCAAAGTGCTTGCTGGTATTGACACCAACTTCACTGTCACCTCCAAGGCATCAGATGATGAGGGTGATTTTGCTGAGCTTTACTTGTTCAAATGGACAACCCTCCTAATCCCGCCAACAACTCTCCTCATCATTAACATTTTAGGTGTTGTTGCGGGGATATCGTACGCCATTAACAGTGGTTATCAGTCATGGGGCCCTCTCTTTGGGAAGCTCTTCTTTGCTTTCTGGGTCATCGTTCATCTACATCCTTTCCTCAAAGGTCTGATGGGCCGCCATAACCGGACGCCCACCATCGTTGTTGTGTGGTCTGTCCTCCTTGCTTCCCTTTTCTCGTTGTTGTGGGTGCGGGTTGATCCTTTTACCACCAGAGTCACGGGTCCGGATTTTGAGCAGTGTGGGATCAACTGTTAAGAGCAAAATGTGCGGAACAGAGAGTCCAAAAACAGAAGAAAGAAACAATTCAGTTGAGGGATTGAGATCTATTAGAATGGAAGTGGGTCTTAATTTTGTTCGTGTCTTTTCACCGTCTATGTCTCCCTTCCCCCGTGCATATTGTAGGTCATACGAAATCAACTGTTGAACAGATGCTGCCAAGTTATATATTACACACTAAGGTCAGGAACTCCTAGACACTGCTGCTATAAACCTCTTGAGATGCTCTTTATCTTCCCTTTGTTCTTTTTAGCCATCATTTCGGCGAGACTCCCACCCCCAGCTGGATATTAATGGAGGGAAAACAATGTCAATTAGAGCATCTCAATATATATTGTATAATTTATGGTTTAATAATTCTTTTAATGAAATGAAAATAAAGTTACACTCTTCTACCTCGAAATTTGTCCTTAGGATTGGTGAGGGCTAGGACTCTGGATGGATCTTTACGCTTTCCTCAATCTTAAGTATGTTGTGTCTCTAAAATTTCACATGGGTGGTCGATTCCAAATATAAGCTAATGGCCCCCAACCATGGTGTAATAAGGAGTTTGGATTTCAGACATTACTCAACACATCCTTCCTAATAGGATAAATTATAATATTTTCTGAACTTGCCCCCACCCCCCCGGGAGGAAAATTATGAGTGTCAATTTGCAAAAATGTAAATTAAAGAATGATTTTTGTTAGCTCATGTAATCCTATCTATGAAAAATTAACAAAATAAATGATAGGCAAATTTTTTTGGTATATTTCGTATTTGATGAATAATGAGGGAAATTTTTCTAGTGCCCGCATTATGAAATAAAAAAAAAAATCTTATATCACTAATTTCATGAAACTTGTTGAAATCTCTAAAGAAACTACCATAAATGATGACAAACATCTATATTGAAAATGATATTAAAACTAAAATTCAATTAAGTAAATTGAATCATAAATGATGACAAACATCTATATTGAAAATGATATTAAAACTAAAATTCAATTAAGTAAATTGAATCTAATTCTATCCTTGGAATTAAATGGGATTATATTTTAATAAAATCTTGATGTCAAATGAGTTATTTAGAGACATGATGTATCTTTCGTGTTGTGTATCCACAGGCGATATAACCCATGCTGGACACGTGGCAACAAAGGGACAAACAAACGTGCATGAACGTTACAAATTCCTTGGCTTCCGTCTTTTCCCTCCACAACGTTGTCCAAAAATTGAAGAGCAAAGAAAAGGAAGGTAAAAGAATTGTAGGAGATCAATCAACAAGGATTGCTAGTTAATTTCTAGCGAGAGAAAGTGTGAGAAAGAAAGAAAGAGAGAGAGAGAAAGGGAGAGATTGGCAATGACTGTCACCCAAGAACCCATTCTATCTAGAGTTTAACCGTTTGGACAACATCGTAAGTTACTTGTACCAAGTAGCTAGTGCGTGCACGTATGAGAATGGGCTTGCCTTGACTTCTTCTTCTTGATAATTAATAAGTTTGTCTTGTGTTTGCGAACCCCCAAGAGCTCATCCGCAGTCACCCCATCTAGGGAAAGTCAACTCTCGTCCGTTGATTTCTCTCCAAAGAGCCTGCAGGAGAAGCACTGCCGTATCACTCACCAGCCACCAGTGAGATTTTCCTTTTCTATTTTCTGTTTTCTTGTTTTTCAAATGGAATATGCTTTACCTTTTCTTGTATGGGCTTTCTGCTCCCCACACCTACAAATAAAAAAAAAAAAAAATTCATGTTCTTCTTTCCCAGCTTTTGTTGGTGCCACTTAAGATCATGTTTTAGATGGGTAAGATATATTAGAATGTAATGGAAAGTAATTGGTTGAACATTTTTTAGCATATTTGAGGATTTTCTAATTTTATTTTCTTTGTAGAGAAATGAAGGTAACTTTAAAGGAAAATTCAAGTGGGATTTAGTTAAAAAGAAATTTAAGTAATACTCAGTTGGTTTTTTTCAGATATAAAACGAGTCTTTGTTACCCTGAGCAAGCATAACAAGTATGTATATTGCATTGGGCCTAAATATGTTTTAGGCCTTTTTGTGCTTGTATTTTGTTATCTGTGTACACCAGGTGTATAGTTCAGACAAAGAAAGAGTTTCAAATGTCACTCTATATAATTATTTAATCCTTTTGATTTTTTTTTTCCTTTTTTTTCTTTTTTTTTTTTTGGGTTGATGCTGTATATTAATCCTTTTCATGTTGCCCCCTAACCCCAGCCCCAGATGGCGAGGCCCGTCTTATGAAAAGGTTGCTTACCACAAGTGGGCTAGAGACTGGAGGCTGTGGCTGTGGCTGTGGCTCATGGGGCTGGTACAAAAACTTTCCCCAAAAAAAAAAAAGGAGAGGTAAAAGGGTAAATGAACTAAACCAGTCAAATCGAATCACAAAAGTTGTTTAACCAAATCAATAGAACGTAAACGCTGCTAGCGGCTGTAATTCATTTCTGATGTATCAAAAATGGTTAGTGGCTGTGGTTCGTGCGGGTGGTGAACAAAAACTTTAAGAGCTTCGGTAATAGTGAAATGAATTACAAAAATTTGGTTAGTGGAATAGACGAAGATGTCCGGTTGATCAAAATATCTTTTGTTTGGAAAAAGTTTTTCGTTTTTTATTTTAATAATATTAAGAATATTATAATTATAACTATTATTATTGTTATTATTATTGTTGTTGTTATATAACAGATAAGAGCCACCAAATAATTGTCATTTATTATGTTGTTAAATTAATATTATCATACTGCATTTAAAGTATTAATTTACATGGTTTAATATTATTCAAACCTAAATAGTAATAATACGCATTTTAAAGTATTTTGTATTTTGTCTTATAGTCTAATTGCATGACCTCAATATTTCAAAAACAAAGCCTCTTTTTTTTTGGGGGGGGGGGGGTGCGCTAGAGAAGGCTTTTTAGGAGTGGTCATAGTTCATCGTAGAATCAGAATCAAACTGAAATCAGATTGGATTGAAACCCAAATAGTTGGAAGGGGTAGTTTGATTATGCTTTTTTCTTAACCGACAATATAATTGAATCGAAGACATTCACTCAAAATTTTTTCTTATCTCCACTGAAAATTTAAATTCGTTAGATTAACTGATTTGGAAAAATTTAACTAGCATAAATTATTGGAGTTGTCGTTGGTTGTTCATAATTCCTTTAATCTATTAGTTTATTATATCCATTAGGTTTGAAATCGATGCATATGACTTTAGGTTATAGCCAAATATAATTTGAACTATATGCAATATAGATAATTCATTGTTATATTTTAGTTTAAAATAAATAAAATTATTGATATCTATCACAATTAGAATATAAACAACTCTTTGAATGTTATTGGACAATAGAATAAATTTTATTTCTAAATATAACAATTTTAAAGATGTAAAAATAACATAACTATTTTTATTTTATATAGAGGTTTTGTAAAAACAAAATTTTGTAAGAATAAGATTAAAATTAATTCACTTAAAAATTTAGTTTATTAGGTGGGACTTTAAAATATGAATAATATATTATACTTTAACATATATTTTATATATTTGAGGTAATTTATAGTGTGCCGATATTTTATTTTGCACAGTAAACTTTTCGTTCGTTCATGCTAGTCGATATAAACTTCCACGTCCAACCATGAAAATCATTGCATTTATTTCTTTTCTACTCGTTGGCCGGTAGAGCCTAACTTCTAAAAGAAGGCCGACTCTTTTGGTGCAACAGCAGACGTAAAATTGTAGTAAACGGTGTACATGTCGGAAAAACAGGAATCGTAGGTAAAGAAAAAAGGGGCAAACAAGACGAGAAATATACCATTATTCAAGAGAAATTCCTATGGGTTAAGTGGTTTTTATCCTATCCCCTATGGCAACAATCGGCCTCTTAGAAAACGCCAAGGTCCTGTTCCAGTCCCCATCCTGCAAATACGGTGCCATTTCAATTTCCATCAACTTACATGAAGAAAGAAGCAGGAATTATCATGAAAAATAAGGCAATAATACTCTATAATTTTAACTTTTAGCTTGTTTTTGTCTCAATTGAATAGGTGTGATACGATAATTGAATTTTTGTGTTTGTGTTGCATCTTAAATCGAAAAATAGGATTAAAATTTCCCGTGATGTACCCAAAAAACTTTTCAATTTGGTATACTGCTTTAGAAATGATATGACCAAATGTAACAAACTTTTGATTGATTTTTTTTTTTTCATGGATAATTAATTGTTAGGATTTTTATGGTATGTTTATTATATGCATTTACATGCAAGGTATTTAAGTGAAGTGAATGAGCTTGGAGCATCACTCGGTTTTGGTAAGGAAACGGAAAGTTACCTCCACACACCGGCGAACAAGCGGAGCACCATGAAGATGGTTAAAGCAATCCATATTCCAATAAATCCACCAGTTTTGGAAAGAACAAATATGGCTGCAATGCTTGCTATGGCCAGCAGAACCTGAAGAAAGGAAAATCCCATAATGGAAAGGCAAGTTCGTCAATTAGAGAGGATTTGTGAAGAGCAACATTCCAATTTCACCAAAACAGTGGGCTCTATCTACTGGCTTCGTAGTGGTGTATGAACTGACCATGGAATATGCAGAATATGCGAAGTCAGATGCCCCAAAGTTCACTCCATCAAACACAAACGCTATTGAGTTTATTGGCTGTGTAGCCGCAACAAACTGTGATTGAGTGGAAAAGAATGAACGTTAACTTTGATGTCAAGAAATTAAGGAAAAGTCCCTCGAGGGACACCAATTGTTAAAAATTTAGATCTCTATTTTCAAGATCTGGGACTCTAATTCTGGAGAAGAGATTATGTATAAACTAAAATCGATATTAAGAAAACAAGTGCCAAAAGGAGGAAAAAGGAACTCCATTGCTGTTATGGAGCAAGCTAATTACCGGGATGCCTAGGCCTATAACGCGAAGAACATTCTGATCTTTTGAGAAGATTCCATCGCCGAAATGCAGACCAAGTCCAACAAAAGCAGCTAGCCCCAGGCCGAGGAAGAAGCTCAACTGCCGAATATAGTCATTCGAAAGAATGGTAAACCCAACGGGAAAAAATTGAGGATGAATATAAGATTAATTTGGATGATTATCGTAGGAAAAGTTGGCATTGGCATGCCTGTAATACACGGATTGCAGCAGTTGCTGCCTTCTGGTAGTCCTTCTCAGCAAACGCACAAGCAATAATTGCCTAAAAAATTGAAGACATATAACGATTAGTCGAATCCAAAAACATATGATTGTTCACTTGTCATCTTTTAACCATAAGATTTTTTTTATTTTTCTTTTTAATATAATTGCTTTTACCTGTCCAGCAACTGCCAAGCCATCAGCGAGTAGAGATGAAGTCAGCCAGACTTGCAAGCAGACCTGGAAAGCAGCCATGGGTGTTGGACCCAGATGGGCAGCCCTTGATGCTGCCAGGGTCACACATATTGTTGCTGCTACCACTCTTGCTAACAGAAGAAAACCTGAAACACGTCCAGATCGAAAACTAATCAAATCTTAAGTAAAATCAGCAAAGTTATTCGCGAGCATTGGTGTCAGAGATCCAAGTCCCTAATTACCACTTCTAAGAAAGCGACTAAATTGCAAATCTTTTAGACTTGGAGGTACAAGATCAACTTTTCTCGTCAACTTTAGGCAGAGGATCAGCAGAATCAAGTACCTAGGCGTAGCAAATAACCACATATCAATATCATGAAACAAAAATAAGGAAGTATACATACATATAAAACACGAATCTGTCTGTACAACTCTTACTGAGAGAGAACGTGTGCAATGGCTGCGCCACTGACGCCCAATCGGCAGGCAAAGATGAATATAGGGTCCAGGATAATGTTTGTTACATCTCCTGCAACTGCACATTGTAGGCAAAACAAAATGATAGGAAGTAAAAACAGAGTTGGTCTCAAGTCCCCAATATCTCTAGCTTCGTCTGTGAAAACATTAAACTACAATGAGGAATTTCTGGACCTACCTGTGGCATACAGAGGAGTTTTTGTGTCTTTAAACCCTCGAAAGACGCCTTGCATGGCTAGAGACAGGAGAACGGCAGGAGAACCTAGTGACCTTAAGATCAAGTACTTCCTCGCCGGAGTCAGCATTGGGGAATCCTGTCCAAGGACACCAGAAAAAGCAATGATGAGACCAGTGACAAAAAACCCGATTGCCAATTTGACCGGGACAGACAAGTAATTAAAAACACTTACAGATTTAACTCCCATAATATGCAGCAGAGGCTTTGCTGCAAATATAAGCACTATAGCTTGCATGAGGCCTAGAATTGCACCAACAATAAGAGCTGTTGACGCTGACGGGATATGCCGACTTCTCTTTTCTAATCTTCCATTGACAACTTTGCCACCCATGCTGGAAGGCTTGCGCATGCTTGACTCAGAATCTGTTGAAGAAGTTGATCACGGCCAGATAATTTATGTTAAAGCAGTGGTTATTAGTGTTCATATTTCTGGAAAAAGGATCGATCATCTTTTGTTCATATTTCTGGAAAAAGGATCGATCATCTTTTTCTCATTTCTTGCACTAGAATGTAACGCGGAGATAAAGTGCAAGCGTACCATCCTCTGGCTGTGAATCCTTCTTTCCACACTCTGTCAGAGTGCCTTTCTCTAAATTCTCAAGCATGACATCTTGAGGTACCGATTCTTTCGTATCCTCACCCTTTTGAGCATCAATGCTAACTCTATGAACAGTATCTTCCTCAGCAACAAAAGAGGTCGTTATATTGACCAAAGGGAATATGGTCACCTTTGATGCTTGATTGAATATGGCAATGGAAACTCCCACAGCCGCTATTTCCACCGATCCTGCAGTATTAGAAAAGATTAATGAGCATTCAGTCTCAACGTCTATAATTATAGCATTTTAAGTGATGTGGGAGCTAAAATGCAGTTGCAGCAGGTTAGCAGTCAGCCCGGTGAGAAGAAATGTCAAATGTGGATTGGATTTTCAAGGTTTGAAGCAGCTTTTCCTTTGGCGATCGTCTTGTTTAATAAGATGCAATGCATAGGAAAATGGTAAGAAGCCATCTAAGCTTTTGCAACTGATGAGAAGAGTAATTAGCTTTCGAGTTACATTGATTCAATTTCTCACACATCATATAGCAGGATAGATGCAGTCAAATAATACTTTTCACCAAAAATTCTGTGATGCCAATGTTATTCATTTCTAAGTCACACCTGCCACAACCGAAAAATTAAGTACATTGGCCTGCAATTTACAATGATACTGCAAATCATTAATTAATACCCATATTTTCTCGTCCTCTATCCAAATTAAATAGAAATCAATATGAATGAGAACTTTGAAGACAGGATGGATGAAGTGATCAGATATGCCTACAACAGGTATTCCCTGTTGTCAAGATGCAGTCATTTTTGGAACAAATCAGAAGCCCATGAGCACATAAAAAAAAGAGTCAGAAAACGTGAAAACATACCAAGATGGCCGATGAATGCTGTGTCAATGAGGGAAGCAATGGGATCAGCAGCCAGAGCCATGGCCGCTGGTACTGCGATTCGTAGTATCTCCAGACCAAGTTCATCCATCTTGAAAACAAGTCTGGATTGAGAATCAAACCGTCCATATTTTAGCTAGCTAATAAAAAGTTACCTTCCTGTTTTCCAATACTTCTATGAAACAAAAGGTTAATAAGGAATCAACAACCTAGGAATTAGCTAACGTCTACATCCACAGCATTTTATCCCAAGAGAACAATGTCATTCTAGTCTTTTGGAAGCATACACAACTGCAATAGTTGAATCTCTTAAACACTTAACAAGGATATATTGTACCTTGCATATCTAAAGAAGACAAAGAGTGGTATATTCCACTTTTTCTGAGCTGCCTGCATTTCACTGTCCTCAGCCATGAATGCTACCAAAATGCAGTAAAGTATTGACTGAATTTCCAAGTTTGAATGGTGTCTAATTGAGTAAAGCTTTGTGGGAATGCCAAAAAAATATTTCAGTTCTCACAAGCCAAGCTCCATGTATAATCTGCAGAGTACAAAATCCTAAACATAATCAGCGATTCTGCTCATTTCTACATCAGACGAAGAGCTTTAAGCGTTGAGATGGATGGCTACCTAATTATAACCATAACTGAAGGCTAAACCTTGAATGATACCATGATATCATATATCATTGTGGAAATACTTAAGTGTAATTACTAGGCTAGTTACAGGTAAAGATTCAGTATTGTACACTAAACAACAAAGCTGAACAATTGGTTGAACCTCCCTCAGTTCTGTAGATTACATATGTCAAAGGAATTTCTCTTAAAATAAATGCCAAAATTTTGGGAGAAACCATACATGGGGCCAATTGCAAATTCCAAGCAGACAAGACAATCGATAAACTAACATTACGATAAGAAAATTTTCTATCTTAACAAAAGGGTAATGCTTTTTTATTATTTCATTAAACTATTCCTCAGTCTTAACCACTTTGCTTTTGCGTTTAATTTTGTGCATCATTAATTACTTTGACAAAACAAATATACTGTTCATATCGCGAATCATCAGCGCAACAGGTGGAGATAGATCTCGGATTCTTGGCTATCGCCAAACGAGCTTGGAAACTCACAAATTGAACGACATGGGTGAGACATCACTGTACTCATCAATCTGGGGGTGTTAATTTTAGTTGTCTTAAACATCAGAAATCATAGGATAATATGATCCACGAACGAAGTTAATTAAAAGGATAATGTGATTCATGTAAGCATTTGAAAAAAATGGATAAGCCTCCCCAAGTTCCATATGCCCCCTGGAAACGACATAACAAGATGCCATTCCAGTTCATGTCATGCACAAACAAAATCTGTATCTGTCCCTATCATTAAATATATGTGGAAACATACGTTTATATATGTCATTACATCACAGTAAAATTTGACTCCCCGTCCATGCCTCCTACATAAAACAATGGAACTTCCACGAAGAGAGGACTCATCCATTCTCTTTCCCACCAAAAAGTGGTCAATAGGTCCATGTGTAACAAATTTGGGCACGGGTCCCTAACGGGGGTGATGTAGTAGCGGGCCCCGCGCAGCTCGGAGGCATTTTTTTTTCTTTTATATATATATATATATAATGATTTTCAAACAATTAAGATAAAATGTGCAAACAACACTTAGCTGTATAAATATTTCATCATTCTTCATACACATTCTAACTTTTGCACATTGTATATATATATTACTGAAAATAAAAGATGTGATATGAATATGATATTGGTGGAAGGTGTAGCTAAGGTGTATAAAATAGCATCACAGAACACAGGTGTAAGCATATCATGGGTTCACAAAAAGAGATTTTGAAAGAACAAGCCCGGAAATATGAAAAAAAAAAAAAACAGCTGACTAATTAAGGAATCATGAATTTCTTAGTTGTGAAGTTAAAGTCGGCAAATCCTTCGTCTTCAAGAAAATGTGAGCTCCCATGGTTAATTGATGATTTTTAGCTAAGTAGTTTTAAAAATTATACTGGAGGCCTCAAAAGTAATTAAGAGTTTAAATATCTATCATAAATCTAAATGACCACCTAATATGCAGAGAAAAAAAAAAAGAGAAAAGAAAATTAATTATATCATTCATAGATCAAATAGGCAATTGATGGAATAAGTAAGACAGCTTTGTTTGGAACAAAAGGCACATTTTGGGATTTATGCAGTTCCTTTTCTTCCAAATGCATGTGTTTGCCACTACGCATCGCCGGTGATTCTTGTATTGAAAAAGAAAGCACGATAATGTTTAGCCGGCTGTGGCTTCGAGGGGTTAGCCGATGTCTAGGCTAGGCACATGTTCAATGGATTTCTCTGCTCCTGGCAAAGTGTGGCAGGCACATGCATTTGGAACAAAGGAATCTACAGATCGCCACTACATTCGTCGCCATCGATAGAGGAATCTTCGCAAGTTGTGCTTCATAAATTGGTACGTAAGTTCCATGATTATGCGGGCTTGATTTTAAAACTGTCCCTTCTTAAAAGAAGGCTTGCCGGGGAGGAAAATAACATAGAAAACTTAAAACGAGTCAAATTAATCGAGTTTATATAATTAACTTCATTAATTAATTAATTAATTAATTATTGAAATCTGCTTTTAGATATCATACTAATAGACAGGCCAGATCGCAATTGAATCTTACATGCATGTAAGATGCAAGAGCTTAATCACTAAGGAAGGGGAAATATCGGTCTCAATTATGTAAATACATCATCTTCGTGGGATAATGAAATTGAAAAGTATATGATAAAATAGAGAGGAAGAAAACTACCTTAAAGTGACAAGTGGCCTCCCTCGTTGGGTTGCATAATGGGAATGAAATTGCTAGATACGGTTGAAAGAGAAAAAGACGAGGAAATGATAATATTGTTGAGAAATAATTGAGACAGTTAATTACAAAAATCCTAATTGACCTAACTGAAAATTTTTTTTTAAAAAGTATAAAATTTAGAAATTTAGATGCAAAATAAATACTGATCCGCAATGATTGTTGAAGTTGATGATCATATATACCTATATAAGAGTCATCTATGATTAATTATTATAATAGATTGGTGTTATAATCTCTCAATTAAGCTTTTTTTTTAAAAAAAAAAAAAATTTTAAGAATTCGACAATGATGGCAGTGGAAATCCATGCGTGGCCACGTCGGGGGCTGGTCTGGTCCCAGGGGTGTTATATCCACTCAGAGACGTAGCCCCTCCTTGACTAAATAGGCCCGTACCAGCCACTGATAATTTTGACGCTTCCCCGGTTCGGGCTAAAGACTGTGGTCTTAACGGCTATTAATTTTTCCTTCCTAACCTCCTCCTCTCACCAAGCCAGCAGCCACTCCCCTCGCGTACTACTCAACAAAAGGGACATTGAATTGTGGGGAGACTATTTATGACCTTTGCATTGGAAAATGTTAAGATCCGCCCTACATGTTTGTATATATTTTCATTATGGGCAGCTCAATATTGTAAAATACAATTGGTTGTAGTGTAATTTACCCAGTAATCCAGTCCTATCTAAGGCTCAAAAAAAAAAAGAAAAAAAAAAGATGAATTTGAGAATTTTGCTTGCTTTCATGTAATAAGGGACTTCCCAACTGTGTTGAGCTTGTACAGCAAATAACATAAAGTGAAAAGATGGAACCGTGAGAAGATTTAAGGATCAGAAAATCAAAGTTGGGAAAACTATATATATATATATATATAAACACCCTGACTGATCTACAGGCAATGTGCACATGAGCCCAAAAAAAGACACTGAAGGTAGGGAAAGGGAGGGAGGGTGGGGGGGGGGGAAATGGAGGAGGAGGAGCTTATAATTTGAAGGAATTAGCTCACCTTTGAAAGCCATTGCCTGTTTAGGAGACCTCAAGTCTTCGCAAGCTCTTTCCACGAAGCTTTCTTTGGATGCGAGCTGGATACCCCTCAACCGTGTTCCTTTTAAACCCTCTCGTCTCTTCAATGTACCTTGTCTTTCTCCTGCTCTCCACTCCCCCCACCCTAAAAAAAAGAAAAGTGTACCTTGTCTTTCACGTATGAAAATTTTAAGAAAAAATTTCTAGAGAAAAAAAAGTACACGCACCAAGCAAAAGCTTGGTGGGGGTACGGATTAGATTAATAAATTAATTTTTTAATCTCAAATCTAACTCTATTATTTTATTGGACCAAAAACAAAATGTTCTCACCCTAATCCTCCTCCTCGGTTCCTGTACTGAACTCGGACCTAGAATTTAACGGTAATGAGCTAATGACTGTACAACGAGATTTACAGAAAAATTGTGCATTCAATGAGCCCTTTATTATTATTATTTAAGAGAAAATGTTAATAGACCAAGAGAAGATAGAGAATTTGATTTCTTAAAATTATTATTATTATTTTAAAATTAATTATTTTACAAATTTATTATCATTAAATACTTGATGTAATTATGTTTTGAATATATGGAAAATTATTAAAGAATTTAAAAAATCGTATTATATATTTGATAATATTTACTGGAAACTTAAATTTTAAAAAAAATTAATATCGATATAATGAAAATGTGTCTTTACCATATCATGACACTTTGTACATGCACCTGCCCCCTAATATTACATTACAACAAGTTTATTTTTGAGGAAAGTAATTATTGCATTTTTCTTTTTTAATTTTAAAAAAAAACTTTTCATATTAGTTATCATTTCATTTAGTAATTATTTAAAAAATTATTTTGTTTAAAAGCAAAATTACTTAAATTTACTCTATCATCTGAAATTGCAATTGCGCTAAGTTTCCTCCTATTGTAAATTGAACGTGTGGCGTACTCAGGACTTTTGAACTTCTTCCCCGCGACTTTGTCAGGCAACCAAAAGCAAGGTTGAGTTCATGCACAATGACAAAGATACTTTGCTATAAATTGCAACAGAAAATAGAGAAGTTCTTTCCCGACCATCATTGATATGGTGGCGGATCAGCAAGTCTACAAATACGAACAAGACAATAATGGAAAATGATTTATTATATATGCACAGTAATTTGGAAAATATGAGAAACTATTTAATAGATTTTTTTTCTTATTTTACTCAGATTACATGTATTTATTTGATTATTGTATATTTTATATTCAGTAATTGATATGTTACACACTTATATACGCGACTGCTATTCATCTTGTTAACTATACTGTAGCTTTCCAGTTTTGTTTGAGACGTGTGGAATCGCATGTAGTTAATTAGAGAACCCCAAACGCCAAGTGTTGCGGTGATACATTTTGGCCAATATTTCTTCAACTGGTCATGGGATTGTTGTATTTTCCTCTTTTCTTATTTTATATTGTTTGTCATCAATTTTTTCTAACTTTCTGAAGCGTAAATAACAAATTGATTCAAATATTTTTAAAACATATCGCTTAGTGGGATCTTTATCAGTTTGGTCATTGCATCTAAGTAAATTATTAGATTCCATCGATTACTGGAAAACAATGTGTGGCTTGAACGGTTGATCTTAAGCCCCATGGCCGAAAATGGCATTGGAGAGGGGTGGAGAGGAGGCTGAACACTAATCACTCTCTTGGAATGACATTGTCCCAGCTAAAACGATTTAAATATTGTGGAAGCCTTTGATATCAAATTGACCCTCGAACTATTTTTATTTTGTGTAATTAATACCATATCTTTTACTTAAATGAAGCCTTTCTTATTTTATTATATTTTATTGGACGGAATTGCTTAATTAGATCAGCCCTCAAAGTTAAATTGTCCAATCAAATCCCAGGCGTGGTGTACGGGCACAATTGTCTCTAACAGCACTCTATGAGTGCCACCTTTGCTTATTCATTTTTTCGACCAAGAAAAAACTTATTGCTGCAAACGTTTGCTGGAAGGAGGAAAACAGAGAACAGTTTTCATGGTATCAAGATTAGGTGGTTTTAGTAGGTGACATGTGATAGCATTTAGCGGACGTGGGCTACGTAGGATTCCCATCTTCTGTTCTTGGCCATTCAGATGACATTACCTAACTTTCCTCGGTGTCATCTGACGCCCATGGATTAAATCGCATTACATTACACAGTGAAAGCTCCTCGCCCATCTTTTCTTCTTTGCCAGTGTGCATAAATGAATACAATGAAGAATGAAAGATTGGAAAGGCTACCTGAATATTAATCACTTTAAGGTTTATCAGAATCTCAACCCGGAAGATAAAAATAGAAGGTTAGGATTAGAACTTTTGTATAATGACAATCGAGACTTTAGTGTATGCATTTGTAATAGTGGAAATTTTGATTGGAGTAGTGTAGATTAGGTCAAAGTTATACATTAAAAGAAATATGGCTAATGAAATTTTATATATTTGTCTACCTTATTTTATTAATAAAGAGAGAACAGATTTGATGGGTAAGTAATTTTTAATTAATAAAATTTGTGGTATGAAACTATAATAGTGATTAAGGATAAGGTAACCACAATATAAATTCACGTTCGACAAATTCTTAATGAAAATTAGAAGTGTTTGACATATAAAAATTAAAAAGATATAACCATGGAACTTGATTTGGTCATCATCCTCTAAGAGTACATACAAATTCAATACAAATGTTACGATAACTAACATGTGTGGAATCGTAGGTATAAAAAGTATGTTGTGTGGCAACGATGAGAAGGCAACGTGCATTTTTTCTAACACAACTAAGGTTATTAATATTAATGAAGTAAAATTACGTTATTAATATTAATGAAGTAAAACTACATATAATTAAAGATAGTAACTTTTAGGGTCAAAGGAATGAAGTGAGTAGATTTCACTAATTATTAAAAATAACTCTCCAACTCAGATCATATGAATAAATAGTAAGGATAAAACATTTTAAAAGTTCTCATTAATACTTTATAATATCAATAATAAAAATAAAAAATTTAAATTTTTTTATCTTCTAACTCTAAAAATATAATTAATTTATAAATATTATAATTAAATAAGATAAGATCTATTATATAGATTTAATGACATAAATATAAGAAATTTTACTAGCCAAAAGTTATAATGTATGAATGGTTGTTTTTGTTTATATCTATAACATAGTTTGTTTTGTCTATGAATTTTTATATTTTTTGTTAATACAAGAAATTTTATTACTCGTGATTTAGTATAATTGTATAATTTTTTAGATATACCAACTCAATGTAAAAAAAAAAAAAGACTATTAAGATTCAAGGCCAAATATTTCCATGTCTTTACTATTATTATTATTATTATTATTATTATTATTAATAAAGAGAAAAACAAGATGAAATAAAATAAAAAATAATATTAATAAGTTTATCAATAAATTTTTGAATGCACAAAATTTGATGTATATTTATAATTTTCATTATTTATTATAATTATTTATTACAAAATTTAAAATATGCAAATTATCAATAATCCTGACTGTATAACGTATACTCATCAACTTTCCCACTGGCATCTATCCATATTTTTATTTGTCAATTACTTAGAAATTAAGATGAGAACTATGCATTACTCCACGCCAGTCCTTTTTGTAGTACTACATTGTATTTCGAAGGTGATAACACAGAAAAACCACCATAGCTATAAGGACAAAAGGAAGCACACGGATGCAAATTTCAACAGATTATTGAGATTATTAATCAAGATATGATATGCTCGAGTACTTCTTAAACCTTTTATATCGGGAAAAGGGTTACCACAAAATTAGTGGATTGATATGTCGAGACAGTGCTTGGATGGAAAGTGATGCATGTAAGATGGGGCCATGCTATACACCACATTTTCGTAATATTATCTAATTGCGTCTCTTAGTGATTTTGGCTTTGCTCTCTCAAATTTCGGTGTAAACAAAAATTGTAGAGTACTACTTTTACTCTCCCGTTATTGCACCAAAAAATAATTGAGTTGCATGATCTCAGCCACCCGTTTTGAAGTCCGATCGGATTGGCTTTTCGCAAAATTAATAAGATAAGCACAGATTAAATTTGACATGTTTATTATAAGTACTATTGCCAAAACTAAGAACGTGAAATTAATGTAAAACTGTTGTTTAAGTAATACAAATGATCTACAACGATAATCAACATCATTCAACAACTAATATATCTTATTACGAGCCAAAAAAAAAAAAGAAAAAACTCAAAATTTTTCTTTTGTTTTTTTTTTCTTTAAATGCTCGGTATCATACTTCTTTTTCAGGTGAATCAGTGACTACAATCTATTTTCTTTCTCAACTCTAAAGTCCATAATTGACCATATTAATTTTATGTGGAAAAAAAAAAAAAAGAAGATGATCAAGAAAGAGTGCATATTTGTGGACCATGATAATGGTACGAGTACATGAGGAATTTGTAAGTAGTAGTTAGGTGGCGTCGCTTTGCACCCTCTTTACAAAGAAATATAAATATAAGAATTATAAGATGGAATAAATAGGGAAAAAAGTATTAAACATTAGAATTACAATATTAAACAAATCTTTCAAACTAATGGTATACAATATGGGAAATTTAAAAAATTAAAATCCGGAATAGAATGGAAATTATGCAGCCAACTCTACATGTATATACATGTACATTCATATATGATTATATATCTGTGGCCACCATATGATCAGATTATCATGTATTTATAAGTTACTATAAAATAATTATAATTTATTAATATATGCATCAATTCCTTAATCTAGCTATAAACATTATGATAAGTTAAACAAGTATTCAAAATGTAAGTACGTGTTATTCAAAATTTAAAAATTAAATAAAATAGACCAGATTTAAATATATAAAAAAAATCTGATTTGAATAACAGTTTAAAAACATTATAATATTATTTAAATTTAAAGTATTTTACCTAATTTTAGTAATTTAAGAAATACTTTATTTAAAATTTTAAAATTCAATAAAAAGACCAAATTTAAATTAAAAAAAAAAACTTCTAATTTGAATAATTCTTCAAATAAAGACTAATGTTAAAGGTGGTTGATTTGATTTGAGTCCCTTTTCTAAAAAAAAAAAAATCAAACTAGAAATACTCTTGTTTTGTTGCGTCGTGGAACCACAATGTAAGATTTCAAAATTGTCTTACCAATTTTAGATGATGATAGATTTCATTTCATCCAACTAAAAGTCGCCTTAGTACACAATAAGGTGAAAACCTAATTAACAAATGATTGCTCTAGAAACTTGGATCAAAATTGGTGCTATTTGCGTTTTTGTTCTGATGAGAACATTTTCCTCTTTTTTTTTCTTTTTTTTTTTAATCCTCTCAATTTGGGATATGGGCGGGAGGGCATTAATGGCAGTTGCTTTGAATTCGTGATTTGCGTGCTTCCCTTGTGGAACCATTACCAAACGTTAGATTG
Source organism: Ceriops tagal (assembly GCA_021533255.1). Lineage (NCBI taxonomy): Eukaryota > Viridiplantae > Streptophyta > Magnoliopsida > Malpighiales > Rhizophoraceae > Ceriops > Ceriops tagal. Next base: position 1,478,240 of record CM038601.1, read on the forward strand.
TTGAACCCATATCGACGATTCTTTTTTTTTTTTCTTTCTTTCTTTCTTTATTACAATCTTTAGGGTTGGTAAGCTGACCTAATTTGAATAATTTGACTTCATCTAATTCACCTTAGCTAAAAAGTTTAATGAATTGTTACTATATATTCTTGAAAGGGAATGACTCAATACCTTATTAATTTAAAACCCAATAACACAAACTCAAAATTTATATAAAAAAAAGAATAATTTCAATTTAATATATTTAAAATTAGATATGCTCATAACTAAAAATCTAATATACTCGAAAGTTTAATGACGAGAGAACCAAAAAAAAAAAAAAAAAGGTTTGCACCCGATCCAACCCATCTGTTGGCTACCTGTAGGAGCCTCATCATACCATAAATTACAAGGTATAATTAGCATTCTAACTCTGGTTCTCATAATATATTGTAAATCGTGTTGCCTTTTCCGACCACTATGAAGAAAAGATCAGACTCACCATTGTCACTATAATATTACATTCCATTCGTGGAGTACAGTGCTTCCATGTTGACATGTAGAGCAGAGAGTAGGGACTCACAAAGGAGGAGGCTAAAAGTTCTTCCATATCTGTCGCAAAAAATGTCGCCATATTGTTAAACATATTTACTCAAAAGACGACTTAAATTTTGTCCCATCTGTGTATCCAGCTAACATAACATCTAATGCTTTGCTTTCCGAAGGAATTTATGTAAACCATCACTAAAATGCACTACCAAAGGTGTCAATGTGCTCGTGGGTAGGTCAATCCACAAATGTTGCATTCTATGTTTTACGTGATAATGTTACTTTAATTGTCATTTTCGTGCAACATATAGAAAAATAGACGAGAAATATTGATGGCTATCCTTTTCAATATATATGGGTGTGTGTGTGTGTTATAAATTAAATTCAATGAAGATTAGTGTAAGTGTATGGTTTGATTTGCATTTATTAGCTCTTTCGAGTTTTTTTTTTTTTCCTGCTTTCTGTTGCTACATCACTATGTGAAGGGTTATGTTCTATTGGATTTAACACCCCCTTTGCGTGGAAAATACTTCCAAAAATAAATTTCTTGAAAAGTACTTCAAAGAAAATAATTCAATGAATTTCACTCTCGTAGTTTGGATACGCTACAAGTTATTTCCTTTGACTAAAAGTATAAGTAAAAAAGTCTTTTACATTACATAGGATTTGTGTTGCGTGAGAATTTTGATGTAAGAGATTTCAAAGCTTCCGGAAATTGGAGAACGCCTTTGACCATTCTCTTAAAAATGAGTGATTTGAAATGAAATCTTATGGAGCATGTGAATTTTCATCAAACCTCCAGCCTAGAGGGATTATGACCATTTTGGATGAATTTATTACAGTAAGAGATATAATTGAAATTTCAGGTAAATGCCAAAGGAAATTGAAACAGCTAATTAGAAAAGGAAATTTCTAAATTTCCATGATATGGAGAAGGGAATTTCCAATTCTTAAAAAAAGAAATTTCATTTTTTTTCCTGTATTTGAATAAATTAAACCAATTATCAAATTGAATAAGTCAGGGATTTAAAACTCAACAGGGTTGAATTGAGGTCAAATCAAAATTTAATTTAAAAAATATATTTATCGATTGTTATAAATAAATGCATATTTGTAATAAGAGATGAATCATAAATGTTTCGAAATATTATTTTTAAGGTTTTAATTATAAGGTCAAACAAACTTTTGGACCCAATTATAAATTTAGATGAACTCTAACTGCTAAATTGCAAATTCAAATAGAGTTTAGAAACAAAATATAGTTGATGAAATTTGAACTAAAACAGGTTCATTAGTTTTAATGGTTGTCCCGATTTTTTTGACACAGTTTTGACTCGGATCGGTTTTATGACTGAACTAAACAAAAAAAAAAAAATTGACTAGTTCTCAGTTTTTCTAGTTCAACTCGCATGCTTGATTTTAATTTCAAAATACTGTCGTCAATTTGTAAAATTGCACAAATTTCAAAATTTCGATACTAAATTATCCCGTTGATCCCATTAAGAAAAAAGTATACTTTGTTAATCATTTTAATTTCTATTTATAAAAAAGAAAATTAAATGATAGCTAATTTACATTCAATCCTTTATTTGATAAAAATGAATTAAAATTTGACAGATTTTGAGAGTTAGACTATTCATTTTGAAAACTGTTGTAAGTGTTTTGCAAAATCAAATAAATGGTTAAAAAATTGTAAGTTGATCGCATATATATATATATATATATATATATATATTGTGAATGATATATTTAATAGCATTGAATTGATTTTTTAAACATTAAATTGTATAAATGTAATTAATAATTTATATAATTGCACTAAATTACGAACAAAAAGATCTTATATATTGATGAAATACAAAAAAAAATTATACATAAAATAATCTGTGTTGCATTGAATTAAGAATGATTTGATCTTCTAATGCTTTTAAAATGTGAAGGCTAAGCGAGGATAGGTTTAATTAATTGATGATAACACCGTAATGCTAAGCCCACTAAGATTTTACTAACATTTTTGTGGTGAATGTCACGCGTACCGATCATTTTATTTATTTATTTTTGTCTTTTACGCTAACTCCAGTACCTACTATAGCATGCCATTGATTTTAAGATGTGGGGTATCAGTTAAAGAAAACAATATATTAGTATCTTTAACATTTAATAAAATGATAGCCCTGAGACATTATCTTTGTTAAGTCAAATATTCAATTCATTTGCCGACTTCTTCAACCCACACATTTCAAAAATTACTTTTAGAGTAATGTTATTGCTCTCGACTTAAATTCTCAATTAAGTTATTTTAGAGTAATACTACTCAACTTGATATAATTTTTCGAATAAATTGTACGAATATACTTTTTTTTTTTAAAAAAAAGAGAGTCAAAGTTAAACTAGAAATTATTACTTTTTTGAATATTTTTATTTTGTCAAATTGAATTTGTTCACATCACTTAAGAGGGTATCGTGTGATTTGGTGTATTAAGTCAAGGACAAGTTATCATCATTATTCATACTTTTTATAACCTAAGCTAGTCGGCCCTCACTTTCTCAAGGTTATTAAATTATTGGTGATTGATGAATGGTGAATATATTTATATATATATATATATATATAGAATCTAAGCCTTTAAGTGCTGGCATATTAAATGACCTAATTATTTTGTATAATGTGTAGGGGGCAGGGCAGGTTTTTAGATTCTATTCAGGAGTTGGTGAATACAGCGAAAACATCCCTTGAAAACATCCCTGTCGAGACCGAATTTCCATATTATTTTAGAAGGGGCACTTTCACAGAAGGATTGTTTCCACTAAATTAATTGACTCTCCTAATACCTTAAGATGTGGTCATTCTAGAACTTCTTCTTTTTTTTAATCTTTTGAACTAATCAGGATTAAATTCGGATCAAAGAAAATAATTCGTATCAAACGTGACAAATTGACAAGAATTTGTCTTAAGTAACAAATTTATAAACATTACATTTTAATTTAAAACTTTAAAACATTACATTGCCTTTTGAACTTTTAAAAACAGTTTCTTTGGGGCTAAGAGAGTTGCATCTCAAACCTAATGAATTTACCAAAATAGGGTGCGTTGCTCTGTAAACAATAAGCCTATCTCTCCAAATAACGATCAAGCGGTACAAATTAAGCTTTCATATTCCTCTGCCTGCCTGTCAAAATTTAGCTCAGTTGAATCACGGATGATTGTTCAACCCCACGGTTGACCAAAGTTATTACTGCGAAGAAAGCATTGTGTTATGAAAACTCAAGTCTCAGTTCCAAGATGAAAACTGACATTAGCAGAAGTGCAAACGATGATCCGACGATAATCAACGAAAATATAAATATCCTCTACCAGCCAATCAAAAATCACACCATAAATCACATTTTGATTATTAGGTTGATCAAAGTTATACACCCCCTTCGCTATATATAATAATAATAATAATAATAATAATAATAATAATAAGACAAAACCTTGTGCGGGTTGAATTGATTTTCGACTTCTATGGGTATTTGACGAATACCCTCTAGTGAATATGCAACAATTAAGAACTGTGTTTCAGTATATAGAACTGAATTTGTTGGTTCGTTGTGGATTTGATTTGGTAGACCATGTTTTGTAATTTTACATCATGATGTTGCTGGTAAATTTTGAAAAAATGATATATCATACGGAATCCTTTAAATTCAAATAAGATTTATCATACCCTATACTCCATTTGGTTTCTGCTTATCAAATAGAAAAAGGTGTGGTTCATTGTAAACACATGAAAAGCATACGTAGAGAAAACCAATGAGGCAAAACGATCTGTTTATAAAAATTAGAAACTCATTGGAAACTGCAAAGGTTGTGATGTTCAATTTCTTTTCTATAGTGTTGGTGGGACACTTTGTTGCTTGTTGCAATAATTTAGTGTATACCATCATGTAGACAATTGAGTGTGGTAATTCATGCATATTATCAATCGGATAAAGATATTATTTATCTTTAACATGGTTATATACACAATATTGTAATAAGAAAAGTTGAAGAATAAAGTAAATGAAAGAAATAAATTTTATAGAGATAATTATAATAAAATCATAATTATTAAATAACTATTACATCATAATGTTATTCTAAAATACCTTTGTCCGATATGCTATCAAGATGGAACTTCAATAGGGCCACGAAAATTATGCATGTTATGTTTCCTTTTGACAAGGATAATAGTTAATTTTATACATTGAAGTATAATAATAATATTTTTAAAAACTTATTAATTCTTGTTTAATGAATATATTAACCATATTGATTTATTATGAAAATTTTAAAACGGATTATTACTTACGTATTTAAAAAAATTTTATATGACAATCGTATAAATAATTATTAAAATTGAGATCATCAAGATATATCATACAAAATTATTATGTTTTAATATAATTTTTAGGTTGTCATCCTATGCTATGTTTTGTATTTAAATTTTTAGTAATAATCATAAGAATAAAAAATAAAATATTTTTAGATGGGCGCAAACAACGTGACGTTCGTAAGTCGCACATCCATAAGAAGTGTCGTATTGCAGTACGATAGTTAATTACATATTTTTAATCGTTAAATACATTACAATAATAATAATATTATTAATATTAATAATAATAATATTATTATAAATATATAATTACTTATTATGATATTAATACTCATGTCAAAAAAATTATTTATGTAATAAAGTTCTAAAAATATATTAAACAAAATTAAATTATATTAAAATGGACGTGTAAAGCTCACAATTCAATTCTCTATCAATGATTTTTTTTATTATTATTTTTAATCGTACCCTTCTTCATATTTGTGTAATAAAACTAACTCGGTAAAATAGAAGACAAGTAAGCGTGGTGGAATGATGTGTCTAGTCTAGTGTGCGTCCCACCGAAAGCCCAAGGGTGAAAGGCCGACTTTGGGCCCAACTCGTGGAACTAGTAAAACGTTGGGCTGGACTTCAGTATTCGTGAAGCCTAATAATTCGAATAACCAAAGACTGTGTGCACTTCATTTACGTGACTTGGCTCAGCCGCTCTGGTTGAGAGCTTGATCAAAAAAATATTTTTTAAGGGAATATATATATATATGTACACAAATATGTTTGTATATGTGAGTATGTATACATAAATTTATATATGTATTTATATATATATTTTTAAGGGCCATTGGGTGATCGGTATTAGGAGAATATTGTGGAGGGGTGCAAGAAACGTGATTTATTTATTTTTCAAATTGATAATAGCCTCAAATATTAACCAAGTGAAATTGTTGACAATTAAAGAGACGGTGATATTATATGCAAACAATACCTCTCTAATTATTGAAAGTAATTAGTACAATAATTGTATGAATTAATAGCATAAGAGTAAAAAACTCTAAAATTTTGCATTGAATACTTAGAAATATTTGAGATGAAATTAAAAATTAGGCAGGAATTTAACTTTTTTGTGAATACAATGACGGAGTAAAATTAATCAAGTACGGACTATTTTGAATGAGTGTAAAAAGTTGCTTAGCTGTGGTTAATGAATTTGATTAGTTTGGTTTTTGATGTTTTGACTTTTATTGAGAGTTTCTTTTTATTTGAGGTTTAAGAGAAGTTAGGGGCATTGTTCTTTAGTTTTGTGCACATAAAGCTATTCTTTTTCTTTTTTTTTTTTTATTTATGTACATTTCTATACAATTACTTATAGTTAATTATAATATTAACGTATCCTCAATATATATATATATATATATATAACACACTGATTGGTCATTACTCTTTTAAATCATTAAAGATTATTGGAAGATTAAACTATTTGAATTATATTAATATTTATATCATTTTTAAGTTTACTTTATTAGGTTGCCTTTGTTATTGGAAGTAATTTCAGAAGGTTGATTAAAGAATTTATCCTTATTAATATTACATATATATTTTTGTGCTTTATGTTAGAAAATATACTAATAAAGTGAAATCATGCAGTACGTCTATACGCTCATAAAAGGATGGTTCACGTCCCAAAAATGATAATAGAAATATTTTTATGCTTTGGTTGTTAGGTTTTTTGAATAATAGTAATAAAGTGAAAATAGTATAATTTTATGCTTTGGTTGATTGGTTTTTTTGAATGATAGAAATATGATAATTTACCTACCAATGATTTCAATGATCAATATTTTGAACCATACATCAATCTTATTGATAACCCAACATTCGGAATAAGCCAAAAAAAAAAAAGTCCTAAACCTATATATATATATATTTTTTTTTTTTTTTTTCAATTGGGTTCTAAACCATTTTTGTTTTTCAAATGATTTTTATAACCTGAACTTATTCCAAGTAAGTCTTTTTTCGATCCAAAGAGATCAAAAAAATTAAATACTTATTTGACTATACAAAATACAACAAAATAACCACTGCTGCATAGCAAAGCCAATCCCCCGTGTAGATATATATATATATATATATAGAGAGAGAGAGAGAGAGAGAGTCCTTCGGATCGATTCTTCGTCCATCCGTCTATCCAACAATAAAACTAGAATGGCGTTAACCCACCTTTGGGGTTTCCCCTCTTCCTGCTTCGATAAGACATCTCTCATTTACCGGCTTTTTCTACATGCAACAAGCTTTGTCGGACATATCAGGAAATATATTTGTTAAACTCACAATTCTTTTTCATGATCTAGGAACTTCTTCTATTGGTACCTTAAAAGGGATGCTAGTTTTGCTGTAGTGTGACCCTTTGTGTCGTGCTCCGAGTTGGAAAACGTTTGAAGTTGCAAGGTCTTGCTCCAAGTTGAACAATATCGACACTCTTTTTCCTTGTCAATTCTCACTAGATTGTGTTTTTTGTTTTTTTTTTTGTCTTTTTTCTCTTTATCTGCTGAAAGGGAGAACAAAAATTAGGCCAATTAAGGTTATGGTGGCTTTAGGTATTGGGACACCAACGTGTGTATTTACTTTTAGTTTTTTTTTTATATTATATAATATATAAAAATATATCAATTGGTCAATACACGTTTTTTAACATTTTGGCCATTTTTCATTATAAAAAATATACGGTTCATTTGAAACAAAATTTCAAATTATAAGACTCGTTTGATAAATATATATAGATTTAGGATCAATTTTTTCTTATCTCCAATATTATATTCCATGGGTAATATCTATTCAATAAAATATTGTATTCGGTGACAAATATTTACTCACAAAAAATATTTTGACCAATAGAACAAAAACTGTTGTATGCCATGACTAATTATATATTGACAAAGTATACAATATAAAAAGGAGAGGAGAAGGAGAAAGGAGAAAAGAGTGACATTTTGGAGGGAATAGAGTTTATTTTGTGCTTTTTCTCTTTTTTTTTTTTTTTTTTTTTAAAAAGGCCTTCTGAAATCATGCAATATTTTGTAGGCCTCCTTCTTTTTCCACATAATTCGGGGGAAGGATATGACATTCAATGCTTGCTGAATTCTTTTCCAACATAATGCGTAAAAGAAAAATATAATTATTTAGTATTTTTCAAATTCTTAATGTGTCTTATAGAAAGAATTACGGATGTAGAACTAAAGATTGCACAATTCAGGATTTCAATGCAAATTTTAATAAAAATATTTGTCAGCTCGCCGGCAAATTAAATTCAATAATTTTAATAAAATCTTTTTTCCATTTTGAAAATTGTTTGCTGTTGATTTTTTTTTTTTTTTTTTTACAACAAGCATGAATTATACCAGCTATAACTCACACGTGACACACCTTTTTACTCGATACATATTCGCTAGTAATTTTCTTTTTACATAGGACATGTAACACATCTTCTCTGTTACGATTGACAAGTGTCTTTTTTTTTTTTTTTTTGAATGGCATGCTGTTGATCTCTCTACACTTCAATCTCTTTGGTTTGACATGTAGTAACTTCATGTCGCTTAGCACATTATCTTCCTCTTATATATACATGTATTTATCCTTCTATTTTCTTTCATACTGTACTAACACTTTCGGTTGACTTGAATTTTCATATTTGATACTCTCTTCCAATACTTAACAAAAAAAAAAAAAAGTCTTTATATCTCGTCATTTTATCTATCCAACCCCTAAAAAGTCTGTTGATTATGCTGCTGCTGCTGCTGCTGTTGAGGATTGGGCGGAGGAGGCATACCAGGACGAGGAGTGGCAAACACAGGAACATGGCCACCGGGTGGAGGGGACATCCCAGGTTGAGGTGGAGGAGGGGCTCCCTTCATTCCAGGTCTCATTATCGGTCCCTGTGACTGTGGGGGCGGCGGCACTCCCATTGGTCTCTAAGCGTTCTGCGGCAGTGGCATGGGGAACCCAGGTTGTGATGGTGGCCTCGCAGCAAACTGGGGAGGAGGTTGAGCCCCACCCAGAGGCGGAGAAGCCTGACCAGGATACGGCACGGGAGGGATCTGCCCAGGCGGACGAATTACGGGCCGTTGAGCAGCAGAGTAGGACACCAGGGGAGCAGAAAGCTGAGGGAGACGGGAGATCTGCGGCTGCATCATGATAGGAGAAGGCCCACCAATGCCACGAACGGGGCCGACCTCCTCGCCTGGAAGGAGGAGGAGGCCGAGAGTGCGGCGGTCCTTGCGCTCCTCCTTATTCTTCTTCCCCTCGCGGGAGGGAGCTTGCAGAACTCTTCACAGTCGCAAGTTACCCAGCACCCTAACGCGTCATTCATAAAAATTTATAAAAATAAACACAAAAAACATTAGTGTACCAAAAAATAATAATAATTTTAAAGTTTTTATATTAAAAAATCTTAAAATTATAATGCCAAAATTGTTTAAAAAAATTATACTAAACGACGTGGGACAATATATATATATATATATATATATATATATATATATATAATTGAGTCAACATAATTTTAATATAAATATATCATAGAATCTAAGTACCATCAACATTACTCCTCGCTCAAATTCAAGTCAATTCATTCTAAATTTAAAAATAGTATTTGTAGCTCTTTTATTTCAAAGTCTAGGTCAAAGAATAAATTAATTCTAGAATTGATTTCTAACCTGTCAAATTAAATTCTAGGTTTATAATTGAATTGAAGTAAAATTGGTAACACACAAGCCCTTGGTGATTTGAAAGAACAAATAATAATAATAATAATGATAATGATTATGGTTATTGTGGGGAATGTTTATTAAGTTCATATAAAATACGTTGGCTTTGCTCTAAAAATCTTTTACTTTAAAGTTATGACAATATATTTTTAGTATTAGGTATAGTTTAATGGCTAAGAAATGTAAAAAGACAACATTTTTCAATTTGACCATATCAAAAAATGATATGGTAATGATATTTTTCATTATTGTTTTCTAACAATAAAAAGAAAAAGAGGAGAAAATATAGGGTTCATTTAGTTTACCTGTCGTTGTTGATTATTATTATTGTTACTTATTATCATTATTAATGTTTGATGTTACTAATCGTTGTTGCTGATTATTAAATTGATATTTGCATGTTGCTATTTGAATAATGAAATGACCATTTGATATATTATATTTATATTTTATTATAGCAGATATTTTTAAGGCATTTTGATTCAAAAATTATTTATCAGTAGCTGTTTAAGGGGGATTTTCAGCAATATTTACAACCTTTGAAAAATATTTGCCAAACATTAGATCTCAACAGAGCACCCAAGAAGCTAAAACAAACATCCATATAAGAAGCTTTTGAACTCTAAAATTCAGGATTTATTGTAGACATGAAAGGTAAAAAAAATAATAATAATAAACTATGAAATTGTTACGATATTTGTTGTTTTGACTTTTTTTTCTTGAAAATAAATCAAAATAATTCTTCACAAGACCACCAATTATTTGTTATTTTTTTATATAATATATAAAAGGTTAGAAAGGAATATTGTAGATAACATAAAACATTTATTTCCAAAAATACATTAAAATTATGTTATTTTCCAAAATAAATACTTCTAAAAATTTATTCGTTACGTTATATTTTCGTAATGCTTTAAGTCTCAAATTAGCTGCTAATTATATTTACCAAAATTGGTACATAAACATTCCATGAGTGCTCTGGGACTCGGACCCAACAGACCATAAAAAAAGAAAAAATAAATAAAATTCTTTTAAAATTTAACGTATACTTCCCAGCTAAAAGGTGAATATTAAAAAACAGTTCTTTAAGCCTTGCTCGCTAATAAAGATGATAAATGAACGTACAAACTTAGTGGGGTTATTTTAAATTGTTATTTATTTAAATCATAAAATTATTAGGATCTTAAACATTTCAAAATTTTGGCCATTAATTATATATTAATCAAATTTTAGATATACCAAATATTGAATTTATCAAATTTAAAATATTAAATTTTTAGTTTTTAAAATTGAAGTTATTAGAATTTTAAATCTATTTAAATTAAAATTTTTAAAATTTTTAAAAATTTAAATTAAATATTATTAAAATTTTTTACTTAATATAAATTTTAAGCGGTTGAACGGGCTATTTAGGTTGATCAACTTTTGTTACCTTTACACGCAAGAAATAGAAAACGAAAAAGAAAAACGAGAAATGTTTTTTTTTTAAGGTTATTAATTTAAAAAAAACAGAAATTATTATTAATACTAAAGGACAAAGATATTGGTGGGAAGAGGAGGAATGAAAAAGCAAAAAAGATTGATTTCACACAACCCCGCCCCCCCCAAAAAAAAAAAAAAAGGTAAAAGCCTGATTGATTGACTACTACTGACATTCTCGCTCTATGTATCACTTCATCGGCTACCTCTCTCTCTCTCTCTTTTTTTTTTATTTCCTTCCTTTTTTTTTTTTGTCTTTTCCGTTTTCTTTTATCCTTTTTGTTTTTATTCTAAATGAAAATTGGGCAGTAGTAATAGTAAATAGTAATTACAAATTAAGTTTGTATAATTACGAGCTTTCTCTTTCATGCTAGTCTTGGCCTCCGCCTCTCTCTCTCTCTCTATATATATATATCTCTCTCTTACTGACCATCTTTATCTTTATGTTGTTGCTGTCGTCTTAGTCGTCGTTGTCGTCTTTAGTTTCTTCAGAGTCTGTGTTAAAAAAAAAAAGAGATATATATATATATATATATATATATATAAATGATGGGCCGTGCTCTTCTAATATCTTTGAAACAGAATCAGGGGTAGTACTTTCTTCATTGAGTTTGATCTAATTCAATCAATCTTCACTCTGGTGGGAGTGGGATATATATGAAATTGGTGTTGTTGGTTTGGGTGGCGGGGGGAAGGAACTTGACAAAAAAAACAAAAAAGAAAGAAATGTGAGAAATGGGGTATTTAATTTTGTTTATTTAAAAAAAAAAAGGCGATAGGAGGGACCTCAAATTCAATCAAGTTTCTATTAGAAATCCTGCTACTGCTAGTGCTAGTTGTGACTGTAATTGTAATTGTGTATCTGAACGCTTAGCTGCAACATTGTATTGGTCGTCGATGGGGTCTATTCAGAATAGGTTCCCTCAGCAGCAGCAGCAGCAACGGGTATTTCTTTTCTTTCTCGTCCTTTAATTTATTTCGCAGCATTTAACTTCTTTTTGTGGGGAGGGGGGAGGTGGGGGGTTGGAGGACAGGTCAGATCTGGATCTGGGTCTTCCGTTCTTTCTTTTGCCTATGCTGTTGCATCTGGTACTTCTTTGATGATTATTTTTGTTTTTCTTTTTTTTTTTTCAGATCTATGTATAGTCAATGCGTGTTTTTATTTAAAATTCCCTTTATTTTCGGCTTAATTCTTCTGTTTGAAAGAAAATATTCTTCTTGTATATATCTGAATTTCAGGGATTTTCTTAATGCAGTGACTTGGTGTCCCTGCTTAATTCCTAATTAAGGTTATTTATTTTTACAAGTGAAGTAGAAGGAGATGGTCAATTTAGTTCAATTTGACTTTGCTTATTGTGGTGAACTAGTTTTCTGGAATGTGCAATTAGTTTAGACTTGGGAAGCCTAGCCGACGGATTTGGGACTAAGAAACCTCGCAATGGTACTAATTTATGCCCCAAAACTATAGACATTGCTCGAAGGATTCCTAGTTTTCTCTTTAATTATTCATGGTTGCTTAGGAATTAACCATATGGACTTAATGTCTGTTATTTCTTCTCGCCTAAGTGCTATTTCAATGGAATATTTTGTGCAAAATGATTGATTGGGTTGGAATGGGTGAAGAAGTCTTTACTTCCTCAAATGTAGCTTTGCTACCTGATCTGTTAGTTTCAAGAAATCTTATAAAATGATTTCATACTACTGAAATAAGAGATGGACTACTTCTGATTGAACAGCATGTGCAATTTCATATGTAATGGGTATTAGGTTCATAATTAATTTTTACAAAAAGAAGAGTACTTTTCTCTTGTTCAAATTGTAATTTATATCATATATGTAATTATGAATAAAATTATGCAATTGTAAACCCAATGGGACATTGATGCACACCTTTGCTCTAAACTACAAATGAAGACATGCTAGTGCATGAGTATGTATGCAGGGATGCATGCATGCTTCTCTTGACGTGCACACAGTATAAATCAATGACATTTTCCGTTTGATTTCTTATTAACATGTGTGCATAAAACTTTTGCCTATTCTTGTGCAAAACTTGCTTCCATTCTGGACATTGGATGTGGGGGTCATGCTGAACTTTTTATTATGCTGTTTTTAAAGCTGAGCATAATCTTTTGGGAGTTCCTAGCTTTCCTTTTGTTATATTCAAGTTCCTGCTTATTGTCATCAATCTGGGATGTGGTTATAATGTTGTACTGTGTCGGCAGCAGAAGAGATGGGGAGGATGCTGGGGTACATTATGTTGTTTTGGTGCCCAGAAGGGTGGAAAACGTATTGTACCTGCATCTCGTATTCCTGAGGGTGCTTCAGCAGCCCAGCCAAATGGACCTCAAGCTGTTGCTCCAACTAACCAAGCTTCAACCCTAGCTCCATCACTTCTAGCTCCACCTTCTTCTCCAGCATCATTTACCAATTCTGCTCTCCCTTCTACAGCTCAATCACCAAGTTGCTTCTTGTCATTATCTGCCAATTCACCTGGGGGCCCTTCATCCACAATGTTTGCCACTGGGCCATATGCCCATGAAACACAGTTGGTATCACCTCCTGTCTTTTCAACCTTCACAACTGAGCCATCCACAGCTCCTCTGACTCCCCCACCTGAGTTGGCTCACTTAACTACCCCCTCTTCCCCAGATGTGCCTTTTGCTCAATTCCTCACATCTTCAATGGATCTCAAAAGTAGTGAAAAGTCCAATTGCATTACAGCAAATGATCTTCAAGCAACATATTCACTTCATCCTGGAAGCCCTGCAGGCAGTCTCATATCACCAATTTCTAGGACCTCGGGAGACTCTTTATCATCATCTTTTCATGGACGGGAGCTGCCCCGACTTTGGGATCCATCTGTTTCTCCTCAAAATGGAAAATATCCGAGGAGTACCTCTGGCAGACTTCCTGGACGTGATGCAACTGGTGGCCCCATCATATCAGAAGACTCGAATTTCTTCTGCCCTGATACATTTGCTCGATATTATCTGGATCACAATCCGCCGTTTCCTCATACTGGTGGCAGGTTAAGCATTTCCAAGGACTCAGATACCTATCCTACCGCTGGAAATGGGCATCAGACGAGGCTCAATAAAAGTCCTAAGCAGGATGTGGAAGAAATTGAAGCTTATAGAGCATCCTTTGGTTTCAGCGCTGATGAAATTATTACTACTTCGCAGTATGTTGAGATTTCTGATGTAATGGATGACTCATTTACTATGACTCCTTTTGCTTCAAATGAACCTGCTGCAGAAGATAGTATGGAAGTTGGATTGCTGAATGAGAACCAAAAACTACAGAGAAGACAAGCAAATCTGATGAGGCAGAATAGCCTTCAGTTCAATCCAGATCTAGTTGAAAATGGTTTATGTAATGATGTGCCAGTCTCATGCAACAAATATGAAGGTGAGCTCCCTTATTGTGTCTACATTGGCCTTTTTCTTTGAGATCACATGAGGGTACAAGAGAAAATTTGGTCTTAAATAGGTATGTGATCCAAAATGTAAGATATTTTTGGATATCTCAAAGGTTGGTATGTCTCTCTCTCTCTCTCTCTCCCCCCTGCTTTTCTCTCTTACTTCTTTGAATGTTCTGATCACCAGGGAAATATTGCAATGTCAGTAGCCACTAGCCATTGCATCCTATGAAAAAGCACCACAACTGCCCCTTTTGTACATGATTTCTTTTTTTTTTTTGGTTGCTTATAGGATCTCCTTCCTCCCTGTGCTTCAGCATCTTGTTCATTCTATGCAGTACAGCCATTTAGCACTGGTTTTCTTTCATGTTTTGTGTTATATTATAGGATTCCAAGCTCTTCTTTAGGATTGCTTTCCTGTTAACGGCCTTTTTTGGGATGTAAATCAGATTGCAAATCATGGAGGCAGCATGGAAGTGTCTCTGGATCAAGCACACCAGGTAACCGTGTTTTAACTGGTGATGATGGTATGGTCCCAAAGGCAGCATCATCAAAAATTAGTAGGAAATATAATTTGGGATTGTCAATTTCTGATGCTGAAATTGAGTACAGGAGAGGAAGAAGCCTAAGGGAAGGCCGAGGAGATTTTGCATGGCATGACTAGGACAGAGAAAAAGCAAAGTTGTCAGTTGTTTCCCATATGTACTAGTTTGCAGGTTGCTTTCTCATACTTTTCTGTCTGGAGTTCTTTGTGATAGGTGGAATGATCTAACCTATGACCTAACCTATCTCCGTTGTGTTCCTTCTTTTGTTCTGCTGTTAGTCGTGTGGCCTGATGTCTGGTTGATCGGTCTATTCTCTGTGTTCCTAGTTTCCATTTCTCTGGTAGCTGATATTTAATATAGGTGTCTGTTTGTGTCGCAAATATGTATATACATGTCTGTGCAATGCAATTTTCCTCGTTTATTTGTCATATGGAATGTCCTTTTTGACAATCTATATCCTTGTTTGTGGATGAACATGGCGCTTGACCACTGTCAACAGTGCTGTTCAAGAGAGAATAGTACGTTTACTCTGATTGTGTTGTATATTTCCCCACAGTGAAGAGAGAAGGGGGGGGGGCTGACATTTCTTACTTAGCAGTGCAATTATGGAAGAGAATGTTATATGATGGCGGTGCTGGTTGGTGGGGAACATAAGCAGACTATAAGTAAAATATTAATGTAAGTAATATAAAATGTCTTTTACGTGTAATAAAATTTTTTTGAAAACATTTGTGTCCATTATTTTTACGGCTCTACCGAAAAGCCAGCCAGTGGCAAAATGATATTTAATTAAGGCATGGTGACAGTTAGGCAGAAGTTGTTAATTGTCAACGGCTGTCAATGGCAGTTATGGACATTTCATAAATGCAGGGTAAAATAATAAGTGATTTTTAACGCCTCAGTGCGGGTTTAGAATTTCTGTTTTATGACACAGGCAAATGAAATTGCGAACAAAGGTGGAGGTTCGGTTTTAATTTAGCGCTTTTTCGGACTCTCAAATTCGCAGTCAAACTGTCAAATATAAATTATCTAAATTACAAAGTCGGTTCTTTTTTTTTTTTTTTAATCTTAAAAACTTTGGTCGTTTCAGTTTTAGTTTTAATTGGGTTGATGTAATTCATTAACACCAACTCTTAAGTTCTAATCCTTTTGTTTAGCTAAGGTAGGGAAGAGAAAAAATAAGGGAGAATTTATTTATTTATTTATTGTTATTTCTTGTGTTTAGAAAAAGATCGTAAGAGGAAGAAAAACAAAATATTTTTTATTTGAAAAAAAGCGGATAGTGAGGGAGAGTAAAATAATATTTGTCATAATTTTAATTCTATTTTTATATTAAAATTGATGAATGTTAATAAAAAATTAATATTACTAATTTAGGCCGCAATTTATTTTGATCGAACTTGGGCAGTCTCTCACCTTCAACTTATATGCTTTGGTGTTGCAAAAATAAGACAAAATTACATTGTCAATTCGTATTTAAGTTGCAATAATAAATTATATTATCTGTTATTAAAAATAATAAGCCGTATTCTAACATTTGATTTTGATAATAAAAATACCTTTTGTCAAATTTCTATTAAATAATTTTGAAATAATTAAGAAAAAATGTTATTATAATTAACATAGATTGAAGATGCTCTTAATTCATCTAAGAAAAATTGAACATTGAAACTCAAATATAATAGTTATAATTCCAAAATATAAACGTTGTAACTATAATTATATGAGTAGCTTTTTATATAATAAAATTAGAATAATAAATAAAAAAAGTAAATATATATATATATATATATATATATTATTTTTAATATATAATTAAGAGCAAAGACATCTTTTCTTAAATTTCGTTATTATTAATTGACTCTAATTAGTTAAAAGATATTACGAAAATAAAAAGTGTAATTTATTACTGTGCTCTAAATAAAAAATAGGGAATATGATTTTTTTTTTTTACAAAACAATTATGTAATAAAGTAATTAATATATAAATCATTTGTTTTTTATTTTTTATTTTTGTCCTAAAATGGGGTATGAGGGGTACCCTCCTCCTATCAGATCCGCTAAAAATGATTCGACTGTTGCACTGAATTCACGAACGTGGATTAACCCAAAAAAAAAAAAAAAAGAGTCCAATTTATTTTATTTCTTTCTCGTTTTCTCGTTTTCTTTTAATTTTTATGAATTTACTTAATTTCTGAGAAGCATCCGTTTTGTGGGGAAGCGAAGACGAGAGAACATGCGTCTAAGTTGATTTCAATTAAATTCAGTTATTATTAAGGGGGGCTGTTTCTTTCCTGTTTACTGATATCAATCAAAAGAAGAGAATGGGCGGCGCCGCCTGGAACAGGAGCAGTAGGTGGTGGTGGTGGAGGCGGCGGGGGCTTTGGATAGCAATACTAGAATTTGCAGTGATGGCCACAACAAATAAAATTGGAAGTGGCGGCGCCACCACTTCCAACCCTCCCGTTTCCCGAATTGCATTTGGTTCCTGCGCCAACCAAAGCGCTCCTCAGGTTTCCCTCATAAACTTTAAGTTTATATGATCACAAATGAATGAATGCAACTGTTGAATTTTTTTTTAGCAAGATTATTATTGTTATTGCACAAACTATCATTCTATGCAGCCTATCTGGAATGCAATTATTGACTTTAATCCCCAAGTTTTTATTTGGCTTGGTGACAACATTTATGGAGATATTAGACGCCCTTTTAAATTGCTTGGAAAGGAAAGAACGATTGGACCCTGGAAGAATGCTCCAATGTTTGTTCCTTCCTCTGAGCGCGAAATGGAGTCGAAATACAGCAAAGCTAAGGCTAATCCTGGTTATTCTCGTCTCCGACAGACAGCTTCTGTAGGCCACTTAAATCTTTTTATCCTTTATGTAATTCAGTCTTGCTGCTTGGATCCCTGTTGAGAGTTTTTCCTTTGCTCATTATTTGAATGAAGTGATCATGGTATTACTTTGGACGAATGTTCCAATAAATCGCGATGGATATGATTGCCTTTCACTGTCTTCTCGCGTACAAGTAACAATACATGGATGTTGCAGGTCATTGGCACCTGGGATGACCATGATTACGGATTGAATGATGCAGGGAAGGAATTTAATGGGAAAATCACAAACCAAAGGCTGCTTCTTGATTTCTTAGATGAACCTCAAGGCAGTCCACGGTAGGAATTGTCTTGTTTGGGATCCCTTTTGGCTTGTTGTCTTGTCTCTGTTGCATGTTCCTTCAAGTTAGTAAATTTAAGCTATTTATGTCATATTTGTTTTCTTGTATGTTCAATTAAATGGCAGTAAAAAAAAAACTTTGTAGTCATTCTTGGATGACAAATTTGCAATAATTGTGGCTCAAAATTATAGGCGCCGACAGGATGGAGTATATGCATCATATACTTTTGGCCCTGTGGGTAGACAAATCAAGGTATAAAAGCATGCACCTCATTGGTATCTTTTCCGTTAGAATTTGAACAATTTTTGCATGGCTCATTACTTTAAGTGTTGATTCCCTTCAGTTTTATTTATGGAAAGGATATGTAGTTACTGTGGCACTCTGAGCACTTCTTCAGGTTATCCTCTTAGATACTAGATACCACAGAGACCCTTTGCATAGTGATGGAACTATTCTCGGGAGTTCTCAATGGACATGGTTAGAAAAAGAGTTGAATGGACCAAAATCAGCTATTACTATAATTGGATCTTCAGTTCAGGTATTGCAAGAAATTTTTTATTTATTTATTTTATTTATGAGGTTTATGATTGAACAGATGTGTTGTATGAACATGCAAGCATGCATATATGTATCTTAAGTGCCTGTGCAAGCACACATATGCATGCATATTGGCATGTGGCACGGTTGCCATATCAAATAATCTTCAGCTTGAATTGTTTACTTGTGCATATTTTCCCAAGGATGCTTGAAGGTTGTGCTTGTTGCTGTGTAAAAGAAAGGAGTTGTTTCCAGTCACTGAAGGAATCATACTCGTTGTCTTCATAGTCCAGGGCTTTTCTTCTGCAACCTGTAGCTGTTTTATTTTACTCAACCTGAACATGATCTAGTTACTTGTTGAACTGTCAAGTGGTTAAGGATTTCCCTTCCCAGTACATAGATCACACCAAAAGTTGACATGATGAACACCCAGAGATGATCCCTCTGCTGTAGAGATTGGGATGATGATACATAGTCAAGAATGCATCTTAATGAGCCCTTTTTTGGACTTTATGTTGGAGAGCCTGCAGATGCTAATTTTCCACTGTGGCTTATGTTACTGCTATCTTTAATGGCTATGAAGTATTGTGCTGATCTCAAAGCATGCTTGCCTCGCTATATTAATATTGCATTCCAAACCAATAAGCATGTTGTTCTTCTGGGATGAGTATCTTTAGTGTCTTGCTTCAGAAGTTGTTTAAATTTGCTACTTTTTATTTTTTCTGATTAGGTATATTGACAGTCTTGTTCTTTGCTAACATTGTACTCTCATTTTTGCAACCTGTCAGGTTATATCAAATCATTCAGCAACTACTAGCCCATTGCTTCATTTGGAGTCTTGGGGATGCTTTCCAAAGGAGAGGAGTCGCCTTTTTAAATTGATAGCAGATAGCAAGGTAGCAATGTCCTAATGATAGTGTTTCACATCCCTGACTAGACTAAATGACTTTACTATCTTAAGTTTTTTTATCAAAGCTGGTGTAGAGCATCTATTTCTTCCATTTTTATCTTTAACTTTCCTAGGTTCCACAGTTCTAGTTCCTCTCTTCTTGTGAGCGAGAAGCTGTCTTCTTTATTAGTGGAGATGTTCATTTTGGAGAATTATCACGATATGATTGTGCTACTGGATATCCACTCTATGACATAACCTCGAGTGGGCTTACACAAGCTGTTGAGAAGGCCGTACCAAAACCATTGAATTTCCTTTTAAGGGCTTTGGCATGGTTGATACCAACTACAATGAGAGTGATGGCTCAAAACTGCAGATTCAGGTCATGTACTTATGGTATGAAATAACTGCTGCAGATTGTTATTGGTAATACCTATTGAACAAGAAAATGAATTACATGTTCTATGTTAACCTTGACTGTTTGAAATGCAATACTTATTTAGGACTACCAAATTTTGGAGCAATTGAAATAGATTGGGATGCAAGTCCAGTGACCTTGAAACTGGAAGTGAGGGACATTAATGGATATGCTGTCGCTGGTGTAAAAATTTCACTATTGGAACTGCATTTGCATGGTATGGATTCTGTCGAATTGCTTAAAGCTCAAGAATATCAAAGGCACTGCTCCCTGGAGGTTAATCTGCATTGGATTGTCAGATATCGCCTGGCTATTCTGTTCTACTTTGCTTTATCTGGTAAGATATTTCTATATTTCTCAGCATGGTGCCTAGTGTCGCTGCGTGAACCCTGTTAGTTTCTGCTGTTTATATGTTTGTTTTCCTTTACATGGCAAGCATGCAAGTATTGGAATTTTCCAGATAGACCCACTGACCAATGCACTTGTGCACGAACCATTTTACTTCAATCTAGAATAGCCAATTTATCCTCTCAGTTACTTTGCTTTGGACCTTGTCTAAAAAATGACGCCAGAAATGGGCAGAAGCTTTGAGCTTTTGTAATTGTTGCTGAACTTAGCTTCTATGTTTCTTTTTTTCTCATAATGAATTCTCATTCAAATATCAAAAGAAAGGAAATATGTCAGACAGGATTGGATGATGTTTATTTGTGTCATGTTTGAACAATTCCTTTAGAATTATTGGCTATCTTCTTGTTCTATATTACCTCATTAATTTATGGTATTGTTAATTGAATGTTGCTTGCAGTGTTACTTGTTGCTATGATAGGACTGAGTTATGTGGCTCTAGCAGCCTCATGGCAACGTCTCCACAAATGCAAGCTTGAATGATATGATCACATGAAAGAAAAAGAAAAACGGCACTCCAACTTTTCAATTAAAGGAACTGATTGTTTTGTATGGAAAACGTCAGAGAGAGAGAGAGAGTGAGAGATTGAGTTGTTCATTGATATGTTAGTTGCATGATCCCTTCCAGTGGCATTGTAGAGCAATTCATGAGTACATATTTGACATCATTTATTGCTAATTATCAACTAATTATTATCCTCTTTAGATAATTAACCCTTAAGTTTTCTGTTCAAAACTTGATTTTGATGATAACAAACACGTCGATAAAGTTGACTAATGATTCTTGTAACTTCCTAACCAGAGTATACAGCATTCGTTACAAAGTATCGGCAGATTCAGAAATTTTTATGAGTTGGGGGGGGGGGGGCAAAGTACTTGTACGCGTACGGAAAATAACAAAATTCAATGAATTCAAAGGTTAGCCAAAGTAATTAGTTTCCAAATTTTGATATTGATCTGATACCTTTTTTTTTTCTTTTCTTTTCTTATGAGATTTTATATCTTGAAATCTTTTTATAATCTTTTATTATTAACGTTATTAAATACGCTTAACCTCATCAAGAATCTAGAAGTAACTTGACTTGAAAAATACTTATTAAAAAATACAAAAAAAAAAAAAGTTCAGTCAAAGAAATGCAAAATGAAAAAGCTAATCTTGATAAACATGAACTCAGTTCGACAAGTGAATGGAATAACTATTAAAGGAATAAGAGTCAAAGAGAGAATCCTTGTAAGTTGTGATGATAGAAAATAGAAATGAACAATTTATGGATTAGTCTCTTACGAAATGCTCAATAGTTAGAATTTAAATTTTTATTTTAAAAATTTAATAAAAAGAATTTGTGAAATTTATGGAAATAAAGAATACCATCCCATTGTTATTAAATTAACGTCAGTCAGTCTGCCAACTGCAAATTGAGCGGCTAGAGAAAGAAATAAGCAATTTTTAATTTCAAAACCGTCTCTCTTTTTTTTTTTACAATTAAAAAAAGATGTAAAGGGAAAATAAAATTTCAACGGGAAAAAAAAATAAAAAATTTAACTGAATTATTTATAATTTCTTCTTTTTAATAGGGAGAAATCAGGACTCACTAGCTTGATCCTCGACGTGAATCTTTCTTTGAAATGCTTTGCCAAAACTGCATCTTTGTGCGTTTATATTTTGCGGGTTTGTAGAGTTTATCGTCGCATCTAATTTTTCGATTAATTGGTTATTTGTTACATGTCGTGATTCAAATTAATTAACTTTTTTTTAACTAAAATTATTTATTTAACTCTTATATTTTTTTATGTTTCTTACAATATGAAACTTCATTAATTAAAAAATAATTAATTAAGATATAAAACTTTAATTACAAGAGTTTTGTATATACTTTCTTAAATTTTGATATTTGGTTCATCGCCCCTCAATTGCAATTTTAGAAGAGTCCGACACGTTACGATGTTGCCATCCAACTCACGCTACGATGAACTGCACGGAACGGAACTGTCTTGTTGTCGTGTACATTCGAAATAAGAGAATTGAAGCGGACGCGTGTCAAGGTTATATCACCTGAAGTACGTGTTTTGCGTGTGGCATGGTAACACACAAACACAGATTCCCGCATTCTCATGCTAACTTGCGCAGGACATGCTGATTTTTTAAAAAAAAAAATTTGTTTTTTTTTAAGGAAAAGAAAACAGAAACGCCTCCACTTTAACCCCCAAATAATTTTTTTAAAAAAAAGATAAAATGAAAAAAAAATAATTAAATTAAAAGATACATAAAAAATATTTTTAATATATATATATATATATATCTATAATTTTAAATTAAGATATAATTAATAAAAAGAAAATCTCTTATTTTATCACATCATAAACTTTAAAACTCTAATAATCGTATGTAACCAGAAATAAACAAAAACATTGCGTTAAGTCTCCCGCCACTGCACAGATTTGGGCGCCCTTTCTGCATATTTGGGGTTGTTCTCTCTATAATTAAAACACCGTGAAGGAAAAGGAAGGGAGAGGGCCATGGAGATACCGGTGATAGATCTGTCGCGATACTTGGAGATCGCCAACAAGCTGAGCGCCGACCCGGAGAAATTATCGGGTCAAATCGGAGAAGTCGGGCCTTGGCTCCAAGAGCTGTGCCAGGAGGTGAGCCGGATCTTGAGAGAAACGGGAGCTTTGATAGTGAAGGACCCGAGATGCACGGAGGAGGACAACGATCGATTCATAGACATGATGGAGAGGTACTTCGAGAAACCCGTGGAATTCAAAAGGCTGCAAGAGAGGCCTCAGCTGCATTACCAGGTAGGTATTTATTTAAATATCGTTTTCGATTCATGAGAAAACATTTACTTTTGTTCGGAAATTGGAAAGGCATTTCTTTTCTTTTTTTTTTTCTTTTTTTGTTTTTGTTTTTACACATTTCCACTAGCCTAGCCTTTAATTCTACAAAGGTGTTATGAAAACTTTTAATTACTAATAAACAGGTCAGGTTGATTGGTAACCATAATCACAATCTAACATAGAATACAAGAATGTTATCAAGCATTCTTGAGATTTTCTTCTTTCAATTTTTCTCGGCACACACGTCCAATTGCCCAGCCTTCAATATAAATCTACCGACAGCAATTTTCGTGAGCCCTAAACTCTTTTCGAAGAGAGAATACAGCTGCCAAAAACCCCGTGGCACTTATCTTTAAATAACGCATATTTAGTTCTAAAGTTTTAGAAAACTTTTGAATCTCAGTCTAATTTATTCTTTATTTTAGGTTTTCACCGATTGCCCCTCGTATATTTAACCCATTAGAATTCTAATTTATTGTCAATGAATATAAACTATTGTATCAAAGGATTAGAAAAATGAACGCCTATAATTTATTATTAATTCTTTAATTAATTTATATATATTTATAGATTGATATTGAATATTTAAAAACCTATCACCATCATTAAAATGTTAAGATGCCAAAGTGGTTTGACTAAATTTATTAGTTTCACACAAGAAGAAAAAAAAAACCCAACATTTATTAGTTTCACAATTCTAGCAATGTCCTATCTTGATAGTACATTAATCATAAATATTTATAAATGATACTTTGATGCAATAAAAATCTTATAATTTTAATATCATCATAATTATTTTTACAAAGTATATTTATTTAATGAACTTTATATTTAGAGTTTATTGATGACTATATTGTATATTTAATCAAGTTAACGATGAAGAATGTCTTTTATTGATTAATCATACGAGTGAAATATCAAATATGCACAAAAGACAATAATCAACCCATTGGGTACAAGGCTTCAGCTAACAGAAAGCTAGAAGTGAGGATGAGGGAGTGGGGAAGCTAAAGGTTTCTTTCTTACTCAAAAAGTTCTCTCCTTTGTCTTAGGGTTTGCCATGTACAAGTTGAACTGGGAAGAAAGGGGAAGAGAATGAATAAGGATAATTGTGATGTTGACTAAGTTTTGTTATTTGGAGGAGGAGGATAACTTTTAAATCTTGGACATTCAATTTTGCTATTTATTGATTGCTGATCCAATGCAATTAGTTTTACTTCTAGTTCATGACAATGCTTCATGGTCACAATAGCTATTTAGCTAAAAAAATCAGCACCATTTTATTTAATTTTTCTTATTCTATGGTTAATCAATATTGCTGTATGCACGATATTATTATACTGGATTAACTGCCCTGCTCAATTTTTAAATTAAAGCCTATCAATTTCTTGTACTTTTATTTGCTTTTAGCATTGTAAAAGGTCCAGCATTGGACCATTGGATAAAGTTCGCTTTATGTGGTTGAATCCTTCATGTTGTCGGGCCATGGCATATTCAATTAACTTCATCGTTGTTAACCCTCAATTGACTTTTATTTGGATGATTACATGAATGTTTGAACTTTCAATTAACTTCATTGCTGAAGTGGGGATAAAACTAATAAGAATGTTTGGATTTTCAGACGATCTAAATTTCATTGTGATTGAAAAGGAAAAATCAAGTAGACCTGGTTTATTCTTCCCATTCTTTCTTTCTCCCTGAAAAATGAAAATTTGTGTCTTCTTGAGGGTTTGTTTTGTTCTTTTTGGTGTTTTGTTTTTCAGTTTTGGGGCTTTGGGTTGAGGGGGAGGCAATAGGTGCTTGAGGGTATAATGAAGACAATGCTTGACAAAAGTCATGCACCTGAAGTCTGTAAGCCTGTGAACTGTTTTCCATTGCTGTGAAAGAGACTTCCCTTATTCATTTTCAGTAACTTAGGCTACTTACAATAACCAGAAAAGGAGCTTAACCCTACTTGCTCAAATTCTGGTAGCAGCTAGCAATATATGGTAGTTTGTTTAAGAAGTTGCATGTAATTTATCTTTGTGATGCCAGCTATATTTTTCACCTTAATATATGTCATGCCAAATGTCTGGATGAGTATTAATGGTGGATGGAATAAAACTTAATTGAAAATTAGTAAACATCTAATAGAAGTTTTGAAGCCTAGTAGTCACAATTGTCTCAACTTAGTCTCAAGTTTTGCTATGTAAAATTTGAGCTATCAAGAAAGAATGAATAAGAACAATTGTGATGTTGACTAAGCTTTACCATACAAGTTCTGTTATTTGGACAAGATAAATGAAAGTGTTATTGTTGCACATGGAGGTAACAGGTTGGAGTGACACCTGAAGGAGTAGAAGTTCCAAGAAGTCTGGTTGATGAAGAGATACAAGAGAGGTTAAAAGGAATGCCTGCCAAGTGCCAGCCATTGACTCCAAGTGGACCAGATCGCAAGTGGCGATACATGTGGAGAATAGGTCCTCGGCCGTCTAGCACACGCTTTAAGGTGTCATATCTTCCTATTTTACTCATGTTAATCATCTTGTGCTTGCAATTTGCTAAATATGTTTCGCTTGTGAAGGAGCTGAATTCAGAACCTGTCATTCCTGAAGGTTTTACTGAATGGAAAGACACAATGGACTCTTGGGGATACAAAATGGTATCTGCAGTTGAGGTAAGCCATAAGGTGGTTTATTGTGTTATCATGTTATCTGTTAACATAGTTTATTTAATGTGATTTGCTCCATGTCTTTAATCAGGCTGTTGCTGAAATGGCGGCGATTGGTTGTGGATTGCCCAAGGATGCATTTACTTCTCTTATGAAGCAGGTAGGTAATGGCTGATTATTACAAGATTTTTTATTTGTTTATTTACAGCTCAATTCTGATGATGTATATTTAACATCTATGCAAGGAACACTAGTAGACAAAGAATGTTTGAACAAGTTTTAGGTTGTGTTGACTGCAAATCCATGTGCTGCTCCCTTGGCAAATATCCATTGTGTACTCCTTGAGAAAATGCTTACTATACTTTTTTAATGTCATGCCCCCCGCTAGTGAGTACCTCTCTGATAATTGTCTGCCATTGCAGTCCATGCTCATGCATTCTTTCAGTTTTCATTGAAATCATTTTTTCTGCTGCTGTTAACTAAGGCATGCCCTCCCCCTTCCCCGTCCATTTGATCATCTCTGCTGGCAGTCTTTTTAGTGTGAACTTTTGTGTGCCATATGCAATCTTATACCTCCTTCTAAACTGCAGGGACCTCATCTTCTTGCTCCAACTGGGAGTGACCTCAGCCAATACTGCCAGGAGGGTACTGTGTTTGCAGGATATCATTATGATCTTAACTTTCTAACCATTCATGGCAGAAGTAGATTCCCTGGCCTAAACATTTGGCTAAGGAACGGACAAAAGGTTGGAGTGAAGGTTCCTCTTGGATGTCTTCTCATTCAGACAGGAAAGCAGGTATGGCACCTTTATTTTGAACATAACTTTCTCCTTTTAGTACCACGTAAGAGGTCAATGGACAATTATATATGCTCAATTCTTGAGAAACACTGTATTGTATGGCTTCTCATTTGAATTTCTTGAATGTTTATATGTCCAGATTGAGTGGTTAACTGCAGGAGACTGCATAGCTGGCATGCATGAAGTAGTTGTTACAGAGAGGACAATTGATGCAGTTAGATTGGCATTGGAGCAAAACCGCAGCCTATGGAGAGTGTCTTCAACGGTAACTAAATCCAATTATGCAATGATACAAAAGCCTTGTGGATGTCATAGATTTGCATCTCTTCTTGCACAAGCAAATAAATTTTCTCAAAGCAATCTATGCTTACATTTTTCATCTGCTTTGTCATGTAGCTTTTCGCGCACATAGCGTCAGATGCTGTGCTGAAGCCTTTAGGCCACTTTGCAGAAACACCACTTGCCAGCAAATATCCGCCTATTTGTGCAGGAGACTTTGTTGAACAAGAGTTAGCAGCAATCAATCTAAAAGGAAACAAAGGGTTGTAATTGTTCATAATTGACAATTGACAACTAAGCATTTTTATCGTAGGAATGCATACATCGGTTTGCTTCGGGATGACATGCTTTCTAACAAAGGAAGTTTGAAACATTTTGAGTCCAGCCAATGCCATGCATGTGTATGTGCATATCTCGAGTCTGCGTGTTGTTTTGTGATGGTTTTGAATGGCGGCAATGTGCAGGCATAAATGGAAGCTTCAAATAATTGAAACTAGGGGGAATAGAATGAGCAAGCTTCTTTTGCGGCAAAATATGGTCAGGCATTCAGAAAAGTTTTGATAACTCATAATTACTTGCGCTCGCCAAAATACAACAGCGTTAGTATCTGTAGATGAAGAATTGTTATTCTGCATTTATGAAAATGTCTTTGGCCGTTAGCCATGATTTGCTGTTTAGCTTCCAAATCAACCAAGACGGGCTCCTCAAACGATGGGGTCATGTTTTCAGCTATGGCATGAAATCAAATTTCTCGAGCTTAGAAGAATTTTATCCATGCAGTAACAATTTCTTTATACAGATAAAGATACAGTTGTATATATCTCATCATTTTCAAATTTTATTGTGTGCAAGTTTCGTTCGTTTGGAAGACCCTGATGTAAGAGCTGCCCTAAATGTCGATAACATGGATTCAAGTATATTTCAAAATAATACAAGGAACCATACTCATTGACTGTATTAACAGCATCCCAATTGCCAAGAGTACCAACTGTCTAGCTGATAAAAATCAGGGCAAATGCAGAGGAGACATAGAAAAGGCATGATCGCCCCAATGTGGAGTTAGGAATGGGTGCACAATGGCATGAGCAAAAACTTGTATATATCGGATTTATCCGTGACCCAATTTCCTCTCACAAGAGAGCACTCATCAGGGAAGGGGAGAACGCCTCGCTACGCAATTAAAATGATGAAGCCTTCTAGTTCTCTGCCCTTGGTGATATTGGTGCTGGTGATGACAGGCATGGTCGAGCAAGGCAAATGCCATGCTTGTGCAAGCACTTTCTTCTCTACACTTGTTCAGCTGATACCTTGCAGGGCAGCAGTTGCTCCTTTCAGCGCCATACCGCCAAGTGACGCGTGTTGCAAAGCCGTGAAAACACTTGGCCAGCCTTGCTTGTGTATTCTCGTCAATGGCCCTCCAATATCCGGTGTTGACAGGAACATCGCTATGCGGCTTCCCGACAAGTGCACTGCCAACTTTGAACCCTGTAAAGATACATCCTCAACTCTCTTTCTGAGTTACAATTTTTGCCTGCTTTTCTTGTTTTCCTTAAATTTATTTTTATTTTTATTTTTTTTTGTGTGCAGGCGAACTTACGAAGAAGTAGAACACTCACGGCTTGTTAATCATCAAGAATAAGTGTATGGAGAGGAGGCCATACATTAGGAGACTAGTAATGAACTGGTGCTGTTTGGAATAAGATTATAACGTTGCAGTTTAGGTAGCAAAACCAATGGTTATTTCGGCTTTAGATGTTCAATTAGTTATTGTTGAATATGTTGACCCTTATCTTCTTACTTGTATGGTTTTTAAATAAAACCATGGTGGAAGTTTTCTTCTTTGGTTCTCTTCATTGTCTTTGTGTAGCACCCATTCTTGTTCAGGTGTTTATTTATTTACTACGCCACCAAATCAAAATCCTTTTTAATTTTTTCACTTCTACCAAAAGAGCATTAACTACTGTTATTATTTAATTATTTATTTATTTTGAAGAAAAAAATTCTAAGAGGTGATGGTAAGCCAAAAGCATAGAATGTGTTTAATTTATTTAAGACAGTACGTGAAAGAAATAATATTTAACATACTCCAACCTCATAATTATCAAGCAAACGAGCATTACCCAGCAGGGTAATTGAAAGAGAATGAAAAAACTGTGTTGGAATATGCCTTGTATTCCAAATTATCCTTTTTCCCTTCTTCTAGTCCTATATAAATAGGCATAATAAGGTTATGAGATTGAGAGAGAGTTTTGAGAGGTGAGCTACACTCTTTGTATCTTATAACACACTTTTTCAACTAATAAGAGAATTTTTCTGTCCTTCCCGTGAATGTAGGTCACGTCGACCGAACCACATAAAATTCCGGTGTTACTTTCTTCTTCGATTTACCATTTGCAATAACAAACTGAATAGTATAAATTAGTAGAGAAAATAAACTTAAATTTTCACTTTTTTTTAATTAAAAAAAAAAAAGAAGCCAAAAATTCATTACCATTGTATGTTATATACCCCCTCCATCATAGCTATTCTTTCCCTCAATCAAATACACAAATTTTCCAAGGTTGATTGTTATTTGCTAAATTGATAATGATGATAAATTTTGGGACCTCAGCGCAAATAGGAAAAACAAATGAACAATAGACGGAAGAAGACGACATGTCTATGGTGAATCACAGTCGTGCATGGTGGTTGTTGTTCTTGGTTGATGATATGAAGGAAAAAAAATATATCTATTTTACTATGCTAAATTTGATATTTTTGAAAAGTACTAAAAGTGATAATTGAATCGCCTTTGTGCTGGAGAATAATGTAGTCCTACATTCGTAATTCTGGTGCATAGTATTAATCACTTTTGCTCCATTGTGGTTCAGACTTCGCACTGCCGCTGAGAGTTTTATTGGACACAAAAAAATTGAATCTTTCATTTATCCGAAAGAAAAGGGCTGGGTTATTTTTCCTTTTTTTTTTTTTTTGTTCTCTTGGGATTGTTTTGTACGGAGTTTGTTGGGTTAGAGTGAAACGAGTCTGATACCACTCTTAGCAAATCTTAAATACTTAACTTAATATCATTAATTTTAAATAGTTACATATAATTAATTTAAAAGTCACACTAAAATTATTTGTTAACTAATTAAAAATAAATTTAGATATTCAAATTTTTATTTTTTAGAATACATTTAATTTTAATCTAATATTAATAAGATTTGATTATTTTATTTAATTAAAAAATTTTAACTTGTTCTAACAATAAATTTAAATTAACTTCAATATTTTCTTTAATTCTAATTTAGTAATACAATTATTTATAGTATTTTTTTTTATAAAAATTTCATATTTTATCAATCTATTCTTATCAATTTTGTCAATTGACTTTAATATTTATTTTCAAAATATATGTTAACTCAATAACTTTGTGACTTTGTTTTTATTTATAATATTCATTTCTCTAAAACTTTTATTCCTCTCTTGATAGTTTTGTAATATATAAATATAACAAATTATCTAATCATCATTATTTGATTTGTTAGGAATTACATTGGTAATTCAAAAGGTATATGCCTTGCACAATAATCATAATGACAAAAATAATTTTATCATTATAAAATTAAGCTACAGCAAATATATTTTTTTAACAACTTACTTTCTTATTGGCGGTTATATTTGCTAAACTTCCACTAATTTTTTTTTTATTTAATGTCAAGTTATATAATTATAAATATTATTTATAATATACAAAATCATAAATATAATAACTTACCAATTGAGTAAAAATTTTAAAAAACTTATATAATCATTTATGCATAACTCTTAGTAAAGACTACTCCATCGTAACAACTCTACTAACTTTATATAATGAACTTTATCTTATTTTACCAGGATATTAGTAAATTAATTAAATTTATTTTCAAAATATATATTAGCTCAGTAACTTTGTGACTTTGTTTTTGTTTATAACATTCATTTCTTTAAAACTTTTATTCTTCTCTTGATAGTTTTGTAATATATAAATATAACAAATTATCTAATCATCATTATTTGATTTGTTAGGAATTACATTGGTAATTCAAAAGGTATATGCCTTGCACAATAATCATAATGACAAAAATAATTTTACCATTATAAAATTAAGCTACAGAAAATATATTTTTTTAACAACTTACTTTCTTAACGGCTATACTTGCTAAACTTCTACTAATCCTTTTTTATTTAATGTCAAGTTATATAATTATAAATATTATTTATAATATATAAAATCATAAATATAATAACTTACCAATTGAGTAAAAATTTTAAAAGACTTATATACTCATTTATGCATAACTCTTAGTAAAGACTACTCCCTCGTAACAACTCTACTAACTTTGTATAGTAAGTTTTATCCTATTTTACCAAGATATTAGCAAATTAATTAAATTTTTAAAATTAAAAGATAAAAAAAATTTAATCATTAGTTCTAATAATGACCTTATAGAATATTAATACAAGTTTGTAAAATTTTCTATCATTATTATTAATTTATATAATTATAATTTAAAAGTTACTTTTAATAATAAGTGAAGTCCTTTTCACCGTATTCTTAAGACTTCACAAGCACATGGCTTCTCGCATAGCAAGTAAGTAGTTCTATCTCATTAATGATAGCCTCAACCATCTTGGAAAATAGACACACAACCTTATCGTTGTCCTCTGGCAGCATTCCTTCTATGTTAGTCTTCTTGTCATTCGCTGTATTTGTTTTTGAATTTGAAAGTACTGTGTAGAGGCACAGCCCATGTTAGATCTTGCAGACACCTTTTAACTTCAATGAAAATTCATCAAATATAAAATGACATTTTGACTACTTCATCCTCAACTACTACCATAATATAATTTAAATTATATTATATATTTTTTTAAAATGATAAATTCTTACTTACAAAAATGTGTTCATTTTTTTCTAACTAAATATATTACAAAATTAAAAAATGTAATTAATTTGCCAACATCTCAGCATAAAAAGGCAAATCTTGCTATTCAAAATTATAAGGAAATTGTGCATGGGCAGTTATATATTCCTTTTTGAATTTTTATTCAACTAGTATGTTATTATTTTTATGGTTTGGTGTATTGTATTCATTTTTTATAATGACACGGATTTAGTTAAAAAATAAGTATCAGATATGGTACTTAATGAATTTGCATATTATGTAATTATTGATGAAACGAAGGCAAAAAAGAAAGTAACCTCGTTAATTATTAGATTTGTCCCCCCCCCCCACCCCCGGTGGAAGGAAATATATACATAGAGACACACTGCTATGGACACGAAATGAAATGATCAGTTAAATCTTTGACCTGGTTTGAGTTATGGATCATGTAAAGGAATCCAATGCATTTGATTCTTTATCCTCTTGGGATTATCCGCTAAATATTAGTCCATTTATGTATGCTTTAATGTTCTGGTGCATAGAGGTAGTAGACAAAAAAAAAAAAAAAAGTCATCGATCCATTCATACGTTGTGGCTTATCGGCTTTGGGACATCATTTTCAAAGTTTGAAAATCGGCCTAAACAACAAAGGGCATATCGCTAATCAACTCATGATGGGTTTACAAGCCTGCGTTGATGAGATGTTTTGCGATAAATTAAATCTTTAGCCCATGAAGAAGGGCATTTAATGGTTATTATACCTGAGTGGGCTAGGTCTGCACAATGGCATGCATGCCTAGCCCCCACCTCGCATTTATGTATTCGTTCCTAGCTGAGAATCCTCTCCGGCCACCCTTCTCGCGCATAGCTTGAGATGGGGTCACGTCCCTTTATCATAATTAGATGTAGATGCACAGGGTGGCTTGCCCTTAATCGATTGGTCAATAATTGGACGGGATTTTCTTAGTACACGAGACTTTTGTAGAGATTGTTAAAAAAAAAAAAAAAAAAAAAGAAGATCAAGTCTCCCATTAAGCGTACAGCGATAGGAAGATTGATTGAATTATGTATCTACGATTGAGAATTGGACTTGAATTCGATCCCAATCTAACTAGGAAGACAAAATTTATAAAAGGACAAATTAATAATTACTTGGGATTCCATGATGGTAGCCGTTACGTCCCGTACAGTGAGTATAATGCCGGCCTCTGTTGGTCCCCGTTCATAAACATAATCTTTACACTTGATCCCTAGCTATCTATAGCTAGTTGGATTATTAAATGTAGAGCAACTAGTCAGCCAATCTAAAGAAAAGTCACCAAAAAATTAAATGGATACGAAAAGCAGTCAACTTAACATTATCCATCTACCTTGAAGCACAAGATGTCCAAGCAGAAGCAGTAAACAAGCTGGTATCCTTCCATCCAAGCCTTAGTGTGCCTTCTCCCTGTACAAGGCTATAGCCATGAGCAAGGGGGAACATGTTCAAGATAAGTTGTGCTTGAGCCCTGGAGTTTACACTCATTGGAACTTGCATAAACGTTCTTGCAAGCTCACTCCTCCAATGCCTAAACTTTTCCTGATCTCCACTTCTTGTGGGGCCTCCTATTGCCATTATATTGTTGATTTCCCTTTGAAGAAGGCAATGCTCAACGTGGTGCCTGCTCAAGTCATCACTAGGCAAGTACGCGCCGAGGGAATCGAATAGTGTGGAGTAGTAGTGGAGAGAACCTGCAAAACGGTCCAAGAAAGAGCCCCCATGAGAGATGTCTTGCTCAACCAATGTGATCACTTTTGGTGCCAAAGCTTGGAGGAATCTCATTGTCTTCCAATCAGGTCCCGTGGCATCGTATAGTGAGTGTTGTAGCCAATGCACGGCTAGTGTCTCTCCTCTCCAGAGTGGCACCATCGATGCATCTTCAATTTCTCCAATTTTATTCGCAATTGGGTGGAATTCGAATGGCATTCCAAGCCGCTTGGCGAAAATGGAAAGCTGTTTTCCCGTCTCTACCAAGATCTCCATTGAAGTGCCCAAGCCAGTCATCCTGACGTGGGGTGGACCTTCAATTCTAGTCGCTAGAATGTGAAACAAGGCTGGCCATTGTGACCCTTGCATGATATCTTTTGATGTGCAAAGTATGACCCAATTTGCATCACGACTCTCGTGCTTCTTAAACAATTCATGCGAAGTAATAGGACAAGGATAAGTAAGTCATTGACTTTATCCCAATAGAACATAATAAGTATGTGGCATCTCGATCAAACTTTTCTATTGAACATAATTTCACTTTGAAAAGGAGATGATTGAGTAATATTTATCACCTAAACACTTTAATTTTAGGTATAACTAAGTTAACTTTCTCATCTGAATCATCACAGTTATTTAAAAAATTATACAAAAATTACACTAAAAATTTCTTATTTTTTTTCCTATACCTTATAAATTTATCATTTTTATTTTATATTGATTAATAAGATGAAATAAAATTTATAAATTTGATAACCAAATCCTTCTCTTACTCAAATACTGAATTTTTCATCTCTAACAATTATATTCTTATTTGATAGTATGAAAAAGTCTTAAAAATCATATCGTACATAAAAAAATTATTTAATTATAATTATAATTAGTTCTAAAAATTTACTTTTTCACCAAAAATTTTTATTAAATTAAGATAAAAGTTTAATTAATATCTTTAAAAAATTAAAAGATTAATTAAAATATAATTAATTTTATTTAATAAATATATTAAATTTTATATCACATGACATGTTGCAGTTGAGCAAGACGGGCTCGCTCAACTAGTCAAGACGGGTTGCATTTTTGGACTTCCACTTTTGCCTTACATTCTTAATTATTAGAGTTAATCGAGATTGTTGTCAGATTAGACTAAAAAACTGCAATCAAGTGAAAATTATGTGGTTAAGTCCTATGTTTATGTATTATTAGCGATGAATTAGGAGTAAATGCATTCTAAGTGCAAAAGGACCTAAATGTATATAGCTAGTCAATAGATGTTATTAGTACGGTTTTCTAGTTAATTATATTGAGATAAGTATTTGAGATTTAATTGCAGAGGAATTGTAGTAATTTTGCTCTAAGAGTAGTATCAAAGTCTGTATCTGAATCGAAACTTTGATCAGATGGTGGAAATCTGATCTGGGAAGAAGAAGAGGGAGAGCATAAAAACCTCATTGGAGACGACACTGGCCACCACTATAATTACCACCAAAATTGTCACCGACACACGCCGCCACCATTGGTCGCCGCTCCGTCTGCTGACCATGCCATCGCCAACAGAACGTCCCATGTTATTTGCTGTAGGGTTCATCTGAAACTTAAAGTATCTACTTCCAGGTCATAGGGCCCATGGCTTCCCAAAGCAATTTTAGAATTTGATGTTTGTCTCTTTAGGATTTTTGGAACAATAATAATATTTATCGCCACTCGATCCTTTTACTGTTCTTGATTATTTTACATAGAAAACTAAAAAATTTTGCTGTAAAAGTCCTCCCTACCTCAAACCATGGAATCCCTCGCGACTAAAATTGTTTTATATGTAGGATAGTCGAGAAAAGTTGCGAGACATACTCGTTATAGATATCACTGATTTTTTGATAATTCCCCTTAGTCCCTAAATATATATGTATATATATTGTTTTTTTTTTTGAAGTTTCACATTCTTACCAGACGTTCCAAGAATATTTGAAGATTGACACAACTGTTTACGCATTTATAATTGGCATAATTGTTAACTTCCAATTTATTTTCAATATTTATATAAAGTGAAAATGAGCAAAACAAGTTATGAAGAATTGGAAAAGGACCTTAGACCTCCCAAAGATGTTAAACTTGAAAGTAGAGATGCCTAAATTCATATCCAAATCTGTCCCCAAAAAAAAAAGAACTAACATGAATGTGATAGTACAATAACTTATATTTAAAGTGATCCAAACTCAAATTCAAATTTACCTGACTTATATTTTTAATATCTTTAAATGCACTTATGAGAATACTTAAACTATATATTCCTACACACTAAATAAGTCTCACCAAATACTCAGTAACTATTAAGCATAAAATTTAAATGTAAGATTTGAATCTTAAACTTTATTTATAATGTAAATAATATATATATATATATATATATATATATTGATAGAAATTAAAATACAAAAAATAAATAATAATTTTTTTTTATTTTAATAATGATAAAATTAAAAATTAATGACAAATTTTATTTTATTAAAAATTAATATGTTAAAGTCAATTCAAATGTAAGTAACTTGAACTGAAACGCGGTTCAAATACAATATGTCCCAAAAATAATTCGATTCGATTCGAAACTGTCTGACCCGATTCTCTTGACAACTTTACTTGGAAGTTATTTTTGTTTGGTCGAAGAAAAGGACAAAGGTTTTATCCAAAATTTCACTTGTATTAATTTGTATTAATTGATAGAAATAATAATCTAAAATCAAAATAGCTTAAAATGTAAAATTAAAATGATCTAAATTTTAATTAATACAACATTTTATTCATTTACAATTTAAATAACCTAAATTTATAAAATTAAAATCTGAACCCTGCTTTTGGACCTCGGATCCAAAACTTATTATATTTAAAACTTCAAGAATTTAAGACTTAAACGTATCCTAAATTGGATTAATCTGAAATTTGATCAACCTAAATTTAAAATACCCAAAAACCCTAATAAAACCCTCATAATTTAAGACACAACAAATGTAAAATTTAAAATACCCCAAACTTAAACGACCTGATACCTAATATATTCAAAACTCAAATAAATTGTAAACCAAATAATTCAAGATTTAAAACAACCCGACTTATATCTAAACTGACCCTATCTATTCCTCGCCTTTACTTCCCCAAGCTACTCTTCCTGTTCCTCGGATCCAGTTACCGCTGGCACCAAACTCAAGGCCGAATTTCCTCTACCATTAGCTCATGTAATACCGTCTATATTTTACCTTTGTCCAGAAATGTACTGCCAATGCACTTGGGAGTTAACGCATGAACAAGTGTTCCTTTTCCAATTTGTTTCCGGTGGATTATTTGTTAGCAGCTTTGATAGAACAAATTGATGCCCACAAGACTAGAGATAAGCTCACATAAATAACAGCCCCACTAATACCGATTCAATTAAACGAATTCCAACCATACATATAAAAAAAAAAAAAACAAAACAAAAGAGCACCCCCCAGGGGTGGGGCGAGGAGCTGGTCCTTAAAATGAGCTTTACCTGTCACAAACTTGAGATTTTTTTTTTTTTTTTTTGTAAGGATACAACCCATATGCTCCTTAACAACATATACTAAGCAGGTTCCAACCCACTTGTTTCCAACCCACTTGTTTCAAGAAATTGCTGACAGATAGATGGCTTGCACCAAACGTTGCTTAGTAATATGCTTTTCGAGGATTGTTCTGTAGACGACAAACACACAACATCAAAACCAGGCTAAAGAACTAGATATCACTGCATCAACAGTTAGCCGCATGGAAAGGAAGAGGAAGGGAGAATAAGAAAGTACCAGCGGATTAGGTCTGTGGCGGTAACCAAGCATCATCCGCTTCTTATACTGCTCGTATATATCATCATCAGCGGTTACATCTCCAGGATTGTGAGCACCAACACCCAAGTTGTCTTTCTTTACATTACCAGCCATGATTGGATCAGATATACCACTCCTGGAGCTGCCCAAACCCTCTCCTGAGAGCCACACACAATGTTATATGCCTTCTGCCTCACACTTGCCAAAAACAAAGCAACAACAAATGCTTTTGAAGAATAAGATGAGTTCAAGTTCCGAGAGAAGCCCCCACCCAGTTGCATGTGTTTCCCCAATCAAGCTATTAGCATAACCACGAAGGTATGCACCTATGCATGACCATCAGGAGGAATTAAGCTGTATATGCATGCTCGATGCTATCTGGTGTTTATGAATCAGTAAAGCTTGAATGCATGCATGTGCCAGGGTGGTGAAAAGTCCTAGAATCACTTTAGATGGATAAAGTAGAGTTTGAGTGCATGAATGTGCCAGGGTGGGAAAAAGTCTTCGAATCACTCAGATAGAGAGAGAACCTTCTTTCCAGCCCATTTTGGACAAAAGCCTATGTCCAACATTATCAGACTGGATTCTAGCCCTCTCTGCAGCCTCTTTAGCAGCTTTCTGTGCAGCAACATCATTGCAGGCAGACAAGAATTTTTCAAGCTCTTCAGGTGGAATGTAGTCACCCATGTGATGACCTCTTTTGTTAGAAGCTGCAGTGGCAGACAGAAATTAGACTTATTTTCTTGTATGAGGAATAACACGGAACCAAATTATCCAGTAAATGATGCAAGCAGTGTTACCAACCTTGAAGAGAGGTAGGCGGAGGCATCTCATTCTTGGACTGTTTAGGCTGTCTCATCCTCTCTTCCTGCGCAGCCTTTTTCATGTAGAACTCCATCATAGCTATAGGATCTGTACCCGCTGGTCCACCAGATTCAGCTGCAAAGAGTTTAGTTAATTTAATTGCAAACATGGCCCATTGCATAAAAACTGGTTGCCCAATCATAAATCTATAGTATGTATGATGTCTGTCATTTTGGGAAGTTTCTACACCAAAGTTGGAAGGCAGGGCAGAAATTCTTTGAAAACTGGCTAATAACTTAAGCTCCCACTAATGATGATCAATAATTAACTTTATTCCAGTGCTTCAATGGAAGTAGAAAAAAAAAGTCTCTTTCAGTCTAATTACTATATGGGATGGGCATGGTTTTTCTTGCAGGCCACCCAGGGAGGCCACAGGGAGATGGCACTCTGATAGTCTCTAACACACATGCACATACCTTATTCTTATCAACTGTCAACATCACCAGTGCTCTTGTAAAGACAAAAGGCTATGTTAACTTCAGCGGGAGATACTTTTACTACAAAGCAAACATTTCCATGAATTGAAAATGATGCTATATACAATTACCAGTTATTCCAGCTGAAGCTGCTTGCAAAGAAGTTGCAGAATCACTGGGCTCTTCACTAGCTTCATATAAAGCTGAGGCAGGAATTTGGTAATTTGATGGCTGCTGTCTTTGGGAACTACCTGCAGATTTGGAAGCATAAGTACCTGTAGCACCTGTGCAAACACAAAGTTTACAATGATAGCTCATTCCAAATATCATTGAAAGATGCAAGTTGAGATGAACAATCCTTTTTTTTTTTTTTTCATTCTTAAATTGATAACAAAAGGAGTCTCAGAATCACACTGCAAACACCTCTCCAATACATACACAGACACACATGCATGTTCATGCATCTATAAGATATTAAGGCAACAAGAAAAATGTCCCACAATCACACCAGTAAACACCTCTACAATATATCTTTAGACACACAGAAGCACACTTATGGATCTATCAGATATCAAGGCAAAAAGAACAAGCAAAGAAACACAAGCCACAGAAGTGCAAGGTAAAATGTAGTTAAAATTAAAACTATATTAACCTTATTGGTCCAACATAAAAAATCATAGTCCTCATAAAACT
The DNA here is from genome assembly GCA_021533255.1 of Ceriops tagal. Lineage (NCBI taxonomy): Eukaryota > Viridiplantae > Streptophyta > Magnoliopsida > Malpighiales > Rhizophoraceae > Ceriops > Ceriops tagal. The sequence continues at coordinate 1,517,772 of CM038601.1, forward strand.
TTAATGCAGAGACCTTTCTGTGGCAACTGAACCCAAAAATATCTTCCAACATGCACACAAACATTAAAGTGGTAAAAAGGTGAGAATAGCTATGCTGCCACACAACAAACAAAAAAAATACTCTGCCATAACAGATATTCTAGCAAATGAGAAAATTGAAAAAAAATTACAAATGAACTAACATAAACATAAGAATAATCTAGTGGACATAAAGCTGCATCTCTTTAACATGAATATGAAGATCCAATAGCTCCTTCAGATCCAAACTCAAGCATAAAGTTAGCGATCTGACTACTAACCACCTGATGAGACCTGTGAATCCCTTGTCTGTGAAAGAAGCTTTTCCTCTTCAGTGAGCCGATATTCATAATATTCGTAGTCTGAGCAAGTTTTGTCAAACAGGAATCTAGCAAACAGAGTAAAGACCATATAAGTAAGAGAATAAGATCCAAAAAAAAAAAAAAAACTGTTGAGGCCAACAAAAAGCATATTACAGGCTTAAAACAGAGCATTGATTGCAAAAAGGTAAATTACAGAGGACATACTTAAAAGGCGTGTCCCCAGGATTCTTCTGGCGTGTAACATCCTCAAACTGCCTTCCGTTTTTGGCAACAAAGCTTGCTAGTTTGTCAGCAACTTTCATCACTGTAGGATCACTTGGAGAAGGTGGTGCTGCACATCACTTACAAAACTGATTAATACCGAGACCATGAACAACGGAATGCAAATTACTCTTGTAGCAGGCGTGCCACATATGCCAAATCTTTCATTTGAACATCTCTTTCCAGCAGATGTTGGTTTCTACTTAGGTATAAGCTGCATTCATGAGACAACAAATATTCAAGAATGTTTTGCCCCTTTATTTTCTAGAACAAGATCAGAGCATGCAAACCAAATCGATTTCCATTCACACTTCTTGGAATGAAGGGGACAAATTTTAAATGTAACAATTAAATGTTCTCCTTGCAAGTGATCCACTCACAAGCAAATCTAGGTAATACTGGGACAACAAAGAACACACACTAACAACATTCCAACTGCTTAATGGGTAAATGATGACAAGAAAAATCATTTGCATTAAGTCTGGTGATAGTCATCTGTTTCTCATTGTGGAAAGATCAATGTTGAGAAGTTGAAAAATCACAGGTTGTAACAAAAGCACCAGTACAAACACATTAGGATAGATTCAAAAGCATAGTTGTCAAGAATGCAAACATAATTGCCACAACATCTGTAGCATGCAATGAAGGTATGGCTTATGTGAACATGCATTTTGAAGTTTTTCCATCCGTGTGAGAATACAAGCAGGGTCATGTTAGACACTATACAAGCAGAATGTTAGTGTAATGCTACATGCAAAGGTAAGAAACATTTTTGTTGGTATCTTGTGCCTCAAGATGTCAAATGCCAAAAGCTAAAGAAAGGACATCCATTGCAACCCAATCAGATCAGAGGATATCTATATATGCAGTAATTACCAACATCCACAGGTCTTGAAAACCGCTCAGAGGCATCTAGCTGACCTAGCTTCTGCCTTTTCGATGATGCATCAGATGAGGCATTTCCGGCATCTGCTTCATCTTCATCCTCCTCATCAGCACCCAACCTCACCACAGGTGCTACAATCTTTGACTTCTGTTTCAAGCTGAATGCAAGTTTCCCTCCTGAAGCAGTCTGTGGTGTCCCACGTGCATCACTTGTTTTAGATTGTATGGAAAATTTTCCGATTGAATGTTTAGGTGTCGCACTTCCTGAGACAATTGTTTTAGGTTTAGAGTCCTTTTCTGCAGCAACCTTTTCCTTCTCACGGTTCTTCTCTTCGTCATTCCCCTTGTCTTGCTGAAGCTGTTTGAACCTCTCCATGAAAGAACCATCATTAACAAAAAGACTAGAAGGCGTTCCTTTGTCCATTGCCAAACAGCCCAATATGCACACGCTGAGTTACTGGAATACACTGCTAGACAAGAAAGCTTCAAAGCTATTTAGACACAGAACCAGAGTATGCTATGACCTTGTGCTTTAGATCTTGTGCACTTGTTTAAAATATATATATATATATTATTTTAAATTTTAATAGACACAGAAGTAAATACACGACTACTAGCAAATAATACATCAAGTTGTATCATACAACTTACACAGGAAACTAGGAAACAAAACACCTACTGCCTTATCTATCTTCTTCAGATGTTGAAAACCCTTTTTCTCAACAAACAAACATAGCATGCACATGGGGGAAAAGGTAACAATGAAGCATAGTGCCACAGACTATATCATAATCATATATAGACTTCATCGTCAGAAAAGTTTCTAAAACAACTCTAAGCTTCCCTCTGGTCGCCTCCACCTTAAACATTGGTAGATGGTAACTTGATCATCTAAAGCCCTCTAAAAGGAGAGGAAAATGAGGCACTTATTTTTTATTTTTCCTTCACGAAACTGGACCAAAATCCCTTCAAGAAGCTCCCAGCCAAGCTTTTGCATAGAACCAATCATGTTGATACTCTAAGGAGTCTTTACAGTCTCTTTGCCTTTTCAATCGAAAGGAAATTAGAAATATCAACTTGCCCACTCTTGGCAATTGACATAGCCACAAACAAAGACCCAAATAATAATAAATTTAAAAAAAAAAACTCTAAAAAACCTAAATCTGAATTAAATTTCTAATTCACATCTACATTCAAACAGATCCAACCGAATAAATTAAATCAAACCCTAAAAGATCGGATAAAACAAAATATAAAACCCTAATCCTAAAATTAAATTGACAGGAATAACATACAAAATAAAAAAGTGGGTGGGGGGAATCGGGACGATCCTACAAATCTCGAATTCCGAATGGGTACCTCACACCGTGAGTCTCCGGCAATTCTTTCTTGATCGAAGAGAATTTTTGAGAGAGACTTGGAGACCTTGAGGAGAGAAAATGAACTAATTTTCTGCTTGCTTCTCCTATATATATATATGTACATGTACATGAGACCGCCGTATGTTGTTTTTTAAGGGATAAAGATTATTTTTTTGCTCTAAAACATTTTTTCCCATTTTTTATATCGTTTTAGTCCTTTTGTTTTTATTTAAATATTTTATTCAAAATTTATATTTAGATAATCAAAAGTCAAATTGTTAATATTACTAATGAAAGTTTTAAAAAAATTATTCTTAATATTTTTTTAGATATTTTAATATAATTATATAATTTTTTTACGTTATTTAAATATTAAATTTTATTAAAATGATTATATTGAGATCCTTCTTTGGACAGTAAATCATAAAAATTAAAGAAAGAAATACATAAAAAATATAAACTAAAAATAAATAATTAAAAAAAGTCATTTGATTATCAAACTTACAACATAATTTCTTGTGTAAACTAATTATTACATTAATTTTTTTTTATTTAAATTAATTATCACATTAATTTTTTCTCTAAAAATTTTTAAAGTTTAGAAATCTTACTCATTTTTATTTGTTAATTGATGCTGAAAGATTAAATATATTCAAATAAAAAATTTCAAGAACTAATGTTATATTAGCAAACTCTTTGACTATTTTGATAGCTTAATTTTTTTTTTTCATTTGGATGTATTTATTTGTTAAGAATTATTTTTTTTAAAAAAAAAAAGGAGTTTAATTTTTTTTCATCAATTAATTAATGTTGAGAGAATAACTATATTCTAATAAAAATTTCAATAAATTATTTTTTATTAGTGAATTTAAATGCTTATTTTGGTTGCTTTTTTTTTGGGGGGGGGCCATCTGGGTGTAGTTCCTTTTTAAGAATTAATTTCTTAGAAAATAGAAGTGATAATTGCACATAAATAACACATATAGCTCCACAGTTTACCTCTAGGCTTTTTCCACAAGCGTTTGGGTTCATAGGAGACCATTTGGTGAAGAATAGCCAGCCCCACCACACCTCTTACGCCTGGCCAATGGCTTGCCAGCGATAAACATCGTTCGTAATTTCTCTGCATTGTGTGAACGTGGAGTAGCAACCATATAATTAGCATTATTTCCATCTCCGAAGACACTGCTACGTCACAACAAGCTTCGCCCTTGCAATGGTCGTCGATCTTGCATGCAATATCTATGGCTACACTGAGGAAGAGGGATGTTGTTGCTGTCCTGAACCTCATATTGTTTATATGAAGTTCGCTAAAGCATTTTGTTTCTGTTTCTTGAGTGCACATGAGAAGCTGAGAAGTTTTGTTGTTCGAAGTTAGCCCAGTGCACCTGAGAAGCTGGCCGATATTCACATGAGAAGCTGGCCGATAGTTTCAAAGGAGTAAAATACATTGATCACCCAAAACTTAAAAAAAAAAAAAAAAAAAAAAAAGAGTGGTTGGTGTGAGGGTGGCAAAACTTTGTGTTTCCCTAGAGCTTGTAGCATATGTCATTTTTTTTTTTCCGCAGTAATTTTTGACAGAAATGACACGCTTAAGCATCATTGCTTTATTTTGAAATTTTCTTCAAACATTGCACTATTTTCGCTGAATCATGAGGAGCAGCACTGTTGAATGCTAAATACAGCCTTTACCAAAGCTTTTGAATCGTCTAATTAGTGCATGCATATTGAATTTCATTATAGCATAAAAGCTCGCAACTCAGTCTACAGAGGTGCCTGCATTAAACTATCAAAAGCTAACCCATCACTAGCCCCATACCGCGCAGAAAAAACAAAATGCCACAGCCCCCTGTAACAGCCACAATAAGATACGAATGAACCAGTAAACGAAAAACCAGAATGCACCAAAAGAAGGGCAAATCAAAGCTCCCTTGACTTGCCACCACCCCTTTGCACACCAGCAGTGTCACAACTGTTTACAATCTCAGGTCCACAATCAGTATCAGGTGTAGCAATTGACATTTCATAGTTGTTTTAAAGAGCAATAACCGAATTTTTAACACAGAAATTCTAATAAAAGAAATTAGTTTACATAAAAGATATTATATTGTTAATATTAAATCAAATAAACTTATTTTTGGTAATTTCTCTTTTTTTGTTTCCTTCAATAAAATGATAATCATAATGACTTAATGATTGACCATCCAAAATATGGCCCCAATAAATACGTTTTAGTAAAATTTAGGACTTAACAGCAAAATATAGGATTACAATGAAGATACACAAAAAAAAAAAAAAGGTCAGTACTGAAAAATTTTCATGTTCTGAGGTCTCATAAGTAATCTAATGGTTTAACCATTGATTATCTAAATATGGACTCAACTGCAATCTTACAGACAGATTTGTGACTCAAATAATATAAAAACAAAATTAGCAACTGTCGCCCTGTCAAATGGTTTAACCAATGCTTTTTGTCGGGGTCTTTGCCGCCCTGTCAAAGCCGAAGGAGGAGATCCCTACATTGGCAACTCCTTCATCCGTTTCTTCCTGTGAGAACTCGTTGCTGTGCCTGACCGCATAGCTCAGAATGGAAATGACGACATTATAACGGCAATGGGCTATTTGACAATTATACTGTCCTCGAAGGTTTACGACGGGGCGATTGAATCTCCATTGCAGTTCGCGTCTATGCTTTCAGAGAAATTAGGCGTCAAGATTTGGCTCAAGAGAGAGGAAGTGCGGCCCGTTTTCTCATTTAAGCTACGAGGAACTTATAAGATGATGACAAGACTTCTGAAAAAGCTGTCAGAAAAAGGGGTTATTTGCTCTTCAGTTGGAAACCATGCTCAAGGTATTGCGTTAGCTGCAAAGAGATTAGGCTGCAATGCCACGATTGCCATGCCTGTTACGACACCTGAAATCGAGTGGAAATCTGAGTAGAAGTTGGGAGGAACATTTGTTCTAGTGGGGGACTCCTATGATGAGGCGCAGGCATATGCTTAAAAGTGGGGCGAAGAAGTAGGTTGAACATTTGTACCTCCCTCTGATCACCCAGATGTCATCACGGGACAGGGAACAGTTGGAATGGAGATTATGAGTCAAATGCAAGGCCCATTACATGAAATCTTTGTGCCTGTGCGTGGCGGTGGTCAGATGGCTGGTATTGCAGCTTACGTGAAGAGGGTTAACCATGAGGTAAAGATCACTGGGGTGGAACCCTCTGATGCAAATGCAATGGCCTTGTCGCCTCATCACAGTGAAAGAGTAGTTCGGGATGAGGTCGGAGGTTTTGCGGATGGCGTGGCCGTTAAAGTGGTTGGTGTAGAAACTTTCTGCTTGTGCAAGGAATTGGTAGATGGTGTAGTTATTGTAAGCCGTGATGCCATCTGTGCCTCCATAAAGGATATGTTTGAGGAGAAGAGGAGCCATTTGGAGCCGGCGGGCGCCTTAGCCCTTGACGGAGCTCAGGCATACCGCAGATATTATGGCCTTGAGGGAGAGGCTGTTGTTGCAATTACAAGTGGAACGAACATGAACTTAAAGTCTAGAGTTGTGACTGAGCTTGCCAATGTTGGGAAGCACCGAGGCACGTGAGGTACGGATCCAGAAATTTTAGCCAATGGAGCAAGCTTATTTATACTTAATAAGATAATTTTGAAAAGCAATCACATTTACATGGAATTGATATTGTGTATCTGAGTAAAATTTACATCTGTCAATCATCACTCATATACTAAACATTTTATTTTGTCATAATTGACAGATGATTTTATATATATATACATGTTTTGGACCCAAATCTCATTTCATGGCTCTCGATCTGTGTCACAGTAATTTGAAGGGTCCGACACCGAACTTTTTGTCATCGGATGCCTATATCGGATGCTTGGACTTGAGCCACAACCATCTGTGTGGATTCATCCCCGCATGACCGCCATTTGATCGCCTTGAAGAGTCTCCTGTTAGTGACAACGATTGTCTCTGCTAAAAACCACTCAGGACTGCTAAGGTATCGCCCGCGCCAAATATGGGGTTCCATTCCAAGTTTCCGCCCGAAATCACGAGTTATACCGTTTAGTGTCGCAACAGTGATTCTCATATATCTATCGTTAATTGTGGATTACAATATTGGTTAAAAAAAGCATGTTATCAGAAACTCTTACTCTTAGCCACTTTCTTAGTGGAGTTGTGGTGAAAAATCTACAGGCATCCTCCAAGGAAAAACATTACACTTCATACATTTTTCCAAATCATCCTTAATCCTTGTCATATCATGAAGCCATATGACCAACTGGCCATGAACCGCAATCGAAAACTGGTAGGTAAAACGGGCACAAACCCGAGTTGGTAATACAGTGACTATGGAACAATGTCATTTCCATGGAATACACAAATGACATGTAAAGAATAGAATGCAAGGTGTAATAGACAAAAAATGATACTTAAAGCTGTAACGCAAGTTACAGGACAGGTAAATATTTGTAGGTGCTACCAAACGTCGCATAACTCTGGCTATCATGTAACTAGCTTGTTGCCTAGCTTGCCACTAATAGCAATTATTATCTCCGAGAATTTGTAAAAAGCAACAAGTTCAATAAAACCTAATTTTCCAAGAACATGAAGGATTGCCATAAAGGAAAAGACTAGCAGAACATCTCCTATTCAAGTAAAAATCACATTTCAGATTCAAATCCAATATTCCAGAAACCTTCAGGGGTCATAGGAGGGACGTACTTGTACCGATGCCTGGAAACACCTTCGTGATGCTCACAGCGTAAATTGTGTTTATTACCATTGGCATCCCTACCTCCATTGTCAAGGAGAACCGCATCATAAAATTTCTTGCACTGTTTGCATTCAATTCCTTTCAAATTTTCCCGTTCAACTTTCTTTCTAACTGGTTCAATGTACTTGAAGCCCTTTTTGCCAGCCACTGAAAATGGCATATGTTCCTTTTCTGGGTTAGGATCACCATTTGCATCCTGTGTTTCGTCATCTGGGCTATCAGAATTCACGGTTTTTTCTTCTGGGATGTAAACCTCCTCCTTTGTGGTCATATTCAACCTTCTTCTAAGGTTCTCAAGTGGGGTATCAAGAAAATCATCATGAGGGTCATGCCCTTCTTTGTGTGGACGAGACCTCGTCCCTATCCAACAAGATGCAGGCCGCTTTGATCCAATTGTTGGGGCAGGTTTTAAACTGGGAGGGCCTCCCTGTGCAATGCAAACAGAACTGGGAGAGTTGATGGCTGATCCTGGGAAGGGTTGTACCGTTTTGTCCTCCAAGGCTACTGCAGATTCTTTATCAATCTTCACTTCCTTTACATCACAAGTAGCTGTGAAGGATAAAATATGTGAGAAGAAAATGCAATCCCTATCCAACAACTATGCCAACCCTTAGGACAGTATTCATAACCTGTAACCGGTAAAAACAAGCACTCATATGGATCGTCAGGAAAAAAAATTATCAATTTTTAGTCTCGTCTAACAAAGTAAATTATTAATCAATATATTAAAATAGAATGTTAACCATTTCTTATGAACATATCAAGCAAATTATAAATAAAACTTTTACCAGTTGAACTTGTGTTGCTTGTTTGAAGCTTCAGACTGCCATTTTCATTTTCAAATTTATCTTTTGGAAGCATATTATCCGTTGTAAGACCAAACTTTGAACAGAGAAAGTTGTACTGAGACTTCAGCTTTTTGTAAGCATCAACAATATCCCCTTTTTTCCTTTTTTCTGCCAATAATTCAGAGGATTTCAATTCAACTTCCTGAAGTAACTTTTCATTTGAACGCTTTCCGACAGCCTCCTTACTGATGTTACCAAGAATTTCCTGAAGCTCACTAACTTTCTTCTCTAAGTCATGTATATTGTCCACAAGTAGCTTTCTATCTTTCCAATACTCTTCCAGCTGTTTCTCTTGGTTCATCATTTTCACATTGTTCTGATCAATTTGTTTAAGCAAATGTGCTTGAGATACTTGTCCTTCATCAATTTCTTCAGTCTTTTTCTTAAGCACCTTTTGGAGTTTGAGAATATCATCCTCTGCACATTCCAGTTTGAATTTAAGTGCTTTGTTCTCCTTTTCAAGCTCTTGTGACTTCGTTACACTGTCCACTACCTGTGATATCAGAGAGTCAGTCTGCCTACGTAAATCTCTTCCAGATTCTTCCTCCCGCTCTAAAGCTCTGGTCTTTTGCTCAAGATCTCCATGGAGTTCTTCAATTTTATCCCTTAAGCCCTGCATTTGAACAAGTAACTCTTGTATAAAATTTTCATGTTCTTTTTGTTTTTCTGTGTCCACTATGGTTGAGGCTGCAGCTGGAATGATTTTTGCACTTTTATACTCCAGGCAATCTGCAAATTCCTTCTTAATCGTCACTTTCCTTGTCTCACAAGCAGCTGCAAAGGTTAAAATATGTGAGAGAAGAAAATGCAGTCCCTGTGCGATTACTCTGCCAGCCCTTAGGACACTAAGCAGAACATAGCAACAATAAGCACACATAAAGATCATTAGGAAAAATCACCAATTTGTGATCCTTTCTAACAACCTAATTACTAATCTACCAATGTATTACTTTAGAATGCAATTATATGATTCCTATAATCTTTATAAAACTCTCACCAGTTGAACTGGTGTCATTTGTTTGAAGTTTCAATGCACCACCTTCATCTTAAAGCTTATTTGGTGAGAGCATATTATCTGTTGTAAGAATAAACTTTGTGAAGAGAAAGTTGTGCTGAGACTTAAGCTTTTTGTAATCATCAGTAAGATCCTTTTTCTTCTTTCTTATGGCCAATAATTCAGAGGATTTCAGTTTAGCATCCTTACTGCTCAGATCAAGATTTTCCTGCAGATCATTTACTTTCATCTCTAAATCATGTACTTTGTCTGCAAACAGCTTTCTATCCTTCTCGGACTCATCCAGCTGCTGCTTTTGCTTCGTTATTTTGACCTCGTTCCCGTCATTTTGTTTAACTAATTGTAATCCCAATGCTTTTTTCCCTTCAATTTCTTCTGTCTCTTTTCTGTGTTCGTTTCTGAGTTTGCAAACATCATTCTCCATACATTTCAGTTTAAACTCAAGTTCTTCATTCTCTTTTTGAAGCTTTTCTTCCTGTTTTATGCTGTATGCTACCTGTGATGTCAGAGAGTTAATATTCGTAAGGAAATTTATTCCCTGTCCTTTTTCCCACTCTAAAGTTCTAGTCTTTTGCTCAAGATCTCCTTGAAGTTCTACAATTTTCTCCTCCAAACCCTTCATCTTGATAAGTAACCCTTTTTTACAATCTTCATGCTCTTTCAGCTGTTTCTCCCGATCCAATATTGTAGAGGCATTTGTTTGAATATTTTCGATTAACTTACTCTGCAATTCCATTCCCTCGTCAACTTCCCGAGACTTCTGCATAACAACTTGTTCTAACTCCTCAATTCTTATTTGGTGGCTCTTTATCTTGGCCAGTAATGAGTTCAGCTGCTCGTCATGTAGTTCTCTGACTGACTTTTCCTTCTCAAGCTTAAGATGGTGGTTCTCCTTAACGGCTTCTTGCTTTTCAAGTTGAAGTTTATCAATTTGGAGCAAAAGGTCTCGTTCCTTGTCTTTCCACACATCTTCTGCTTCTTTCTTGCCTTCAGAATAACTCTTTTCCAAGACATTGGATCTAGATTGGAAATTAGGGTACAGCTGGTTGCAGAATATGTATTCTATCTGAGAGATCCTGTCCTTTGCATCCTGAATTGTGGCAACTAGTATGGTACTAAGCCCCGAAACATACTTCGCATCGTCCCCATCCACTGAATACCCTAATTCCAGCGAACGTTTGAGTTTCCCCTCCATCTGCAGAGCTGACAAGACACCGAAAGAATGGCTAAACACAACTGTTGCGAAATTCAGTAAGGATGTAAAATCCAATTCGGTCATTGCGACTCTCAATCGAAAAATTTTGCGTGAATGGAAGCAAAAACACTCGATTTTTCTACATTCCTCATAAGCAATCAATGAAGAAAAGAAAGGAAAAAACGGAACCCTGCTGAACTATAAGCCTTCGAAGTCAGAACACCATCTAATATAACTTTTACTTCAAATTACATTGTAATTGAAAGTCAAATACGAAGATGATATGAACACTAAACGATATTCAGACTGGGAAAAGGGGAAGAGAAGATAAACAAAATCACTGATGAGGAAATTACCTTACGCCCAGATTTTTCGATCGCCTCGCAGAACCGACGCATACACCGATCAAACTTCGCCTACTTCTTTGCCTCTCCCTCGCCCGCTCTGTGTGCGTGTGTATCAGTGTCTTTTGGTGGGTTGGACTGACCGAAAATGGAAAAGCTTGGCGGGAAAGCTTAGCCATGGGAAGCCGGTGGAGGGTTTTTGGAGTAGTGAATTGCGCCCGAGCCTAGGCCTGGCCCGAGACCAGAGCCCATTCCTTCAGTTCTTTTTCCTATTATTTTCCTCTTCTTCCCATTTTCTCCTCTCTCAGACAAAGTTGGAAATTACGGAATTTATTATCTCCAATGACACATTGGCTTCCCTCACATTAAGTCCTCCGTAAACCCCTTTTTTATTTTTAATATTATTCAACTGGTCAATTTTTTTATATTTTTATTATTTAATTTTATTTTTCATCATCTTATTAGATAAAATTTTATAAAAATAATATCTTAAAATAAATTTTTATATATCAAATTTGTTACATTCATTTTTGTTTAATTAATATCTCATATGTTAAACTTATTTACATAATATTTTTTAAATAATTAGAAAAAAATACTTTAATTTAGAAAGATTTTGTCTTAGGATTGGAAATGAATTCTTTCGACATTCTTATTCACAAGGATACCTATCCACAAATTTATATAATACTAAAATTACTTAATATTTTTATATAAATAAAAAATACCCCTCAAGTGTCACATAATTAAAAATGAATTTTTTCAAGATTGTTGAATCACAAATAGAATTATATTGAGAGTTAAATGATTATTTGTATATTCAATTTCAATTTTTTTAGAGTAAAATTTGCATTATAATAGTATATTTAAATTATGATGAATTTTTTTTTATAAAATAAAATATATTTTATTATAATTTATATTATTAAAATAAATTATCAAAAAATCTATATGTTATCTAAAATTATTTTATTATATATATATAAGTAATTCAATAATAATTTAAAATAAAAAAAATATTTTTTAAAAATTAATAAATATGATATTTTTAATAACAATTATTTTTATAATTATTAAATAAATTAAACAATATAACTAATTTTTATTTTAAAAATACTTCAATGTCCTCTGCCTTTTCCTTTTGTCACCTTCTCCTTTCCTTCCTCTCCTTCGTTTCTCTCTCTCAATCGTCCTCTCTCTGTCTCTCTCTTTTTCTCCCCCTCGCTTTCCTTATGTCCCTCTCTCTCTCTTTTTTGTTTTTGTTTGGCTGACTCTCACTCTTCCACTCTTTCTTTTTGCCTTTCATATCTTTCCTTTCATTTTTTCGTCTTCTGTCTTTCTTCTTTGTCTCCCTTTTTCTTTCTGCTTTTCCCTCCCTTGTCTTCTCCTTCTCTCTTCTAGACTCTCCTCCACCGAAGTTCAACTGTAAAAAATTGACTGTCAATTTTTCCAAAAAGAACCATTTTTTTTTATTGATCGAGCAATTGTTTTTCTTTGACCAGCATTTTTCACATTATCAAACATCAAAAAATGAAAAAAAAAATCTCAAACAAGCCGACCTTTAACCTTTAAGAAAAAAAAAATCTACAAATACCAAAATAACTTTTAAGTAATAAAAGCTAACATTTCGTCACATTCCAGTCTTACTGCCGTTGCCCATTAATGAAATTGAGCTATGATGTAAAATTCATTCCTACAGTGAAATTCAAACATTGTTTGAATTTAATTGTTATGTGTGGTAACCGAAGTATGAGAATACACCATCATAGAAGAACTACGATGATCTAATGCAATTTTTGTTGGGACAGAGATTTGTTGTGGCATGACCATGGTCGAACGGGCAATTGGCTATGTTTAGAAGACCCCACATTGTATTACACATGGAAGAAAAGCAAGACCCAAATCCTTAGTTGTAAATTAATTTAACAGAAGGATTAACCAAAGCCTTTTTTGATTAAGATAAATCACCATGAAAACGTTCAATGAAGATAAAATTGAATGCAAAATTTTGATTTGGGGGGATTTTGATGTGATTAGAAAGAAGGAATCTCAAAATAGATGAGTGAAATATTTTAAATTTTTGTTCAGCTAGCTTTTATGCACAAAACAATCTTTTTTTTTTTTTTAATAGCTGGGTTTCCATTTTAGCATGTAATAAATTGTGGTGCTATTCCTAGTCTTAACATTTGGGCTGGATTCAAATCTGCATCATCTTGCACTTTCAGCTGAGTGGGACAAATCGAATCTGCATCATTTTGCAAATGGCATCCAATGCTGCGAGAGGAGCTCTGAAAATTTTCTTCCCCCGCTAGCGACATGCAGGTGGTAGTGTCTGGAGTTCAGTTAACTGAGTGATTGTTCTGAATTTGTATGGGGAGCTGTCGTTGAGCCCTCTAACACTGTGGTTTAAGCTTGCTTTGCAGTTATGATATCTTCAACTCCCCAACATCCTTTTACGTTTACTCCCTCGCTCATTTAAATTTCTCTTATCCTAAATGCATGTTCAAGCTCAGCAATGACCTAGCCACCGTGTTTGACTCAAACATTAGATGGGATGAAATTGACAACACACGTCCTATATTTAAATTTTTTTATTTTTGGAAAATATAATATTTATTTACACATTTTACTTCTACTTTTTTTTAAAAAAAAAAAAATCTAACTTTCATTAACCATTACAAAACTTTCAGTCAATTACAATACCTATATTTAAGTAATTTTTGCAAAAATACAATATAAAAATTGCCAATATTTCTTTAACTTATGATAATGTATGTAATTTATTCATTTTTCTATGTCCATCAACCCAATTAAACAATTATTTATTTGTAAATTGTAATTTATGGTAAGAGAGGACAAATTGACAACGGCAGCTCCTCGGGGCTCCCCTGTGAGGGAAAAAAGACAAAATAGAAGAAAAGAGGAAAAAAATAGATTTTTTTTTTTTTGAGACAGAGGAAAAACATATATATTAAAAGACCATGAAAACGAGAAAACAGAGAAAGTAGTTCGCCTGATAAATGAATATCATAAGATAAGCCACGCGCTAAGTGCCAAATGTGACCTGATCATTGGTTCATTTTCTAAAGCACCTTTGAAGTCTTGGAGAAGGCACACTGCAAAGTGGAGTCCGTAAAGGTGTGTCGTATCGCATAAAATTAGATTTGTCACTTTGGGTTCGGAATTTTTTCTTTGAATTTGACTAAATAGTAAGGATTTTAGTGAAAATAAAAAATATTTTATATCATATATAATAAATTAATATAATATAAATATTTTATACTATTTTAAAATTATTTATATTTATTTTAAATTCATTATTTTTATATTTACTTAAAATTATCGCTGTTATACTTACTTTATTTTTTTTCTTTTTTTTTTCTTTTTCTCAAATAGAATTTGTGTTCATCATGTTTGGGGTTGCCTCGGATTCAAATCAAGATAAAGTCAACTTGCTCATTTTTGAAAAATAATTTTTAAAATTTATCATATATTAAAATAAATCAAAATATATTACTATCTATTTTTACATATTAATTTATATTGACATTATACAAATACATAATATACAGGATAAATTAAATACTTAATATTATACACATTACACACACACACACACACACACACATTATAAATGAATTATCCCACAACCAATTAAATAATGAAGAATTTTTTTGTTTAATTATATATGAATTATGGCAATTAATTTTTTAAAAATATATTTTTGAATATTTGTTACAGTTACATTAAGATTGGCTATTTTTAAAAAATATTTAAATAGAAATTAATTTAAGGATAATTTTTCTTAAATTTAAAATAAAAAATAATCCATGACATACAGCAGTATTAACTTTTTTTTTTTTTTAAGGAAGCAGTATAACTAGTAAAAAAAAAAAATCAAACGCCAACAAATAAATTTCCGACATGAGAAGTGGGCCCACGACAGCAATCTTTAACGCCAACTTGAAGCCTTGAACCCAAAACAAATTTTCCTGGAGAAATTTTTTTAAATGAAACAACCAAACTAAAATTATCTCTTCTAGAATTGTGTGTATTTGCAACATTTGATTAATTTTATTAAATATTTTAATAAAAATTTAAATTCATAATTTCACATGCAACAACCCAATTTCCTTAACATTAAACTACAAGATTGAGATCACTCAAGTAACTAGTTTAGTAATATTTTGATGATTTTTTATATTAATTTAAATTTAAATTTAAATTTTTTATCATCATTAAATATTGGAAATACATGTTAAAAATATAATAATACATTAAAATCCATCATGTTTTTCTCTAAAAAATAAAAAATCCAGAAGGATGGGTTATCATGAAACTCAATAAAGAATTTGAAATTCAATAAAATTTGCTTCTTAAAAAAAAAAGAAACGCAACATAATTTTGTTTGATGAATTTGATTAAATTACAGGATTATCAAATACACAAAAATAAAATTTTGGCTGCACTTGGAGGTAAGCTAATGACGCAACAATCCACGCAGACTGCAACGAATTTACATCCACATGCCATTGGCCGAAGCGTAGCAAATAAGCATCGGCTTTATCAACCATTAATCTGTAATTAAAATCGGAGAAACAAGGACCAAGAGGAACACGCAACGACGAGGACAACGACGACGACGTAATAATATATTCATAATAATTTGTAATTTCTCATTAAAAATCGAAAAAAAAAGAAAGAGAGTGAAATAAAGGAGGATTTTAATTGATTTTTCCGAATTTGATTCTGATCTTCAACAACTATGATCTCTTTCGTGTCTCTCCGCCCACGGTACTCCTTCAAGACATACATAATCGGCATGCATCTATAAGAGAAATGAAAGATCGAGAGAGAATCGCTCTTGCGAAAGCTTCGATTTAATTTCTGTTTTGCTGAATGAATCAGACTTTAACGATCTTAGCAGCTCTAACGACAGGGTTTTCTCTGGCGATCGCCTCGCGTCCTGCGGTCTTGTAGTCGTAGCTGCAGTCGTGTCGGTCGGAGTACCTGTGTTCCCAACAGAAGAGATCTCCACACCGGCATCGGAATCCGGTCAAACCAACCTTTCTTTTGCATCCGGAGCACCTGTTCACGTCCCTTCTAGCCGAAACCACCGCAGCATCTGACGACGTTTCCTGACCATCCTGTTGACTGGTATCCGGCAGGGGACCTTTCGCCGGCGAGCCAGCCGAGCTAGATCTCGGCGATTTCTGAGCTGAGAATTTCAAGATCCGGCGGCCCGAGGTACTGCTGCCGATGACGGTGGCCGTCGTGGCGGCGGCGGCGGCGGTCTTAGTAGTAGTATTAGTAGTAGAGTTGTTCGATGTGCTGGTCGAGGAAGCACTGAAACACTGCTGGCACATGTTGTTTAAAGCTGGGTTTCCTGTAAGCCCACAATTGTTGCTGCATAGAGTCAAGCTCTCTGCTACCTTAAACTCCGTCTCCTCTTTCCCCGTTTTCTGAGCCATTTGATTTTTATTACTCAGATCACAAACTAGTTTTCGATTTATACTTTAAAGAGAACAACTGAGAAACCAATTTTTTTTTTTTTTTTTTAAAGAAATAACTTTGCTTGTGCTCAATATTTTTGATTGGGGGAGAGAGAAAGAGAAGGGAAGTTGGGTAGCCCTTTGGTGGTGGAGAGGATAGGAGAAGAGGGGTTTTATTGAATTATGAAGGGATTGAAAGGTCAGTAATTGCGATGGAATATGGGCCTCTCCTCTCTTCGTCACAAATTACAGGCGCGTGATCAAACGTTGCTTTGGCTCCTGTGATTTGTCCGAAATACCATCCCCATTTCGCTGGATTTACTTATCCTGGCCCCATCTCCAGTCGGTCCCGAGGGTTGTGTTAATCGTCATTACCCAGAGAATGGAACCTTGTTCATTGAATGATTCCGCCTCGGGAAATGTCATTATCGAGAAAATGGACCCTCTGATAAAAAAAAAAAAGTACTTTATTCATCGTACGATTCCACCTAGAAAATTGTCCCTTTGAAAAAAAAATTACAAATATATTTATTTTAATGTCTATAAAAGTAAAATCCCAATATTACTTAAATAATTTCTCAAACTTATTTTAATAAAATAAGTGATAATATGAAATCCGACTTGAGTCAATTCACAAATTTTCATTAAAATAATACCCTTGAGTGATTCTTCAAAGTCTTGGGTTACTCAGTAAAGAGGCGCCTAAAATAATGGCAAAATGCCTAATACGCACATTAAAATTGAAGCATGAACAATCTTTTAAGTTAATCAAACTTCATAGCTATTTTATTTTATTTGATAAATTACAGACTAATTTCTTTTTCATGGTTCATCTTTGCCTTCTCTTGCATGTCCATTCCGATATCTTTGTTTTGCATTTTTTTGATTTTTACCTATATTTTTGTCCGCACAAAGTTAAATGGATGCTATTAATTTGATTTATTAAAAATATAAAATTATATATTTAATTATTACAATTATTAATAATATATTTTTATTTTTATATATAATAATTATTAATAATATAACTTAAAAATAGGAATATAACAACAATAATAAGATCATATGAATAGATAGACTCAAGCAAATTAACATGCGTGGCATGAATTGGGAGAAGGTGCAACGGAGAGTTGCACCACCTTCAAAAGTTGGCTGACGAAGTAGAATATTTTGATGGCAACAGTAAAAAGGGAAGCTCTGGATAGCTTAACATTTAAGCGACCTTATCCCAATAATATTATTAGTTGTTTACCTCACACTGCTTGTCTCAAAATGCGATCTCATGTACCTGTCAAGTGTTGCTTGTGGATCATACTTTTAATTGGACAGGAAAATCGGATATATTTTATTTTATTTTTTTTTACTGTGAACAAAGAGTCTGGATGAAGACACTTTACTTATTAATTCTCAAAATTATGTTTGTCACACAAATATGAAATTAAATATTTTTAAAAATAATTATTACCTTTTGTTGTCGAGAACATATACATTTTGAATAATTTCTAAATAACCTTTTTTCTGGGTGTATAAAGACAATTCAAACTGTTTTATGAATTAAAAATATTTTCTACTTGAGGTCTGATAATCTTACAAAAATTACTAATAGTTACTATTTAAAATCTTCTACAATATCTCTCGCATTAAAATTTCTGCGAACAAAAGAGAGAGAGAGAGATTAAGGTGAATTACATGCATCCTAATTTTTTATTATAAATGGATGGCATGTATAAATATACTTTATTTTTTCATTCAAAAACAACATCTTTCACAAAAAAATAAAGAATTAAAAATTCTTCTAAAACTTTTTATTTCATTTTCTAGGACATAGATGTCTCACCTTTTTCTGCATTTATTGGGTTTGTAAAAAACCATTTAAGGTATTTTATTGATATATTTTCTAATTTAGGAAAATGTTCTTGTATTTGCATAAGTGTTGTTAAAATAGTATTTAAAACGTTTTACAATATCTTTTGCCTAAGATTTCCCTCACATTTTTTTTTTTGTAGAAAATTTGGGATGCGTCTATTTTTGACCAAAAATAAAAAAATAAAAAATAAAACATGGTCTTGAGAACTTTTTTGTTAAACCTATTTGTTGCAAACAGATGCTTTAATAGAAAGTGATGTGCCTGAATTTTTGTCATTTATTCACCATAAAAGCTTTTAATTTGACTAATTCACCTCTCTAATTTATCTTTTGGGCCAGCGACTTCTTAAGGGCATTTCAATTTACGTGGTGTATATTAAGAAGCTAAAATTCATAATTTGGTCATTAATTTAACGTGTATTCTTTTATATTGTTGTAAATTTAAGTCCCTTTATTATTACTTATCTTTAATAAATAAAATTTATGTAAATATTTTTTCAAAAAAAAAAAAAAGGAAACATTTAAGCTAGTACAATATTTCTGACCTGAATCACCGTGTCTGCGCAAGAAGAGCACTTGGGTTTTTAACGTGGGACCACCCACGCGGCCCCTGGTGCAGATCACGCATATCCATAATGGGGGAAGCAAATAATGAAAAGCCACAAAAGAGAAAAGATGTACATGTTACGCGAAACCCACCCCACCCCACCTGTGGGCATGGTCGCGATGAAGAAGAAGAAGAATAAGAAGAAGAGGCTTTAATTTGACCCTCGGCCACCCAATCTGACCGACCCAAGCGCACCCACCCCTCGTCCTTCCTTTTCCTTTCTTCCTCCCAAAAGCCGCCCTCAACAGCTCTTCCTCGCCCCTATAAACCTCCTTCCCACCGTAGCGTACACGTGTGCCACTGCCCTCCCACGTGTTGCCTTCCTTCTGTCCTTACTCGGCAGCACCTATCTAACGCAATATTTTTGGATTAAATTATGAGATATTATTATTATTATTATTATTATTTTAAAGTAACCTAACATTATAAAACAAGGGTATGGGTAGGGTGATGGGAATGATGTGGCAATAAACTCCACCTATTAATTTTTTTGTCAAAAAAATTTTATATGATGCTAATTAAATGAATTAGAATATACAAATAAATACCATATTATATACAATATACAACCAGATGTAAAATACATATTTTTTAATAATTTATTGCACATTTTTATCCAGTCACTCTGTGCAACGTCACTGTTTGTTTTTCAACGTGCAGGTCAATTCATGATAATATTAACAAAAAAAGGCGAAATTATCATTAAGTCCGACAAAAGGAGGGTTCTAGTTAAACATTGGTCAACAAAAAATATATTTTAAACATATATTTTTATTAATTACAATAAGCATCATGTATTTGTAATAAGAATTAATGGGACGTGACGAATCAAATTAACTGTTGGATCAAATCAAAATTTCTTTCAATATTTAAAAATTTTATACATTGAAATGCCCTCTCAAAAACCCTAGTATTACTGTACAAATTCACAGGCGTCTTAGGATTATATGTAAGTTGGAAAACTAAAGGGGGCAAATTGAACAAATAAAACATGTCAGAGGAAAAATAGAAGTTTTAAAAATATCATCTTCTCGTGTACAAAAAAATAAAATCTGAACCCCCTTTCCGTCACTTTCCCGAGCGAATCCCGAACCGTCTCCTACCTTCATCGAACTCATTGCCTCATTTCAAATGCCTGTTCTCCCTCTTCTAAATTTCTGATTACAAAAGAGGACACAGATTTGATTGAGAAATTGAGAGAGAGAGAGAGAGAGAGAGAGAGAGAGGCGAGGCGATGGCAAGCGTCGATGGAGTTGAGGATCGAACATTTAGGGTTGATTTCAGTGAAGAAGGAGTCGCCAAACTGAGAGATGCAGTGATGGATAAGCTCAAAGAGTTCATGGGCGACTACACTGACGATACGCTCGTGGTGTGTGTGTGTGTATACGCATTTATTTGTTTGTTTCTCGTTTGAGTTCTTGAATTAATTTCCATGCCGTGGAATTTGAAACTTTTTCTTTTCCATTTTCTTTTTTTTTTTATATCTCTCTTAGGGCGAGTAATAATCTAACTATGTGGTTTAGTAGCTCGAGCCGTTATTTGGCGTTAGGTTGACATTTTGTTTAGGGTTTTTACTTTGGATGGTTAATTTTCTTGCCTGATTATTATTCTCCCTTGCATTGTTGTTGCTCTATCTCAGCATGCCCTGGCTGAGCAAAACAAGTCTACAATTGGTGTCAATTTGTCCTGGTGTATGTATTGCTAGCCATTGTTTGTAAAGGTAGTATGTTGACACTAGGTTGTGAGAATGTGAATCATAATTGTTAGGCAATGCCTCTGGGAAGAGATGATACATTGATGTTTTTATGAGGATGAAAAGTTCCCTTTGGCTGATTCTGACCATTTGGAGTCTAAATTTACCAGATATGGCTTTTAAATATGGGTGATTTATCATTTCCATGTATGATGTACTACTATATATGAAATGGCAAATACTTTCCATTCTCTGTTGGTTTGGCAATCAAAATATTCCAACTGCTGATTTGCATTGGCAGGAATATGTGATCGTGTTGCTGAGAAATGGCAGACGTAAAGAGGAAGCAAGGAATGAATTGAATGTTTTCCTGGGGGATGACAGTGATTCTTTTGTTTCTTGGTAAGTTGCTTCTTATTTTACTTATTAACTTGCAGCTGTAGGAAATATTTGATTCTGTTTTGTTCCCTCAGAGATACTCTTATTTTCTATTTATCATTGGAACAGGTTGTGGGACCATCTTGCCACAAATCTGGCTCTGTATTTACACCCCCAGGAGCCTAACAAAGGTGAAGCAGCCGAAGCAAAACCGTCATTAGAACAGCAGGCTGGCAAAAATGGATCTCATCACATATTTTCTGAATCAGAAAAAGGAAAGTCTGCCACTTTATCTAGAAATCGGCACAAAAAAGAATGGAAAGGTTTGGCGAGAGATGGAACTGATGCACCTCCCCTTCAGAGCTCCAAGGTTGATGTGAGTCATGTGGAGGAAAGATCTTCTCTCAAATTTAATCAAATGAGAAGTTCTCCATCTCCCCAACCTACACGACAGAAGAAAAGGAGGCGAAATGATGATAGTCAACAAATTAAGGTTTGGCTAGCTCTGCCTTCTTTTTTACTTCAGTTATTCTTAATTATTCTTCGTACTTTGCCCAGTAAAAAAAAAAAATGGCAGTGAGTCTTCCCATTCATTATGTTTGGGCTGTGAAATCATTGAAGTGCCTAGTGCTTATAAGCTGTAGACCAAAATGTTTATTAGACACATGTTGCAAAGGTAAAGTACCATGAAAGTATTGTGTGTGCTCCATCTGTTACTGATGTGGAAGCTGATAATTGATGGCCATGCTAAAAGAACTTCTGATCCTAATGCTCTGATTTTACTGAAAATATTGCATTTTATTTTTTTTAATTTAGAATTATTTACACTGGGGCTTTCAACTTTCTTGGTGGTTGCAAACTTTCATTTTGTTGGTCATTATTTCATGATCCCATATTTTTGAGAAACTCTTAGGGGATTTGTGTTTTTCTTGATGTTGAAGAACTTCCAATGTTTGACATGTGACTGAAAGAAGTTTTTCTTTGCCTCTTGTGTAATGTAGAGGCTTTACGTATTGCATTGTTAAGTAAGAATTTGCTAGGTAGATTTTTTGTTTTTAAATATAAGTGATTTGTGGCTATGTGTGATGAGATTAATCTTTTATTTATGGAGAGAAGAGTAAAGTGTTTTCACTTTCATTGTTTTCCAAACTTGTCGTCAATCAAAAATCCTTTTTATAGAGAGAGCAAGTTTCTCAAGCAACTATTGATGCTCCTCGAAGATTACTTCAATTTGCAGTGCGGGATGCTGTAGCAACTTTAAGACCATCTGTTGCTGCAGAAGAGTCCTCAGTAAAACGTCTTCGATCTGTGGTGGCCACATCTACTGGTGACTCATTATTAGTTGGACAACGTAGGAGAATTCAGTCAATTGCAAGGGTTCCCAAGCCAATGACCACTGTTCTTAAAGCCACACAAGAAGCTGCTGACGATGTAATGAAAGTTAAATCTACAGGAAGTGTGTTTGACCGACTTGGTCGCAATGTCAATGCTTCAGAGGCCACTGAACAACATATTGAACATAGAGATTCTTGTGTTGAGGACGAAGAATATGTTGAGGTTAGCCAGATTCAGGAGGAAGCCCATTCAAGATATCTCCAAAGAAGTGAATATAGTGGTGGGCATGTAGGGCAAATGAGTAAAATGGAAAGTGGAACTGGGTTGACCTCTGATTCAATGTCTGATAATGAAGGTTATGGTGCCCATGTTATGGGCAATAGAGTTATTAATGTCAGAGCATCTGGTGGAAACAGGAACGAAGATTCATTCTTGCAACATGGCGCAGCTAAGAATCCTGCTGATATTATGCAAGTAGCACAAAATAAAGGACGGAATCAGCATGTTTCAGCTACAGACACTTCTCATAAGATTGTGAACATTTCTGTGAATTTAAGTACTTGGAAACCACCCCATTTTCTTGCATCAAAGGATCCTGCAGAAATGCATGCTCAGAAATCTGTTTATGAGAATGAGGCTGAGCCTGGCAAATCTGGTTCTAAACTAATGAAACAGAATGGCAACCCTGGCTTGGTTAGTAATGGAAATGTAAGTACTTGTATGCCCGGGTAGTTTATTCTCCCATTTATCTACATGAATCAATTCTTATTGGTTGCTGTGATTTTGTGGTGATGATGATGAACAGGTCAGGCCTGTTGCTGATAGCAAGAAAGAATCTCAAAGGATGCTACCACATGTTGCTGGTTAGTCCTACTATCTTCTGAATCGTTAACTTTTTGGTTTTGAATATTATAAAGACATAGGTGATACAATGGCATTTACAGCCACATCACACCCACTTGTGTTGTTTTCTTCATCTATCATCTGTTGACTGCATTATCAAAATGTTGACATGACATTTTTTTTTTGGGTTATTCTGACATGACATTTTTGTTGGTGTTCTGGGTGTTCTCTCTCTTTTTTCCCTTTCTAGAATATCTTCTGCTGTCTTTCATTGTTCTAATTGCTTTTCGTGCATGATACTTGCAGTTTCATGTACGGCTGGTCGTCCTTTGGAGGATGCTAATTCTCGAACCATTTTTGTTAGCAATGTAATTGCCTACATGCACGCACCTTCTAGCCCCTTGTTTGGAATTGGTAATTTTTTTTGTTGCTGATGATTTTCATTTTCCTTTTTGCAGGTTCATTTTGCTGCTACTAAGGACAGTCTTTCTCGACACTTCAGTAAATTTGGTGAACTACTCAAAGTGGTTATAGTTACTGATGCAGCAACTGGCCAACCTAAAGGGTAACCCAACCAACACCCGTTCTGCCCTTTTGCTGCAGACATTTGTAACTTTCTTTCATCTTCCTTTTGATGAATTTATAATCTGTACACAGGTCAGCTTATGTAGAATTCATGCAAAAAGAAGCTGCAGACAATGCATTAGCCCTTAATGGCACGTCTTTCATGTCAAGAATTCTCAAGGTAATAAACATGTCAATTTGATAGAGATTGATAGCCATCTCTCTGTTTTTTATTTTATGAGGTTCCTCCCGTTTAGAAATCCCATGGCCTCTAACTATTATTTTCCTCTATGTAGGTTGTGAAGAGAAGCTCTGCAAACCAAGAAGCTAGCACTAGCATGACCTGGCCACACATTGCTCGTGGCCCTTTATATGCAGCAGCTAGGTTTTCCAGAGCTCCTTTTCAAAGAGGAGTCCCTGGTATGTTTAGACCTCGGCTTCCTATGAAACCTGGAGCCAGAAGCTTACAGTGGAACCGAGATGCTCAAGGCACTGCAGCTGAAAGTGGCACATCAGGCTCTGTGCGTCCTGTTCTCTCCCCCACCTTTCGCAGTCTCACCTATGTCCGGACAGAGTCTAAAGCTGGTGGGAATTCTGGTACCACTTAGCTTAACAACTTATTTTTTGCCCACGTATCTGGAGGATGTTTATATTGGAATGGCTGGATCATGATTTCATCAAAGGATTCATCCTAAAGTAGACACTAATACGGCAGATTCTCCTGGTCTTGGGGAATGATTCTAATTATGTCTTTGGGGTCACACTTGCCATCATTGGTGAACACCAAAGAAGCGGAGTTAGCTGGAAGGGGATTTTACCTTAGAGTTGGGGTTTTTCTACCCCAGAATTATACATATAGATTTTGACGGAATTTTGTGAATAGGATGGACGAGTAGTTAATTTTTGGTTTGGGAGATTTTATTTAGTTTCCAGTTTTGTGATGGACAAAGAGGGAATAGAAATTTTGACGAAAAAAAACAAAGAAAGGGAACTGAAAGTATATTTTTTCCGTGCATATGCTGCAGCAAACACTATGCATCTTAGAGTTTCTGTACTTGCCTTTGTAGTATTGTCCTTTATTCAAATTTTCAACCTTAATTTTAGCCATACTTGTCTGGTGGCTTCTTTACTTTATGCTTGAATTAATTTAGATTTTGTTTAGAAACATTTCGATTATTGAAGTACATTGTGGAAGGGAGCATTTTCCATCCTTGGCCTTTCAATAGCGATGTGCCTTGTGGCTTTGTTTAATGGTTGAATAATCTTTCATGTTTGTCAAAAGAAACCTGTTCTTTGTATTTTCCTTTATCTTGTTTGTGATGGTTTGTCAGCTTATACTAAAAACGCACCGACGATGCGTGGCAAGCAATAGAATTGAATTTGATTATTACAAAATAAAGAGATGCTCAAAGTAAATATTCAAATTCAGGGCAACCTGAAGAGTATGAGGCGGAATCTGCGGCCTAGCCTGTATTGCTACTCCATTTCCTAGGGAGAATTTCATTGGCCGGCTTCTAACAGTTGTCTCGGCACTAACGCCAACGTAAAGGGGAACCCAAACGCCACGGAGTTGCTTGGGCGGAATAAGAAACCAGACCCAGTAGTATCTGAAAGGTCCAAGCTGGGAAGACGAGATCGGTGGAAAAACAGGAAGGATGACGAGGTTTCGCAAAACTTTGGAGAGAGTTTACGCAATGTCGCCGTGGACTCCATTTAGACTATTCAATCATATGGGCTTTCTCTCTGCTGTGCACGCTTTATAAAACTGGATGCAACAAAAATTATTAGGAAGACACGAAAAAGAATACAATTATAATGCTTTTTATGCATAATAATCAATAATTATGAATGTTAATGATGATTACGATTGAAAAAATACACCCATATTCCAAATTGTGTTCATTTACCATATTTTCACAATGAAACTCTTTGAGCAAAGGCTACACAAACTCTTGGGAGAAGGAAAATTCTTTTGCAGACTTGCTAGCTAATTTTGGTGCTGCTCGTTACGAGTCTTTGAAAGTGTGAGAGACTCCGCCTGGCATGGAAGCTCTGTTGCAGGCAGACGTCGTTGGAGTAGCCATTCTCAGAAGTGGCTAGTTGATTACTGTTTTGCTATTTTCGTGTTTTTTTTTTCTTTGTACTTTTTATTATAAAAAAAAAAAAAAAAAAGAAGAAGAAAAGGTTACACACAGAGGAAAAGAACTAAAAAAGATGGGTCCGGTTGTAAAAAGGGATGACCCCGTTTTAGTTTGAACCGGAACGGAATTAGACCGAGTCCGATGAATCAAGTTCAAATCCTTTGTTCATTTTAATTTTTTTTCTTTAATTTTACACCATTGATTCTACATTTTTTATTGTCTTCTAAGTCCTGACAATATTCCTAAACATTTTATGATGTTCAACATTTTTCTTTTTGTTAAAGATAACTACCCCAAACCGAAACTTAAATGAAATTAAAATCAAACTGTAACTGGCAATTTGAGCTAAATAGAAACCAAATCATCAAACTGCAGTTCAATTGTTCTCAAAGGACAATCCAATGGTTAACAGAAAACAAATTCGAACCCAAATAGGATTTCTCATTACAACTGAGAAAGGGTAGGAATTTGATAAAAAACAATCATTTGGGGGTTTGTTCTTTCAAAATGCCAAAATCACCGTCCAAATCAACAATCAAGATCGTTAACAGCCGCCTCGTTTAACTGTAACAACTATCTCATGTACCAGTTTCACCAGCCTACTAGCTAAACCACCAGTCACAATGGCATATCGTAAAGTGGAGACCATTTGTATATACGGTTAAGAGTTCTTTCCTTTTTTTTTTTTTTTTTTAATCTTTTCAAATTGGAGAAATTCGTAGAGAAAGTTTAGAAGAATTGCTATTTGTGAATTTTGAAGATTCGTAGTAATTCCTGCATTAACTTGAGAGGAAACGAACATTACTCTAAAGGCAGTGATTGTACAAAGTCTTTCTAAAACCTATTCTCATTCTAACATTTGTCGTCGGAGAGTTATATTCCATTGAAAAGTTTTTTCATTTGAACAATTAACGAAATTATTCTCGGTGGATGGCCCCAAGGGACTGTATTCGCTGAGACGTATGGAGCTGTGAGGGAAGGAACGTTGAGCCGACTAATTGTTAACTACTAATAATAATAATAATAATAATAATAATAATAAATGACATCCTTTGTGCTGAAAAGTACGAATTAAAAATTGAAATTGCGGACCATTTCATTTTATTCATTCAAGTTGAACAAACTCAAGATCACGTGACAACTAAGCAAGCGAGAAAAAAAAAATTCTTAGCGCATTTTTTTGGTAATTAATTAATTAATTAATTACAATAGTTGTAATTATAAAATGCATTTGCGAGAGTTCACTGCATGCGTTTGCAGCACATCATTATTAAAAAGGCAGCAAATTATTAATTAAAAGACGGAATACAAGAGGGAAGGGGGAAGAGAGAGAGAGAAGCGAAAAGTTCTTTTTTCTTCTTTTGAAATGGTCGATAGGAACCCAATCCTGTATAAGGAATTCCAAGTTAATCCAAACTATCGATTTTTGGTATTACGTTGTGGGTAAGTATTGAGTGTTTTCATTTGCTTGTTAAAGAAAAAGAAAGAAAGAAAAAAGATAGATAGGAACACAAGCATGTAACTTCAAAAGAAAACTCATTTATTTCATCATTGCAAGCTTCAAACATTTAGAGTGAAAGAAATATTAACCGAACGAAGCTAATAGAACATCTGAAGAAATCTTATTGTCCACCCACAACCCACCTTTTGAAGCTTTTCCTTCTCTCACTTACCCCCATTTTTTTTTTTTCAGTTTATTGCAAGAAGAGGGCAATGCATGAAGCAAGGGAGGCACCCACCAATGACCCAACAACGGTGGAGGCACCGCTCGTTGGTGCTGGGGCAGGAGCAGCCTCCTCAGCCATCACTGCACTCATGGAGGCAGCAGCGAAGAGGACTGCACAAGCAATCTTCTTCATCTCCATTTTCTTTTTGAATTAGGCAGCGAACAGACAATGAAACCTCGGAAGCAAATCTCAGCCGAACCTGCCTTTGAGATGGAGTTCGCAGCCTGAGAAACGTATCCTTGGAATCGGGAGGGTATTTATGGGGCACGTATTGAGCTGTTTTTGGAAAGACAACAGCTGTCCTAGAAACTATTTTTTAGGGTCGACAATGAGATTATTAGGTGATTGGTTTGTCAAATATGTCAACGGTTCAATTATTCAAGGCTATTGATGGATAGGCTTCTTTGTTTTGAACGAGTCTTCCGTTTGAACTTGGTTAACAGAGAAGAGAAGACAGCCTAGGTAAATAGAAGACAAGGGAATCCTTTTGTTTGTTCGACTGATTCAGAATAACCAGAAAAGGTTACATATGAACAACAGCTTATATAAATATAATTGAAGTTCATACATTATCATTCGTTCAAATTACTAGAAATGAAAATAGCTAGCACCATATATATTTTTCTTGTTTTAAAAACTGGGAAAGTGGAATGATGCCCAACAGTTCTATCAGAGAG
Source organism: Ceriops tagal (assembly GCA_021533255.1). Lineage (NCBI taxonomy): Eukaryota > Viridiplantae > Streptophyta > Magnoliopsida > Malpighiales > Rhizophoraceae > Ceriops > Ceriops tagal. The sequence goes on from CM038601.1 coordinate 1,546,131, forward strand.
AATTGCACTGAATATATACACTGCAGAGTAAAACTAAATTGCTATATTGAACTGGTAAAAAAAAAAAAGAGAGTAAATTTTATGGTATTAAATAAAAATTATTAGTTATTTTTATAATTATGTAAGGCCAGAGGTAATTTAATCCTATCCAACGGTCTGATGCAAATTCAAATTTATGACATATTGTACGAACAAAACTTTTTAATCATTAAACCACGACAAGCGATTGTATTAGATAAAACTGAAAAATATTAAACATGATTTGAATTGATATTTCATCTGGTGCTTAGATTTCATTCAATGTAGCTTTAATAATTTTTTATTTTTTGTGTCTTGGCTGTATCCATCTTATGTATCTATATACTGAACTCTATGATTCACTAATGTCTATATGTCATGTTATGTGTTTTGTTAAAAAAAAGACTTGTCAAATTCAAAAAACAGAAACATTTATAGAGTGAAAATAAAAAAAAAACTAAAGTGATATTTGATTCTGTTTATTAACCCACAATTAAATTTTGTTTCAATAAACTTTTATTTTTTGCATATTTAATTGTTTTTATTTATTCTGTCTGTATGCAGAAGCTCTTTTTAACATCTGATGAACACTGAAACAACTAGTGTTGCTTATAATTTAAGTTGCAGAGACTAGTTTTAAGGCTATACTAAATTTAGGATCACACTAATAAATAAATATAAAAGACATGAATTATATTATCATTTGGCCATAATTTTTTCTTATTACTCTAATTTATTTGACACTTGTAATCTATTAATATTACAAATTTTCTCTCAAAAAACACTTAACAATTTAAAATTTAAAAATTTTTAATATTTCAAGTACTAATACGAAGGATATGAAATTATTACATTTTTTGGGTGATTATATATACATTTAGCAAAATTATTGTATTTTTTTAAAACTTTTTTACCCCTAATCAATCATGATTGTCATCGAAGGTGTTGAGACTAAAAGTGAGATTGTAATGATTTATTTCAAAGCAAACAATTTTTTGAAAAAGCTTTATTTCAAATACGATATTTACTTAAAAGAATGTTGTTTTATTCATGGTTGCACGGGAAATAATGAGATAGAACATCATTGCTGTTGCTTTCATAAGGGCGACCGGACTACCCCATAGACATTACATCTGTATGCCGTGTGCACCTAAAATACTTCAGCCTAAAAGCCACTTGACGAGGAGTTGCAGATCTGCAAACCCAAGTTAAGTGTCTGTTTTCTATGGAATGCTACTACATGATCATCCAAATTGATGACCCCACCATGATTCCAACTTAGCTCAAATAGTAAGATCTACCCTTAACAACCCAATGCACATAATTCAACTTTTCATTCTCATCAAGGACCATTGAACAAGAGAAGTACAGATCTCTAGCCTGATTCTTTGGGATGCTTAGTCTTGCTTCTCAGTTTTTTCTTTTTGGTAGATGACTGACTTCAGGTATCATTAAAGTTCAGAAGATTTTTAAAACAATTGTCATTTGATGACATGTAATACCATTTACACTGTATGCACACATCAATTGTATGGCGACAAAACACAAGATTGCATTGGCAACATTGGAGTCAACCTTGGCAATACAGCAACTTAAGCTATATACATCAGTAGCAGCCGATGTTCAATCGTCAAAATACTTCTGAGCGAAAATCGCGTTGAATTACAAGCACTTAAAAAGCAAGCAATTAGCCAGGCATCCCTTTCATCAGTCTTCCACACCTCAGGGAAGCATTGTACTGGCTATCATTCATTAGTGAAATTCATTTTTCTTCCAAGTTAATCACTTACCTCAATTTTTTTTTTTTTCCTAGATTGGGAATTTCCGTGTACTTGTAATAGTAATATACATGATGCAGTATTGACTGCGTCCATTGATGATGAACAGGGAAAAACATGATTCCAACTCCCGACAATTGAGGCCATTACAAGGCACAGCTCTGCATGTAAAAACAACATCAAACATATATGGGTAACTTGAAATGTTGCACCGAAAAAATAACTCACAGGCAAGAGAACGGAGGATAGTACTCAGATGGGCAGAGCCATACCAAAGACTGGCAGCATCATGATTAATGAGAAAAATAAAGCAAATAGGTAGGGCCAAGCTGGCTTCTATGTAGGCCGGTAAATAAATACTGCATATCAAAGAAAGAGCGAAGAGGTTTCTAATCCTGGGAAGGGAGAAATGAGATTTATGGGAATGGGAATATCTGCCCCTACTGTTGTTCTAATGGACCAAAAAAAAAAAAAAAAAAGGGAAAATTGCACAAGAAAAATCAACAACAGAAAGGAACTCACAATCTGAAATGTCCGACAGTGCCAGTCACCCAATTTGCAAACTGCTAAGGAAATCTGAAAGCCTGTGCGTATGAAACATCCATTAACTGGAAAGATCAAAACACAAAAGGGGCAAAACAAATGTGGGATAACCAAAAAATAAGAATCATTTTAAATGAACCTGATATCTTTAGCTATCACAGTATTTCCATCTTCAGCACCAAGATGACGCAGAACAACCTGCTCCAAACGGCCATCAGAATATGCATGCTGCAAAGTTACAATACCTTTTATCATAAACCTCCAAGGCTCTGCACAAATTTGCTCTAAAATCATGCAAGAACAAATGGTTGGTAATCTAATCAATAGAAAGGTCATTTATTAGAACAACCACCACATACAACCCCACCCTTCAGACACATAACTTCAGAATATTACCCTGTTTTGTTCCATGCTCTGCAAACCTCTGCCTTTTTTCACTTTATACCAGTTAAGAGAGCAACTTTTATCATACATTAAATGGAATTTTTATGCCATATAACCCTCTGGTCCTGTGAGCTGCCCTGCCAGAGAAAGTGCAGATATGCAGCTGTGCCCACCCTCAAAAAGGGCAACAAAGGATTTATGCAATTGGATGACTTTGTTTACCAGTAAAACTTAATACTAAGAACTGAAACACCAAACAGCAACCTCAGCAAAGGATTACAGCCATAAACACTACCACAATGAGCAGGCCCAAACAGTTGAAACTACAAGATTTAGCTTATTTTCACCATCATATGAAAGAAACACATCTCCTCTTTATCAACTTTCTTTAGAGAAAGGCATCCCAGCAATTCTTAGTTATTTGCAATAGCACAAAAATCTACATAACATAATTGCTAGATGCACTAGGAAACATGTCAATAGGCGATAGATACCTGACAGATAAAACGCAGATTTAAATTATAACAAGCAATGCATTGGAGTCAATTTTTCCTAAATTCTTGTAACAAGGCTTTCAATTCATTTCCAGAGCTCCAGCAGAAGAAAGAAGCATTGAAATATGAGCAGACCTACTAACTTGAAAGACACAATTGCCTTAATTACTATAATAGCTTAAAATAGATAGTTGTCCTTATCACCAGAGTTGTCACTTGATGCAAATTTCATTTCCATTAGCAATTAAGCCATATCCATTGGTTTTAAATCTTCATCAAAAAAATCATCAGCATCAAAGACATCTAGTTCATCTTCTCCAAATAACTCTCCACACACATCATAAAATGCATCTATGTCCAGAACATTGAATGTGCAGGCAGGTTGTCTCCATGGAGGGGGTCTGTGATTTCTCCATGTATATGAGCCTGCCTTGACAGTATGCTGGAACACAACCAATATTCCATTCATCAAAGGAGTCATAGTGCTAAACTCTCCACCATGATAGTAAATGAACACAAGGGTGTATAATTCTGAGGAATATATGCAAAAACTACTCAGAAGAGACCATTTTGAGAGCACCTTCAAGGACATCAGCAATGCAGAAATTTGACAAAGGGGACACCAGTGTAGAATCTCTACAAATGTTTAAGACAGACAAAAAGAGAGGTGGTTGAAAGAAATTGATAATCCCAAAAATGGAGAATGGGCTACATGGAATGAAGACTGGCCAAGCTAGAGCTTTGGAATTAGAGGAAATGGTGGACAGTGACATTTTCCAATATCAAGTGGTAAAAAAAATTCAAAAGAATCCAGGTAGGTGCAACCAATCTTAACATACGAATTGAGTTCCCTGAAAGTTAGTCATCAATTGGGTTCATTAAATGCAAGCAGAGCATTTGTCAATATATTGGACTACTGGACTACTAAGAATGGCTTTTATCCTCATGACAATATACAACACAGTGAGAATAAGGAAGCAAATGCTATTAGTCAACGGCAATGGCAAATAGACAGCAGAAACCTACAGACACTGTCCAAATACAAGAAGTAAAGGCAAGATAATTATATCACCCTTTTTATGATAGAGAGGTGCAGGCAGGTGTGTGTTTCAATATAGTAGAATTTAAAAAACTATAACCAAAAAGTGTAAGGGACAACAAATTAGCACCTGCAAGATTATTATCATCCTCTCCCTCCCAACTACTATTCATTTGACTTGGCACAATCACGTTTTTCAGCTACATTATTGGCGACAGCCTGAGCATATTATGCAGAATTGAATCTTGTTCACAACATGAATTTAAAGGGAGACTGAAAACGTGGCATTCAGGAGAGCCAGGCTGCCAGGAGTTGTGCATTAGGAAAAAAAAAAAAAGATAAGAATTAGGTCTTAAACCCAGCACACATTCCAAGCTTCCACAGGATTAGTAATAAGGACACAATTTTGCACATTGAAGAACTACCAAAAAGCTCACATGGCATTCATACAAGCCAAGGTCATTATTAAGTCTCTCCACCAAGGCAAAAAGAGGGTCAAAAGAATGCCAACAAAAAACACACACACAAGGCGCTCAAGAAAACCGAAGTATCAGTAGAGTTTGCCAGACACCAATAATTGCTAGGATAATGCCAGCCTTATCAATTGCATATCAATCACAGAAATTTATAAGAAAAGCATCCAAGTACAATCTCCAAAAGAAACTTTGACAGAAAAATAAAAAAAAAAAAGAAACAAGGAGAAATCACTTTGGCAATACCTTGTAGAAACAACTAGTGCCAAAAGGGCAGTTCCCATTCCCAAAATTGAAATGCTTGCAATCAATTGACCTGCAAAATATGGAGATTACAAACACACAGAGGGTCATTTTGCAAAAAGCAACTCAATACAAATTTTGAATCTCTTTTTAAGTTCCTTGTTATTGATGTTGTTCATCAAGAATTTCAAACAATGCATCAATACAAGCCTACATCCATAAGTGTTTCCTTTTTGTGTAACCTGTTCTGCAGCTATTTTATTCCAAAATACTTTATTCTCCATCAACATTAAGATCCTTCCTTTTTTCACCAAAATGCCAAAATCAGATTTTTCATATTCTAGTAAGTTTCAAATTTATCTATCACACCAGTAAAAGATTAAATAGATGATCCAGCATTCAGGTGGCGGACAGATATACCATAAGCATGCACAAGAAATGTAAAATTACCCAAGTTTGGCTTTGTAACTGTCAACAATTTCCTGTTTTTCCTCTTTAGACGAGTACCAAATAACACTTGGAATGACGAAGTATGAAACCTTGCGACATATAGGACAAGCCCTTAATGCAGTATTCACATCCACTCCAGAGGATGGGGAACTACCACGCCAATTCCGGATGCAGGAAATGCAGAATGGATGATCACATTCTGACAACAGCCCAAATTTCCTTTCAGCTGCTGTGGGCTTTGAAAGCACACGATCCAGACATACACTGCACTCTATTTCTTGACTACATTTTAATGCCTCGAGATGCTTCTGCTTCTTCTCACATAACTTCAAATGCTCCTCTCTTTCTTGAGGTCTGAAAGGATGCAAGCATTGTTTTCCACAAGTAGGGCATACATCACCGTGAATATGAGGACAATTATCTCCCCGGGGGCAACCACCAGCAGCAGCAAATGAACAGAGAGGACGGTCCCCTGGTCTACCATTCCGAGGCATTAGACAATCGGTGTTTTCTAAAAACTTGTGCTCCCCAGAATCTGAATTCCATGCTGGCTTGCCAGAAGGAAAGAGAGGAGTACTTGGAGTAGAAAGCTCTGGGGCAACAACTGGAATGGAAGTTGCCCCATTATATTCATTCCTAACAGGTTGAATTAGGCCAACTGAATTCGATGACATCGACTGGTGAGGAACAGTCCACAAACATGATGCACCAGTTTCTGATCTTGAAGGTTTGACATGTTCATATCTACATCGGCTACCATAAGAGCAAATTCCTTTTTGGTAATAGGTGCAGATCTGTGATGATGAACAAGAATACAATCAAGAATGAGTGACCTTCCGCAATTATAAATTTATAATTACTAATAAGAGGGAATAAGCAGAAAAAGCAAGCAGAGTAACGATACTTACATTATTTGATGGATCTTTCCAGTCATGTGAAAACTCACAATGCTCCCCTTTTAAACACGCCCCATGAGCAAAGAACTTGCACAATACCCTGGAATAATAGTTAAACAAAGAAAGATGAAACTAATGACCTTCAATGAGCACTACAACCATTCGAATTTCACGGAAATGAATGATTTCACATCTGCTATCAAAGATTCATTTGAAAATCTTGTCTTTTCGGAAAATTACTATAAAAAAAAAGGACAAATAATTTTCAGATTAGGAATTCTGTGAAAGTCTTCTGATTTCCAACAGCTTTCGACTAAAAAATGAATAAATTCCTGAGGCTAACAGAAATGGGGGAATCCCCCATACGCCAAATGAATCTTGTTACGAACTGGAAAGCGAGAACACGGCATTTCCAACCCATCAAACAATAAATTCAAAATCTTTCTATTGTTTCTTTAATTCGTCACCACCCAGGGGATCAAACCCACTATATATATATATATATATATATATATATATTTTTTTTTTTTCAAACGCGAAAAAATAATATAAGAATGGAGATCATCCAAAGCCCGAGAATGCGAACAAGAATACACCAAGATCGTCGGGAGTATCAAAAGAAAATTGAATAAAAAGATCATATTTCAGTCACCTTTTAGACATGGAGATCGGAACTCCTTTCTTGGGTCTTTATCAGAAATACAGAAGGGACGAGGGTCGGCGGAGTGAAACCGTAGCCAGAAGCTTCAAGTCGAAAAATAGACCTCTGAGGGAGAGACAGAGAAAGAGATGGAGAAAGAGTTAATACGAGAAAATGGAATCTTTATCCTCGAAAAGGAGTCCCTCTCGATTCCCCCCAGCCCCCAATTTTTTTTTTTCTCTTTTTTTTTTTTTTTGTCAACTCTCTTTTGGAATAAGAAAGCACGAGGCACACAAGCTCGGCCTCTCAGTCAGTGCAACTCTCATCCAATCGCCTTTTAATGAGGGGTTCCTTTTTTGGCGGTTGGCATGCCGTTTGACGTCTCCGCCACTACTGGCCCATCGATTTTAGGTCTAAAATACCCGGAGCGGCCTTGGAAGGGAAGGGAAGAGCAGTGCTGCTATTTTAGAGAAGAAGAGCCTGCGGGAGTTTGGACCGGGCAGCAATGGCTATGACGAGGGCCTGAACCATAAAAACCAAAAATCGAACCAAAAAATTTGATTGCATTAAATTGAAAATTAAAATCTAACGAAAAATTTCTTTGCATTAATCAGACGGACTCGGCTTTTCTTTCTCTCCTTTTGGTTCTTTCATTTTGCTTATGAATTTTAACTATTTGTCGTCGATTTCATCAATGGATTTTTAAAGGAACAAGCTCAGATTTTGGAGATCGTCAATCATAACTTTACAGAAAAAAGTTTGAATATTTAAATTGTTGGAGAGGGGAATTTTAGGATTTGTGTAGACTTTCATGACATTTTGGTCTACTGTTTGTGCTTTTGAAAATTTAGGTCTTTCATCTCCCAGAATCCTCAAAATAGTTTGCTCCTGCTGGCATGATTGTTGGTGTTACTTCTCACGCGTTAATCAGCCCAAATCCTTTTTACTGGCGGGATGGTGCATGCCAATAGGCTTTAGTTCAACTTCAAAGGATGCGATAGGCACAAGCTCGAAAGATCCAAATTAGATGAACTGTATTATTTATTTTTTTGAAAGCACAATATTCAGTGATTTGGACTTGAGGAGACAATGGTTTGGTAGCTTCCATTTCTTGATCGGATGATCGATCGATTGATTATGCAATGATAACATAAAAAAGAAATCCGAGACATCAACCTAATGCTTCTCGTTAGGCTGCTCGATAAATTTGATTTCTTTCTTATCTCTTCCCTAGTTTGATTGGAGAGGAAGTATGCCCTTTGACGTTAAAATGCTTATTTTCATGTCGTGGACTCGAATCGCAAAGCTCCATGACTGTCTAAGGCTTTGATGCCTTGCAGGATATATAAAGAGTGTGTACATCTCTTGGGATGCACGTTTTTGCAGTGAAGGTCACTCAATCAAACGATCCTCAATAGTCCAAATTCTTCGCTTGGATTGCTTCCCTCTGATGCATGTTACCATAACAAAGGTTCTAGCTAGGCAATCCTTACGTATTTAACAATAGAATTTCCTTTACCCTTTATTCTTTTCGGTACGAGTGAGCTCCATCATGTTTATTGAGTGGCGGATGCTAAAAGAATCTGATGAGAAACTCGCGATAGAATTGCTTTCAGCTATGAAACGACTATAGTTCAAAGTTTATGAACTAGTCGATAAGGGTGTGTTTCTCTAAGTAAGTGCATGAGAAATGATTGTAAATATCGATATCACTGTAAGTTTTGGTAAAATGGGCAATATGTGCTTCGAGTTGTGACGTCCATCAAATTATTAGAAGCTTGGGTTTTTTTACGATTAGCTAGAATTGTTAAATGAAGATTTTAAAAATTACGAAATTGTTACCCAAAAATTTATATTATAATTGTTAATAGCACAAAATTACAGGTAAATTTATATATTAATCTTTTCTAAAAATGCATATAAAAACCGGATGCTATTGTGTTTAGAATCATTATCACATGAACGTGTAACTAATATTACCATGTAAGGTGTGCTGAAACAAAAAAAAAAAAAAATTTGCCGTGTGAGATGCAAATTACTACAAGACTGTTTCTTCCTATTATGTTTTTTCATCTAAAAAATTATGTAAATGGAACTACCATATTGACTATCTTTTTATTTTAGAAAGACAATTAAATACCCATGTAAATTGTGTACAAAAAGTCTATATTTTGAACGTAAAAGTCAAATGTAAAATTATAAAATATCCGCCAACTACTATAAATTGAAAAATTATTTATATAATCCCTTTTAGGAGAATTAATAATAAGAGAATCTCAAGAAAAAAAGTAGAAAATATAACATATCACCTCTATTTTAATAATGAAAATACCTTAGTCAACCAAATACAGAGTAAACTTATTACTTTATATGTATATATAGGAATACACATATAAGTAAATATTATTTGATAAGACTTATTTTTGTTTAAATGCTACACATATATTTAAACTTGTCTTTTTTTTTCAATATATATGTATACAACAATAAAAATAATTATAAAGATTCTATATTGTACGAATATACAGATAGAACATAGCGTGTGTGTATATATATATATATATAGAGAGAGAGAGAGAGAGGTAATATTAATTTATTTTAATTAGATTGACTATCTTTCAAAGATTGACAACTTAAAACAAAACAAAAAAAAAAAACAAATTGTTGACAAACTAAAAGAATACTTCAAATTCAAAAGTAAACAACGTATTTGAGAAATTACAACTCACACTGTTCAACATAAATGCTAACATTAATAGAACAATAGTTGTTTTTTTTTTTTGTTAATCATAATTTATTTAGAACCTAGAAAGAAAAGTGATGTCATGAGATTTTTTTTTAAAAAAGAAAAAAGAAAAAATTACGAGTATATCTAGCATGCCTTGGACACTGCAACTGAATATGTCTGACAGATAAATATCTGAACATATGAGCCAAGTGTTACTTTTCGAATACAATGTGTCAAATTTCATCAGAGGGTGATGAAACTGCAACCGACGTTTGACCGTGTGAGTTGGCACTTTGGTCGGTACGGGCATTACAATGAAAAGCTGAAGATGTTTTTTTTTTTTTTTTTTTTTTTTGTAAAGAAAGTTCAAGCCCATTTTCGTTGACCCGCTGCGTTTGGGCGGCTCTAGAACATGCATGTTATCGTGCACGTGATGAAATTGCATGGACGGCCTCCCTTTCTGTTCACATGGCCACCCCCTTTGCGCGGAGACTGATAATAAGTAAAATTGGAATTTAAATTGAATATTCATCCTTTTGACCAAAACAAACACTTACTAAATTTTTCTTCTTTTTTTTTTGTGAAATAAATACTTTTCTTCCAAGAACTCTCTTCTGACCTTTTTTTTTTCCTGAGGTTTTCCAGAAGAAATATGAAAGACAAAAAAAAAAAAAAGATAGGTTTTTATTTAGGGTTAAAAAGTTTTACAAAATGGCATTGAGATCACGGGGTCAACAAAGCCTAGTGGGGTCCGCCGCAAAAGCGCAAACCCAAGACCGACGGAGCGCATAAAAGGCCGAGTTGTGCACATTTCATGGTCGTCTGCTCCACCCCCACCTCCACCCCCACCATCATTGTTGGCATCTCTATCTGCCTTTCTCGGACGGCAGAGGCACTTCCTGTCAGCCACCGTCAATTTCACTCACGAATCAGGTAATTTCAGAATTTTGAATAAACAACGAAAAGAGAACAAACAAGCAAGCAAACAAATAGAATCATCGTAATCCTTTTCTTTTTTTGTTTCTTTTTCTTTTTTTTTTTGGGTCTGGATCGGATCAGATCCCTCTCTCGCGATTATTTTCTCATTTCACTCTGTTTGCCCTCCCTGTTCTATTTTATTTTTATTTTATTACTAATCTCCTTAGATCTGTATTTAGAGGGAATTTCCCTTAAAAGGTGCATTTGAAAAAGAGGTCTAAAAAGCTCCATTCGCTTTCAATTTTCATATTGATCTGGCGTTTATGTGTTCGTTTCGTGATGTGATTGTTAGATTTCCTTTTTCGACTTCTTCTGAATGAATTAAAGGAAGGGGCCTGTTATGTTTCAGATCTAATAATAATAATAATAATAATAATAATAATATCGAATAGACTATTTATGCCATACTACTAAACGAAACAAACAGATATTTGATCAATCTTCGGTGTAAGGATAGAGTTTTATTGCTAGAATATTATACGATGTGCACTCCATTGTTTTTATCTGGACTCTGTTCAAAAGCTCTGCTTTCTTTCTTGTTTTTCCTTTTTTCTATTAAACTAATAATAATATGTTCCTGCTTTGGTTCTAATTTGAGCGTATTTTCATCTTCTTTTAGACATGCTTGTTCGAGCTGAGCTCATGTCCTGGTTATGGTTCTCTGTGTAGGAATGCTGTGATTTTTGTGTTTGTTTGCTGGTTGTCTTTTATATTTTGTCATTCATTGCACGTCAGTTTATGCGACTTTAAAATGCAAAAGCAGCATACAAATGTGAAAAGATGGAATATGATAACTTCCATTTTTTATCACCTTCACATGCCTATGCATGAAATTGTATATTTGTGGATTGTGAGGGAATTTTTTCTTCCCCTTGTTAGTCATGCGGGGGTTATCTGATACCAAATCAATGGAATTATTGTTTTTTAATATCTGAAGAAGATTGGACTTAGATGAAGCATGTGAGCCGTAGCAACAACAACAAAGCCCTTATTCCAAATTTAATTGGGGTCGCTAGTCAATTACACGAATATCTTCTAGTTATTCTATTATATTATGAATTAAATTTGGCGTAAGATCTAATTTTTCTAAGGAAATTAACTCTTTTTCTTCCAACATCCATGAAGATTTAGGTAAACACTAAACCATTATTATAGGAGATGCTATCGCCTACTCTTTCTGTAGTGCATTGAATGCTTGGATTCTTGCTTGATAATTTAGGGAGAGTTAAGTTGAACACTACTGCAGTGGATTTTATTGTGTATTTTTTTGGCGATGAGGTTCCTGTTACCATCATGTGCAGTCAACACTTTTACATGTTGTTGCTATTTGCATATTCATCACCCATTCCTGTATCTTTGTCCACATATGTTTTCCATGTGTACATGTAAACAAGGCTTGATTTTGTTGAATATCAAAAAGGCATCTTTAACAGCTGTTACTTGGAATCATTGCAGGGAAAGACACAATGGTTGATCAGGTTCAACACCCTTTTGTTGTGCACAAGGTAGCTGGCCAGCTCCTTCATTCTAGTCTTTCCCAAGATTTCCAGGGATATGACGGAGCTCTCCAGAAGCCTGCTCTTTACCAAAGGCGTGCATATGGAAACTACTCCAATCCTGCATTCCAGTACTCCAGGGTGCAGGCAAGTGGAACTACCACCAGCATGTCTATGATCCCATCAACTGCATCTCCTGTTTTTGTCTCAGCCCCTTCAGAAAAAGGCTTGTCTGGCTTTGTCACCGACTTCCTCATGGGTGGAGTCTCTGCTGCTGTATCTAAAACAGCAGCTGCTCCTATTGAGCGGGTTAAACTTTTAATTCAAAACCAGGATGAAATGATCAAAAGTGGCAGACTTGCTGAACCCTACAAGGGCATTTCTGATTGTTTTAAGCGAACATTGAAAGACGAAGGTGTTGCTTCATTATGGAGAGGAAACACTGCCAATGTCATCCGTTACTTTCCTACTCAGGTTAGTATTTACCTGCTTTAATTTCTTTATGCTGTTGTCAGTTAAGTGTTTTTTTTTTTTTCATTTTTACTGTAATTCATGCCTATTTCTGTGCACACCAGGCCCTAAACTTTGCATTCAAGGATTACTTCAAGAGGCTGTTCAACTTCAAGAAGGACAAAGACGGTTACTGGAAATGGTTTGCTGGTAACTTGGCATCAGGAGGTGCAGCTGGTGCTTCTTCCCTTCTATTTGTCTACTCCCTGGACTATGCTCGGACCCGTCTGGCCAATGATTCTAAGGCTGCAAAGAAGGGAGGACAGAGGCAGTTCAATGGCCTTGTGGATGTTTACAGGAAGACATTAGCATCTGATGGTATTGCTGGGCTTTATCGTGGATTTAATATCTCTTGTGTAGGAATTATTGTTTATCGTGGCCTATATTTTGGAATGTATGACTCTTTGAAGCCGGTGGTGTTGACTGGAAAATTGCAGGTTAGTGAAATGCTTAGTGAATCGATTTGTATTTTATTGCACAATTATCTGTTTAAGCTTCACATGATAGTGATGGTTTATGCGTTATTTTGAGTGCGTTGCCTTTGGATGGTTGTAACAAAACTCTGCATCTGTTCCACCATTTTATGCCATGTGCTTTTCAACTTTTCGGTTTAAAGTCCTGAGGCTTTTATTTGTTTTGTTTTCGTAAGGATATCTTGCCATTTTTTACCTGTAGCAGGAAATTGTTTTTATGATAATATCAGGTGCACAATTTTATTTTGGGGGGTTTTCTAAGATAATATCATTTTTTCCGATGATTGCAGGATAGTTTCTTTGCCAGTTTTGCCCTTGGTTGGCTCATTACTAATGGTGCTGGTCTCGCGTCCTACCCAATTGACACTGTTCGCAGAAGAATGATGATGACTTCTGGTGAAGCTGTGAAGTATAAAAGCTCAATGGATGCGTTTGCTCAGATCTTGAAGAACGAGGGTGCTAAATCTCTCTTCAAGGGTGCTGGAGCAAACATCCTCCGTGCCATTGCTGGTGCTGGTGTGCTTGCTGGTTATGACAAGTTGCAGCTGATCGTGTTTGGCAAGAAGTATTGATCTGGCGGTGCTTAATGAGCACCATATCTCTGAGAACTGCTGTTTCTCTTCGCTTTAGATGTTGATGAAATGTTTACTTGCTGAGAATTTAGCTGCGGCAGGAATTTCTTTAAATAATTGATTCTTTTGTGGGGTCACTTCCCGAGATGAATTTCACTTTTGGTGGAACTTTGATTTCAGAAACCTCACTTATAAGAGTTGGGGCTAAGGCCAACGCTGCTTTTTGGGAGTCAAAGCTACATTATTTGACTTTGGAGGGATATAATTGATATCTTTGTTTACTTTATGGTTTCAGAAATTGGTTAGGAATTTGTCACGGTCGCAACAGTAATCGAGTGATAAGTTTTTTTTTTTTTTGGTAAAAAAAAAAAAAGGGTGGGTGGGGTTTAAACTTGTCAAATTTAAGGCAAAATTGTTTGGGATATGCTGTCGAGTCTCTCGGTGAAAGCACTGTGGTCCGCTTAGTAGTTGATTTAGATAGGGGCGTCCTGCTGTAGAGCAGATGATGAGCAAAGACTTCGACCTACCCAGCCCACATTGATGTAAGTAATAATATTTGGGGAACGGGTAACAATACAATATGGATCATAATGTCGAATCCAAAATAACTCGAAGATCCGATCCGTTTGCACCTCCGGCCGGGGGTAGAAAACTCGCAAGTTTCATATTTCATTTTTAAAAAATTCGGTTTCTTAATTAGCTGACACCATTTGCAGGGTTGGATAATAATTTAGTATGAATTATATTCGCGGGTTTGTAATAATAATTTTGTAGATGTTGAAATTATTAGGGTAACTTTAAATAATTTAGATATATAAATTGCTGAGATAGATACCAATCAAACCAAGCAAAAATAGTCTTGGGTATTAAGAGGTTAGAACTCTATTTTTGAGATTTTAGATTTTATTCGTTAAAAAAGGTGTGGAATATGAAATGAGAATTATTTTTATTGTGTAATTTATTTTTTTTTTAATGAATCTTCTGATGAATTAAAAATCAACTTGACTAATTCAAACAACAATTAAATCAAACGACTCAATAAATTACCCTTGGAAATCAACAATTCATTGGTGAGTTGTAGTTGTATACCAAATCAACACACCAAAATTCATTCCTTAATGAATCAAGCTTTCTCTAAAGCTTTTTCTAAGCACCTCATTATATATTATAGATAAAGAAACCCTGTTGGATAATCGTATTATAATCTCTCTCTCTCTCTCTCTCTCTCTCGCTCTCGCTTTACATATCTAAATACATGGAAACCCGTTTAAGTGAAGATAATTGACATAAGAAAGATAAATTCCTTGCTTGCAAGCTAGGGCTCCATTGTAATCATTGTCGCCGACTATCTCCAATTTGGATGGGACTTTAATGACTCGGCCAAAGAGGGCCATACCCTTTATTCCCCGATTGAGGATACACATTACCGTGAAAGAAACTAGGACTTTGCTTTATTAATTTTTAATCTTTTTATTACAAGTTAAATATTGTTCTTCAGAGTTTCTTCCTCCATAATTGGAGCTATGCTTTATTCTGTCGCACACCTTTTGCAATAAGATATTCTCGGATCGGCTTTTGCATCAACCAAGATTAAGTCTTTTCTCGGAAGGTCTTAGAAACGCATTCTATGACATTAATTTGGTGCATTTAGGATTTATTATTATTTTTTTATATGCCACAATATTATTACTTTATATAGAAACACATAATCCAAATTTCAACAAAAGTCCCTAAGGAATCTAACCCAGACTTTTATCTCCGACGTTTCAATATTTGGGAATTATTGAAATAATAAATTTAAAAGGCTTTTGGAAAAAGGGACATTTTGTAGTGTGCTGTTAAACACAAATAGATGTTAAGTTGGCCTTGTAACAAGTTTCACAAAACCTTTTAACAAGGGGCCTTCGAACTATCATATTTGCAAGCACGACCAAAGCGTGATTGGGTTGATGCGTTTCGTACTCAAATTCATATATTATACTATTATATCACAATTAACAATAAAAATTAAGAAAAACTGTGTATAGTGCAATGCTGGTCCTTATGACGAAATTGGAATTGAAATATTTTATATAATTTATTGTAAAAAAAAAAAGTAACTTCTAGAGACTTTTGTTGGAAAGAAAATTGAGAGTTTGGGACTTTCAGTCTCCCCTACAAATTCACGAAAATGTAGATTTTATTGAAATATTTGTACTTTTCTATATTTTTATATCTATTCGTAACGAGTGCACACTATCAACTCTTACATTGTTAAAAACTAAAAAAATCTTTATTTATATAAACGTAAATATTACACAGTTCAATAAGTTACTTTTTAAAGATGTCTTTTAAGAAACAGTTAATGTTGCGTGACATATTGCTCCCTTTCTCCTTCACTTTTAATAAATTAATTACTCGCTGTTATTATGTAAAAAAAAAAAAACTAATTGCAACCTACACGTACTTGGAATTCACTAGCAACAGCAAACATGACCTGAGTTCACCGCTAAAAGCAGCGGCGTAAGAAAAATGCACAGACAAAACGACAGCTTGCTCAGCCGCTTACCTAATCAGGACTGCCCGACCCTTTAGGTAATCCATCAACAACTGCCAGTCCGTCAGTAATTTGTAATTATGCAGAATAAAAATGCAACTACTTAAACAAAAAAAAAAAAAGAAATTATACTGTTAGATATAAATAATTATAAATTATTTAAGAATTTGTGTTGACAAAGTGATTAAAACTTTTAGAATTGATGGGGTGTTTTTTTTTTCTTTTTTTTTTTTGGTTATGGTGGCTTAACAATTGGCAGATATAAAAAATATATATATTACAGTAATGTTAATGTTTCGATTTTCACTTTTCTTCGACTTTGGTTGGCATTTGCACGAGAAGCAAAATCGCAGGACATGGAAAGGGCAATACTGTCAAATTCGGTAATGTGATACCTCGTATCTCATACCAGTATTTTAGGGTTGATGTTGTATTTTTAAAATTATTTTAATTTTTTCACTAGAAAATAGAGATATAATAATTTTAACAATCCAATTTTTTTAATGTTAAAAAAATAATAAACTTAGTATTAAAAATGGAACAAAAAAGAGAAGAAATGCATATTCAGCCGGGAGAATTGCATTCCACGCAACAACATTCCGTTCATGCATTTTCTCAAACTCCTTCCTCACAAAACCACCGCCGCATTCCGCCTCATTCGCCGCCACCGTCGCCACCGTTTTACTGCAGTCGTTCCTCTAAAGGCTTGTCCAAAGATTAAAAAAAAAAAATTACTTTTGCCAATTTAAGTGTCAATATATCCCGTAGAGCTTTCTAATTTGATTTTATTAAAAAATAAGTTAAATTAAATTAATTTTATATATAATAAAAATATAAAATTAAATAAAATATATTTAAAATAAAAAATGTACTTAGAGATACTGAATTTATTATATTTATATAAAAATAAAAATTTTTTATTTAAATAAATATATTATTTTTATAATAAATTAATTTTTTGGGGTGATATTTAATATAGCGGATGAAAAGGTAATTTATGTGAAAAAGAAAAAACAAAAAAAAAAAAACAAGAAAAAGGAAGAGCCGCAGAGACGGGGAGAGAGAGAGAGAGAGAAGCGGATGGGTTTAAAGAAAAAATGCGAGTAACTCTTCAATCTCTGCTTTTACTTTCGCTTTCACATGCCTCTCTCTCTCTCTCTCTCTCTCTTCTCTCTCGGGACACAGGCGTTGGGGCTTCCTGTGCAACACAAACACAGAGTTGAGTTTTTCCGATAAAATGTGGCGTGTGCGTGTGTGATTTGTCTATTTGATAATTTCTTAATTTTCCGTTATTTCTTGCGTTAATTAACTGCATTTTGTTTGATAACAGTGGTGGTGTTTCTTCTTCTTCTTCTTCTTCTTCTTTACTTAGCTTCTTGTTGTTCTTTCCAGATTTTCTTGGAGATTGAAGCCGAAATGCCGCCAATTTTGCTAAATAAGGTGCGTACACAGATTTGATTGTGCAATGTGGAAAAGAAAATTCCTGCGGCTTCAGTTTTCCTTCCTCAGTTTCACTGGTACTGAAAGTGTTAAAATAAATAAATAAATAAAGTCAATCAGCTTTGAATGAGTGAATATTGTTGGCTCTAGCTAGCTAGCTTGCTTCCTGCATTTTACCCACATATATATATATATATATATATATATATATGTTTGCTTTCGCTTTTCCCTGCATTTTTCTTTGCAGCCAAACGGAGAGAATTAGAAAATGTTTTCCTGTTTGGCTGAATTATGAGAACTTTTAAGCCAATCATATCTTCTAGTTTACCTGTCGCTCTTTCACCCTAAAGGTCCGTCAACTTATCAAATATTCTAAGATCCTTGTGATTTAGTCATATTTTTGTTGCTAAAATTTGAATATGGTGCGTGTACACGCACACAGATAGGCAAACACATGTATATGCACACTCATATATTCTGCTTTGGTGTTAATCGCGTGCTATCCTATTTTGTTTTGCAGGAATATTGAATTTGGCTTGCATCTGTGCTTCTGGGCTGAGAAGCTATAAATTCTGTAATACCTTTTTTTTTTCCAACTGTAGAAAAATGCTTTTCAGCACTTTGCTTTTCTTTTGTCTAAGAACCAGAAGAAGACTTCCAAACTCTTCCTCTTGTTTATGCTGGCCAATGAGTTTTTGTGGCCAGTATGTTTGTGATGTTAATTACCGTGGATTTTGCAGGATTATTTTGTCTACATTGGAGTTTGAACTGGGGTTTCAAAATGAATGAAAACAGACAGATGGAAGTGCATTACATAAACACTGGCTATGCTTACACCACCGCTGAAAGCTTCATGGACTTTTTTGAAGGAATAGCCCATGTGCCTGCACATTACACTCATGCTGGAGCAATGCATGATCAGGTGCTTATACACCGCATTGAACTTTGTTCAACCATAAAAAAGAGAAATGATATTGAGTAACAAGAAAATCCTATATAAAAAATGGTAAAAGACATCCCATCAGTTTTTTCGTACTTTCTGGTAATTAATCAAAAGAAGATAGCCCAAAATGCTTTGTCTGTTCATTTACTTTTGTAACTGCCCTTTATAATTACATGATTCTGTCTCATGCTTAGGGCTAGTGGAAACGTTTAGGCATAGAGCTTTTTGTGTTATGTGATTGGTTTAGGGATGAAGTGATGTTTGTCACTTTTTTACAATATTATTTTTCCTTTTGTTCTTATCTCTTTTTTAGGAGAATGCATATTGGACGATGAATATGAATGCATACAAGTTTGGATTTTCTGGTCCTGGGAATACTTATTACGGTCATTACTATGAGGTAAATGATAACATATCAAGAATGAACATGGATGTAAGAGCCTGGGAATACCCTTCGTCCTCAATTGTGAATGCTGAAGAATCCGCAACCCAAGACATGCTGTCTGAAGGAGATGCAGACACAGGTGTGCATGCTGGACCTGAAACAATGTTGGTTAGAGCATTATCTATCTTTATTTAGTTAATAAATTACGGCTTGTAAATGTTGACAATCTTAAGTTTAAGGTGGGTTTCAAGATATGATCTGCACGGAAGGTCTGGGTGTCCTCAGTTGACATTTAAGTGAAGATGTTCCTTGCTGTTGAATTTTTTCAAGCATCTAAGTTTTGACACCCTCTTCTTCTGCTTTTTTATTGATCTTTAAACCTTGTTTCACTTTTGCAGGTGTTTCTAACCATCCAAGTAGTAATACTCGCCAGGTGCGATGTTCTCTTTCTTATGCAGTCTTGTTAATGACATGTATCCATTTAATTTCTAGTTCCTGGCATTTATTTCCCAAAGCCTAACACTAACTCTATTATCTTTAGTGTGTGCTGATTGAATGCTCTGTTGACGAGTCAAACTACTACAGTGACTTCTATTTGGAAAACTCTCTGTTATTTTCAATTTTAGAAGTTGTGCTTAATCTTGTTAGATTCCAGTGTAGAGTCTAGAGATAGGATATTAGTTCTCGTTAATGTAAAAGTCTAATTAAACCTTCAGGTTTTGTATACTTCTGCAGGTTCAGGGTGTTTGGCAAGATGATATTAATCCGGATAACATGACCTATGAGGTTTGCTTACAATTGTCTGCAGTGTCAATCATGTAGAGCTGGATATTTGTATCATGATTGTGGGGCATTTGGATATGAGTGCACTGTTCCCTAGGTCTCAGAGCTTGCAATGATAGCAATCTGAGCTATTGGCCTAGTATCTTGGGTTAGTTGGAAGTACCAACTCCAATGAAATACTCTTCTGCATTAATTGTAGACTGACTTAGACCAAGCACTTTCAACAAGGCAGACTTTTGATGAATTAATGTGCTTTAAAGCTGATATATGTGGTACAATGGACCACATCATTCTCCTCTTCATGACTTAGTTAAGCTGCCCAAGTATGTCAAACTTATGGATGATGCTTTTTTTTTGGGAGGGGGGGGAGTGGGGCAGGAAGGGGGGTGTTATAATTTTTGTAAATGATCTACTGGCAATGAAAATGCTAGTGTTTTTGCATCCATCTTGGTTCTTATATGCCAATGTTTATTGCTAACAGGGGAAATGATGATGGTTGATTGTCTAGCCTCTTGACAGAGGTTATATATAATTACACTTTTTTCTGTGCTACAGGAATTACTTGACTTAGGTGAGACAGTCGGAACTCAGAGTAGAGGCCTTCCAGAAGAACTTATATGTTTACTTCCAACCTCAAAGTGCAAGTTTGGAAGCTTTTTCTTGAGGAAAAAGTATGGGGAGAGGTAAACTGTTAACATCGATATGCTAGTGAATGGTGCAGAGTTCCATTTATTTAAGCTTCTCTAATAATGTATTGTGGAAGGGCATTTCTCCTCTTTCCGTGGGTTGAATTTCTCACTTGTTAAATCTTTTCTTTCTCCAAAAATGATTCTGTCGTGGACCTTCTAGCCCTTTGAAGTTTGGAATGATATGTTTAGTCCTGGGGATTTTTAGGTCTTTCCTTTGTGTATTCTTGTTGAGGGTGGAGATTGCAGACTCAACTCAGATGTCAAATGCCTGTGCTTGGTCTTTTCTCCTTCACTTGCTCCACTTATTTCTTTATGTGACAGCCTTATTACTTTCTCTAAGTTCTGCATCTTAGCTGCTCACCATTGTGACTTATTATAGCATTATTTGCAAAACAGATGCGTAATCTGTCAGATGCGGTATAAAAGAGGGGACAAGCAAATAAAGCTGCCGTGCAAGCATGTCTATCATTCTGAATGCATCACTAAATGGCTTGGCATCAACAAGGCAAGTGTATTATACAATGGACATATGCTTTTAGAATTATGCATATGCTGACCTGAGTGCATCCATCTCATTGCGTTGTGTGTGTTTTGTCAGGTATGTCCAGTATGCAACAACGAGGTATTGGTCAAGGAATCAAGGCCTTAGAAGATCAACAAGAAAGAAACTTGCTGTTCTTTGCTTCCTCACCATCCCTCTCTAACCCTTGTTCTTCTGGATCACCCATTTCCTTTTATACGCACAGGCTAAATTTAGTGGAGGACTAGAGTGATGATATCCTCGTTCCCCTTTAAAAGAGAATGTTTGGTATGGACACCATCTTAGCTTCAATAGCAAGGGAATATGAATTCCACGTTGCATTCCATTATTATAGGTTGATATTGCATTAAAAAAAAAAACCACAGAAAAAGAGTTAACAGCATTTGAAGTTTCAAGTTTGCACGAATGACACTCGTAATAGTTGTCCAAGTCTCAATCGAGTATCGATGAGTTATAAAATGACCAATATTTGAGACCCTATGCTTTCTTTCTGCGGGAGAATCTCTGATCTCCTCTCTTGTTCATCTGGTTCACAAAGCTTCTGTTGAACCCAACTGTCTCCTTGGCGTGGCCGTCGATTTCATGCTAGACGGACTCCGAACATGCTAAACAGACTCTGACGGATACGAGAGTGTTCTTGGCCAATCAGCGCATCTTCGTTTGCAATCTAGCAAGATTTGAAAGGTTATGGCTGAATGTGGTGGGTGGCGATGCGTCAAACTAATTGAAGTGAATCGATACGGAAGTGAAGTAGTGGAAAATCAATTCCGAGCTAATTTATTGAATGGAGGAAGCGTTTAGGGTGAGAGAGGAAAACACAGCAAGGTTGAGAGAGGGAAGAGAGACGGGGGCAAGTCTAATTAGTCAAATAACTTTTAACACTGCCGGAAAATACAAAATTTTTTCATGGAAAGTGGCTGGACTTTTGTGTTTTTGCTTCTCTTACAATTAACTTCTTCACCTTTGCTTCTGTTGAAGTCATGGAGGATCTTCCGAGCTAATGAGAAAAAAGACTGCATTGGCAGCTGCAGAGCCTCTGGTTTGAAAATCAGATTTTGAAACTAATGTTGTTTTCTTTTTTTTTTTTTTTTTTTGTCTCTTCAAAGAAAAAGTGAGGCAAGTGCAGGTTTTTAAACTATATTGGAGACTGATTTTTTTATGACAAAAGTCTTGGTCTTGTAACTCGAAATTGTCTAGTTTGTAAATTTGAAGATAATTTTTGAACTCAATCGCACAATTGCATATAAACAGGGAAACAATCAAAAATCATCTTTTTTTTTTTTTGCTTTATTTTATTTATCATCAACCAGTAATGACAAACAGTAACATCATTCAACAAACAAATAAACTAAATAATCTTACACGAACAAACTGCTTCTTCTTCTACTACTTATTAAATTACTGTACTAAGCCCTCTAACGGTCACAAAACAAAACTTATTAGCCTCAAATTTCCCCTCCAACGTTTAACCGCTCTCTCTCTCTCTTTGCAACTCACTAACGGTCAATTTACACATGCAGACACACCGTCTTTCTCCAACATCTTGCTCTCAGTTTCGGGGCACCCACGTCTCTCTCTCCATCTCTCGCAAGCCTTTTTGTCCTAAACCCGGCAATTCTCTCGATTTCTGGGTTTTCACAGTTTCTTTACTCTTAAACCCTTTCTTCCTCTCTCTCTCTCTCTCTGTGTCTCGCTGTGAGCAATGGAACCGGCAAAAATAGACTGGAAGAGAATAAAGTCTGTATTTGTGGAAGATAAACTATACGAGAATATAAATGCGCCAAAATGGGTTGATTTTTTGTCCCCAAAAGAAGAAAATTCTGTTTATGATGATCAGTCCTGGTTCTGCAGACCCGGTATGTATATATGTATGTATGTAGGTATGGCTATATTTACCACAACACAGCTATTTGGCCATTTTTCTCTATTGGGTTATCTTCTTCTCTTTGTTTCCTCGTTTTCCTCATTCTCTATTGGCTTCTTTTTTTTTTTTTTTTGTTTTTGTTTTTGGCAGACTGTAACCATCCAAAGATAGCTGAGGGTTTCATTAAAACTACACCAACTTCAAAGGTTGTTAATCTCAACTTTTACTGTTACTCTGCTGCTTGACCCTTTGACAGAGATAATGGAATCAGCCCCGATATATCCTGCTTGTGTTTCTTTAATCATGCAATTTGAGGAAATATAAGAGACGGGGTCTGCGTATTTTCTTTTTGTTCTTTTTCTTTTTTTTCAGCCTTTTCCTTTCTTTCCCATTTTGGATCTCAATGCTGCTTGTCTCATGTAGCTTTTGTAAATTAACCTAATGCAGCTTTCAATCTCCGCTGACCAAGTCAAATCCCCAACGGCAAAAGCAATCCGAGGTACTGCTGACAATAGACAGCCACAATGGAAGTTATCGACATGAAATTTCTATTAAAGATTTTTATTCTTTTTCATCATGGAAGTTCTAGATCTGAAAAATCTCCAGGGAAGGGTTCAAGACTACTATAATCATGCAGAGTTTAACTTATTCTTTAATGTTCTGGATATTAGGGACATAAAATTGAAGAGAAGAGGGAAAATTCAGTGGTCGATTGGATCGGGTCGTAGATCCCAGTTCAATGAAGATGGAGAGAACCGGAACCAGAACCTGAATTCAGTAATGCCACCCAATCAAGAAGCTAAGTTCATGAAAGCGATGATCAAATCAAGCACTGAAAAGAAGAAACCGATAGATGATATACCGCAAACCAATCAGGCATCAAGATTGAAAAGCACACTATCAGCCAGGAATTTGTTTGCAGGGAAGGATATACTGGGTCATATTGCAGAGTTTTGCAATGAATTGAAGAAGATGGCAACGAGAGCCAAGGTCAGAGAGAAAGATGAGAGTGTGATAGAGCAAGAAAGTCAAGTGGGAGAGAAGAAGGTTGTGGTGACTATGAATGACGACACTCAAACTATTCTGAGAGAGATGGATGTGAAGGTGACAGACAGGAAACCTTTGCTCAACATGGTTAGGGAGAAATCTGAAGGAATTGATGAGGGAATTACCAAAGGGAACATGAAGAGGAATAAGTAAGTTAAGCCATTCATTTCCCTTTGAGAAGAATTGGTGATGCAAAGAACTTTCCACCACTTCATCCGGACATGAACATAAAAGCTTTTTTTTTTTTTTTTATCTTTTTGGTAATACACACTATTTTACTTTTTCCCATGAGTTGATAAATTTATGAGTTGCTAAAATATTTAATTGAACCGTGCAGAAGAGTTGATGATACAGAGAACTTCCCGGTCTCTCTGAAATTGGCAAATGCGAAGAAGAAAGGCAATGAACACTTGCTCCAAATTCGGACTAATCCTCCGTCTCCACAATGCTTTTCTGCCACTCACACAGCTAACAAAGCCAACCCTCCAAAGGCTTTGAAATCCAGACCCATGGTAATCTATGAAACTAGTTGCATGATTTTTCTCATCTTCTAGGCACCAAAGAAGGATAAAAGCAATTCCAAGGTAGAAGCTTTCATCCCAGAGGCGAGGTGAGGTGGAAGCTTTCGTCCAAGAGGCGGACTCTGCTTACACTTGAATAACATGCGTCTTATTTAAGGATGATGCTATTCAGAAAACTTTTCAAGAAAGTCAGGAGCTTGAAAGTGAACCATACATATCCTGTGTTCCATATATTCAACCAATTAAACATTTCGATTGATGTGTTTTACGCCCTCTGGTAACCAGTAAGCAGTTAATCTAAATTTTAGCATGGGAACCTATCAGTTCCTTAAAGCCAGCCGTTTCTGCTTGGCAAGTTTGAATAAACCAATTTTGTTGTCCTCATCGATGATCTTCATCACAGTGGTTCGCAGCCTTAGGTCTCTCTGCTAACTTAATCGTGATTTTCTGATGAGAAAGAAAGTTCCACCACTTGCAATTTACAGCATATTATTGAGGTCACAGACTCAGATTCGGCGCCATGACGATTGAACAGTGTTACAGCTGGCCAAGATCAATTGATTTCTTTCTCTAAATTTTCCTTTTTAATGTTGCATTAAAGAGACGGTGATTTTGCAGGAAATGAGGATTCTTCAAGAAGTGAAGCAGAACAAGGCAATGGAAAAGGAGAAAATTGAAGACAAAGGCAGTAGCTTTTCCATTATGGATGGAAGGGAAGCAAGAGCATTGGATGTATTCTGGTTCCTCGAGCCCTGCGCACTGTCCGGCTAAAGGCGTGGAACTGTAGCATGAAATTAAAAATTCATTCATCTTTCTTTCTTCCCAATTAAACCTCGTTACAGTTTGCTTTATTTGTTAGTCATATATGGATACTCCAACGTGCTTTGATTGTTAATAAGGGACATGTAACTAAGCACTCCATGTATACTTGTAGGAAACTCATTCCAGCAAATAAAATGTTGCGCTTGCAAACTACAGACTGAGAAGCATCCAACAAAAAGGAAAAGCACGCTGTAAATGTCACGGCTGGCTTGTCAATGTTAAAAATTTATACCTGTTTTCAGTTGTGCTCATACGAGTAAATGGTGGATCAATCCTCGCTGTACTCTGCACAACTTGGTCTCTCTTACACAACTAGCAAGGGGAAAAAATGAAAAACCTTAAAACGACCTTAAATTGAATCAAACCGCCTCTATTTCAATGGATATGTTTCCTTATTGGTAATAATCCAGGAGCAAAGCAAGCAGCTGCTGGTCTACTGGATAAGGAAGAGTTATAGAAGCTAAATGCCAAGTTTTGCAGCTATTCTGGATTTCTGCGGAAGACAAAAAGACAACGGCTTCCTGTCTTCAATGAACTTGACCAAATCACTACGCAAGTGTGCATTTGCATAAATTGAGAAGGGATTGTGATAACAAGATGTCCTTCATTTTCGTGTTTTATTTTTCCTCACCATAAGGCAGAAAACAGAATAACTCTACGTTATCCTTTGGGATTTTCACTTTAAGGAGTCTTTTTTCATTTTTGGGATCGCAACATCAAACACAAGATGCATCTACTAGCAAAGCCAACCAAGAAATACCATCTCAACTATAAGAACCAAGTTCCCGTGTCTCATCCTGACTTATTGTTAAAACTCGGAGTGAGATTTCACTTCAAACCTCAGACGAGAACAAAAGATTGTTTCTCGCTTCACCGGACGATCTTTAGAAACTCATTAGATCCACGTAAGGATCTGTATACAACACAATTCCGCACTGATTTATGTATTGAAGAAAAAAGAAAACCCCAGAACAAGAGAAAAAGAAATGCACAACAACACTAGGAAGAAAAAAAATGCATGGTCTAAAGTTAACTAATCGATCAATCCATGTCAAAAACTGATATTGCAAAGCAGGATATCTAAGAGCCTAGACCACACGAGACTTGCACGTGGATAGAATCTACTAGCATAGACTCTGGAGTCTCGGAGAAGATCTTCCAAGGTCTCCACAAAGAGGTTCAAGCTTCTCATAGGCGGAACGTACAGAGTCAAAGGCAACGCAGAGAAGGCAATCGTGAAGAACAGCTGTAGCATCTTCTGAGCAAACTAACCGGAACCCAGCAGCAGCAGAAACCTCAAGAAAGTAATAATTTAAGCTCTCTTGAAATCAAAGCAAATTAATACCCTCAAAAGCCTGCTTCTTTGAGGATTCTATCGAGAGGAGAGCTTCTGGTTAAATAGTCTTTCTGGGGTTCTTCTATGTATTGAAGGGAAGACTTTGAAAATTCAAAGCGATTGAAACAAGTTCTGGAAACCTTACGAAATGTGGATTAGATGCCTATCCTTTTTATTAAAAATAAAAATTAAAAAATAGAGATATATATATATATATATATATATATTTATATATTTATTTATTTATTTATTTATTTCTATTAATTAATGCATGTGATGAGGAATCCTTAACCCCACTTGCAGATATATATATATATATATATTAAATTTTTTTTATAATACATTAAAATAAAAAACGCAGATATCTCGTGAATTGTAACACACTTTGAAAATTTTATTTTACATGAATATTCATGTAATTTTTTTATCTAAATTTCAACATTTATATTTATAATTTAGTCATTAAAAAGAACATTAAATATATATTACAATGTTACCGTTTATTATTATTATTATTAAACTCATAAATTATGAAGATAAAAATAAGTATCTACATATATTAGCTACACTTAATTACAAATTATATAATTTTTCTTATATTTAATATAAAAATTATCTATAATAAGAACCATATACTTAGAAAATATTATAATCTAGATATAGCTATTTATTATAAAAATTGATAGTTAACATCGTAATATCAATACAGTAAATTTAAGATTAATTTAGATTTTTAATATCAAAATTTCTTAAATTTGGGAAATTCTGCTTCTCTCCAAAAAGGCCTTTGCTTCTTCAAACTCATTCGAACTTGCGACTATCAAGAAGAGTGCAAATCCCACGCTGTTGGTTTTTTCAGTTGAAATTTCACGTGTGGATGCATAAATTATATAATTAAAAAAATATTATATTAAAAATAATAAAAAATAAATAAATAATATATATATTTATTTATTTAAATTCAATACGTCAAAATTTTAAGTTAAACCTACGAAGTTTTCCAGCAAATGGTATCCATATGCTTTCCTCACTCTCACTCCACCCAAGCTTTCGCGTTTCCACAGCACTTCGTTCTGTTTCATTATTTCAGCCCCAGCCTCGCCGCGCAACGCCAACAGAATTAAAGTGCGTAAAGCAAGCAAACGCCAACCAATTTCACAGACTAACCTCTTCCTTCGACTGGCAGGTGCCATCTCAACTTCGCAGAGGATGGAATAACACGGTCATTAAAAGGATTTAGCATCAACTTACGAGAGAACAAGGCAACAACGCGACAACAGGGTTTGAACTTCATCCATCCATCAATTACTCCTTGATCAACCCTTCGCAGTGTGTGCATACTCAACCCTTCGTAATATCCGTCAAAATTTTTAATAATTGAGTATGCAGAAATTCTGCTTAAGTAGTAGTAGTCTATTTTACTCCTTGATCAACCCGTCAATTATTCTGCTTAAATAATTAAGAAATAAGGATATAACGAAAATAAGAGATGGGATTTAAAAAAAAAAAAAAAAAGGAGTATAAATAAACACAATATTTCAACAAGCAGAGGAGCACAATCTCGCAGTGCCAGCGTTCAGCCGATGGAACCCAGTCTTGAAGCCGCGTGAGGGTAAATACACCAGCTAAGCGGAAATGAACGAGTGACGACGATGCCTATGTTTTCGGCCAAAAGTGAACACTGTTAAAAAAAAAAAAAAAAGAAAAACGCCATAATTATGGTATTATTGTTAGTTAATTATGTTAATATCATAAATTTAATAAAAATATAACATAATTATTAAGAAGTATGTCTAAATAATAAAATATAATATCATTCTCATCAATACACAATAAGTTATAACATTTAATTCTTAAAAAAAATCTAATTATATTAAAATACATTCAGTTATTATACAAGCATACTCAATTATTTAATTTCTACTACTTAAGCATTAATTTTTAATTTATAACAAATCTGAATTTACTTCAACATTTTTCTTTAATTTAAATATGTTCTTACAATTATATAAAATATTTGTTTCAGCTTGACATAATTCTCAAATTTTAATGGACTATGAGACTTTGAATAATACGGTCTGAAATATCATTTTGTAATATTATGATGTTTATAAAGTATTATTATTATTATTATTATTATTATATAAATACTTTGGTTTTTCATTTGAATTAACTTTAATTTTCAACTTAATAAGTCCAACTCTAAATGTCTTTTACCTCTTAATTCTAAAAGTCTAAATTTCAAATCTTATTAATTTAATTATTCAAACCAACTTTTAATTTTATTATGCTACAATCCTTGTACTCATGATTATCATATGAACAAATCTCATTGATCCTTTTCTTGCCCGCCTAATTCTCTTTCTCAGATCGCATGGCAGGTGGAAACGACGAGATGAGCTTTGGCTCATCTTTCTAGCTCTGGCTTTTAATAACAAAAAATGGCCACATGCGGTGGCGTGAGATGAGCAGGGACGGCTCTAGCGGCTCCAGCATAACTTAAACACTTCCTCTCTTTAGTCAGACCAAAATACCCACCCTGATATAATTCCTGGATACGTAATTGGCTCCGAAGAACTTTTCGGTAGTAGTTGGCAGTACCTCCTTAGTTTCGATGGTGACTCTCTGATCGAACAGACTCTAATCTCACCATTAAACAATTGTTTCATTAATCTGATAAAAGTATTAAAAAGTACGCACAGATAACAACGACATAATATTTTACTCGCCAACCATTCAATAAACGAAAATACCCAAACTCTTTATATAATAAACAACGTTTAATTCAAATGCTTCTATGCTTTAGACTCGCCTCCTAGCTCAACGTCTTTCGCGGGAGTTGTATGTACTCCTTCCTTCAGAAGTCTAATTTCTTCCTCTGTCAGACTGCTCTTGACATGGGGTATGTTCTTGGCACTTGAACTCTTCTCAGCCTCCACAGCCCAACTATAAACTACCATGCCAAGGACAGCTACTACCATCCCCATTATGTTCTTGAAAGTCAACTCGGAATCAAAAAGAAGCCATCCCAGGGTGAGAACGCAAATTGTTTTCATGTGACCCAGAACCTGAAATGAAGTGGCAGAAAATCTTCCAATGCAGAGGTACTGGCTCACATTGCAGAATACAGCTAGAGAGCACGAAAGAATTATAAATAACTGCACCAAGCGACACAAATCCATCAGAAAAAGATCAGCAATAAGCCTTCTCTAGCATATAGATTCCGCAAGGAAGCACTGAGAAATTGACAGACTTACAGTGAAAGTGAAAAAAATAATAGATACTCACCATGGCACCAATCGACATCTTATAATCTGTTATCAATTTATTGTTGAGGTAGTAATCTATGAATGGACCAAAAATTAGGAGAGAGAGGGCCTGAATTGGAGCAGTTTTACTCAGCAATTCAAAAGATCCAATTGAGTATTTCTTCTGCAAGGAACCTATAGTCTGTTCCAGAGAAGGAAGCAAAATAAATCAAGAATTGGTCCACAAAAAACATCAAAAAGTGCAATAAGAACAATCTTGCCTTTGAATGTGAAAGACATAGTCACAAATATGCTAGTTGAGTGCCTTCTCCAGTAACTTTGTTTATTTGTTGTTTATAAACCTTGGATGAGCCTGAAAAATCTGATAATTCCTTTAAAAAAAAAAGTTTTGTGCTGTCTGTTTGATGGTACAAAATCCTTACTTGTTGGACTAAAATCACCTAAATCATATCAATCAAACTAGCCCAGACTTGCCAGCAATTGCACAAGCCAAAAAAAAAAAAAAAATCTAGCAACTACTCAAAAAAGTTATAAGGATGCAAAAGACTTCAAAAGGGAGTGACAAATTGAAGCATGGTTGTTGAATACTCACAATCTGTTGCAAAGAGGTAGACAAAACGGCTAGGCAGGCACAAATGAAACCCTTGGCGTTAACCTTGACATCAGTCACGGTGCAGACACCAACACCTATTACGACAACCAAAACAGATAATTTGACTTCTTTCGAGTAGTTTTTGTTGTGGAGGATCCATTCCATCACGCAAACCACTGGGATCATGCTGAGTTTAGAAATCTGCCCAATGGTAAATTTTTTTTTATTAGATCAATCACATTTTTCCTTCCCCTTTATCTTCTTCTTCTTTTTTTTTGGGCGGGGGGGAGGGGGGGGAGGGGGTTTTTCTTTTCGACCAATTGTAAATCGTAGGGAGAATAAGAACATAGCATACTTGGTAGAAGCCGACGGAGTTAAGCATGAGACTGAAGTTCATGCCAGTGATGGACATATTGGCGACAACGGAAAACCAGAGAAGTTCCCACAGGGGAACGTGCTTGGACACCGATAAACCAGTCGCATTTGACACCAGACCCACCAGGGCCGTTACGGCAAAGTGGAATCCCGTTAAGGTCGTCGCTACATTCTCCCAACCAACAACAACACCACACCCCCCCCCCCAAAAAAAAAAAAACAGGAGATGTCCTCGGCGCATCAGTTTGATTTCAACATAACGGACAGCAAGAGCAGATCAACCAAAATTCGAAAAAGATAGATTAAAAAAAAAAGGAAAACAGTAAAGAGCGAAATGGAGGAGGAGGAGGAGAAGAGATCTGAGGGGTTACCAAAACTGAAACCGTAACCGCCGGCGGACATGAGCTGCTTGTTGACCATGATTATGCCGACGGAGCTGATGACATTCATGGCCCAAGCTCCTACATTCGACACTGCCGACCTCTTGTTCTCGCTCTCCATTTCCTGCCCCTCTCTTCTCTTTCCTCGCTTCCAAAATTTCTTCGGACTCGGTAGTGATTTTTATTGGTCTAACAAAATGGAAGCGGAGGAAGAGGAAGACAAGAAGGAAAGCCCAAGATCCCTGGCAGATGGGAATTGAGGATGCGGCTGAGAAATGGAATTGATATTCTATGGCACCAGATCTCCTTCTCCCTGTTGTCACATGAAGAATCAAATTTGAATTTAAAGAAGAAGGAGGAGGCAAGAGAAGAGGAGATTTCAGTGTCTGTCTGTCTGTCTGTCTCGGAATTACTCTTCTAAATGTTTGATTTTAGAAAATTCGGGACGCACTTGCGCCCCCCCCCTCCTCCTCCTCCTCTTGGTTTGTTTGTTTGTTTGTTCTCTCGTTCGTTCGTCGGTCGTTGTTAATGTACGAACAGGCTCTCGAAATTTGAAAAGAAAAGAGTTATGAAGACAAAAAGAAAAAGACTGCGGAGGATCTTCTGCGAGGAGAAAGAAAGCAAAGAGAGTGAGGAGAGACGAGCAAAGGCAATACGTTTGCAGTAGAACTACGGTGGCCGTTTCACGCTTCCCCTCCCTCTCTCCCCTATCTTTCTCTCTCTTCCCTTTCCCTTTGCCCCGCGCCCCCCACCCCACCCCAACACAAAATGATTCTCTCTCTCTCTCTCTCTCTCTCTCTCCCTGCGAATGAATACACGGAATTTGTATCCCCCTTCTACCTTGGAGCATTACCCGAAGTTGCAAGTCATTTATAAATAATTTTAAAAAATATTTTATTGACCATTTTAATAATTAAGAATTCAAATATTTATATTTTCAAATTTTTATTAATTAAATTTTAAGAGAGAGAGAGAGAGAGAGAAAAAAAAAGAGAGAAAGAAGAAATAGATGGAGTTGATAAAAATAAAGAAAATTGACATTTTATATAATTCATGGGACGATGAAATCAATACCTTCTTATACTTTTCAAAGTAGACACCAAGATTTTAAAGTCAGAAACTTTCTTGTTTTTTGAATCCTCTTGCCACGATCAACATTAATTTACTGAACAGAAAGATTAGGAATAATTTAATAATTACCATATAGTAATAGTTGGACTCGTAGTTTTTTTTTTTTCTTCATAATTATAATTATTACTGCCAGTTTCCACAGATAATTAATCGGGCAATATCATTTTTTTTTTCCCACTAAATACTCGTCATAATTGAATCCGCACAGATATTTGTTTCCTGAAACATTGACCACTTCTGCAGGTAAACTTTTGACAAATTAGCCTTATTAATTAAAGGAAATAGCTGCCTAAAGCATTAATTAAAAGAGTCTTCTGCTCATTCTCATGCCAATAAACGGTAGAATAGAATAGATTAGATTAGATTAGATTAGATTTGATCCGATGCATGGTCCTTACCAAAACAATACCCATTAAATTCGACCCCTTAAATTACTCCACCCCATCTCTTAAATTTCCAAGCCAAAATTTCTACCTTCTTCATTTACAGTAGAGGCTCTTTTTTTCTTTTATATATATATATATATATATATATATATTTTTTTTTTTTTTGAATAATTATTTTTTGCACAAATTGAATAGGAGCAAATAATCTTATAAGTCTTCACTAAATTTCAAACAAAATAGGCCTTGCTAATAATTAACTTAGCTGTTTCAATTTAACTAGATTTAGGTTGAGTTCTTTAATGACTGTGGATATATCTCCATTATTTTGCTAGATCAATTTATTTTATTTTATTTTATTTTTCATGTCAATAATCATTTCATTTGCCATCCCTTTTATTGTGTACGACATTTAGCTTCGATAATCATTGTAATTTAGAAGTTGGAAATCATCCATCTCAAGCTACCGTTCCATACGAAAAATAATATATAAAAAAAGTGATTTTTTTTTTTTTATCTCTGTTATCTTCTCTTTCTGTATGTTTCTTGTGACCTTGAATCTCTTTTTACATATTACTAGTAAAACAAGTAAATATAGTATAATTTATATAGTATATTAGGTAAATTACATTCAACACCGTATAAATTTTACTTAAAATTTTACTCTATTTCTATATTATTAGCATTATGTTAGAATGTTGTACATTTCAATGTAATATTGTTTAATTCTAGTATACAATTTTATATAAATTTTATTATACAAACACATCTCAATCATATCAAATATATAAATCAATCTTTCTTAATTTAATTTAATAAATATCTCTTTTTTTTTCTTGATACTTTTTTTAAAATTTATACATCTATTTTTACATAAATAAGTGTAACCTATTACATTTTAATATATATAAAAAGTATTCTCTTATTCTTCCTCTCTTATAACTTATAACTTTTATAATAGTTTTGTTATAACCTTTTATCATTTTACCATAGCTATGCACTTACTCTTTTTTTTTTTTTGATTTTTTGAAAGATTTAAATAGTTAATTATTAGATTTCATCAATTATATCATCTCTCTTTTATTATTATTATTATTGATCTCTAATCTTTTAAATTTATTTTTATTATAATTATCATTTTTTTATATGACAAGTGTCAACTCGATCTCTATGTGCCTGTCAAGATACTATTTAGCTTTAGCATTAACACTTATTTATCATACTAGTTTACGCATTTGACCATTTTTGACGCAACACTACTTCTATATTATGTTATATCAATTCTTAAGACTTATTTTGATACATCTTATATTTGATTTTGCATATTTTTATCATTATTTGATATTATATTTGTTATTAATATGAAAAAATTTAAAGTGACCATACTTATAAGCATTATTCTAGATAGGACAAATTATGTTCATTAATCCCAAAAGATATATAGCTTTCTTATAAGGCATAAACTTTGATATTATATTTAAAAATACATTCCAAAACCAAATGTAGTAAATAAAGAATGGACTAAAACATTAGCTAAATAGATTTATGAGTGGCAAAGAATAATTACAAGATTCTTCTGTAATTTCACAATACTTGTATTACAATTATCAAGTTTCAGTTTGGTCAAGTTGGTATAACAAAAGAAATATAAGATTTGTTAGTCTCATGATATTTTACCTATAAAGTTCACATTAGTATCAACTACTCAATGATTTCTATCATTTGAAACAATAAATGAGTCAATTTATTAAAGTCTCTTTTTCTCAAAAGCATCTTACATGTGACCATTTGGCATTTTTTACACCTACATGAGATCATCATTTTGATATTATAAAGTTCTCATAGTATAGAAATAGAATAAGGATTATGCAATTTCTTATGGCTCTCCACAATGATTATGAATCTATACGAGCCTTTTTACTTTATTATAATTCATTGCTTCTATTAAAAAATATAGTTGTTGAATTACTTTTTGAGAAAACTTGTCTAATCACCATGAGGCTTATCACCCTGCAACACCTATTGATACTATTTTATTCACCTATTATCCTCTCATGTATCACAAGGTAAATTATTGATATTGTTACAAATCAAGTTTTCATATTTTATAATGTCATAAATTAAAAGCCAAGTGATAATTTGGGCTCAATAAATAATAGTTTGGATTATCTTGTCTTAATTAACAAATTAATTTCAAAGGTAAGTTTTATAAAGTTGTTATTACCGCTACTAACACTAAAAGTTCATTCATTAACCTTGAGATTTTACTAAGCTAAATTAACTTTAACACTCTCAAACAAGTTTTAATTAAATCTAGTGCTTCTTCTTTTGCCTCATCAATTGTTTCAAGTAAATCCAAATCTTAGTTTTTTAAACTCAAATGTTATAATCATATGACCTTTGATCACATATATTTTTAGTCAAAATATGACTTTTTTTGCACCAACTATTCATACTACTAATAATTCTCAAATATATATTAGTCACATTGGTCATATTTATACTTTCAATTTGATTATATCTAATGCCTTCTTAATTTCTAACCTTACCTTAAATCTTATTTCTATTAATCAATTATGTGTTCTTGATCTTAAGTTACACTTCTTTTTTATTGGTTATCATGTATAGGATCCATAAATAGGTTAGATGCTTAAGATTGATTATTAAGTTAGATGCTTGTTTAAACTTGCTTCTTTAAAACTTCCTAATCAATCACCTATTCATTGTGTTATGTTAGTTTTATATGCACTTTAACATTGTTGTCTTAGTTATATTTCTCATTTTAAATTAAGTCTTTTAATTTTTAGTGGTTTTTTAGGTTTTATTAAAGATATTGAGATTAACTGCATTTCATGTCAACTTGTCAAACATCAAATTTGCTCACTCAAGCAAAGATTAGTGATAATAAAATTTTTTGTATTCCTTTTAAGTATAATGTCAAATTTTCTCTTACTAATGGCATATCATTAAAGCATCTTATTCTTCATTGATAGATAGTTAGAAATTTGGTATATCTTATAGTTATTAGGCTAAACATTGCTTATGATATACATTTGGTCAATCAAGTTGTGGTAACACCTAAATTCATTTTCTTTAATATGTCAAAGGAACTATATTTCATAGGTTTAATTTCTCTATTTTATTGTCACTTAAGTTGTAGGCTTATTCTGGTGTTGATTGGACAGAAGATCTTACAAACATATATTATAAAACAAAATATTGTTGCTTCTTAGGAAATTTACTCATTTGTGAGTGTAGTAAAAAGCAACATTTAAGATCTAGTACTAAAGTTAAATTTCGAGTTTTTGTGGACATTATGTCTAAATATTATGACTTTAATGGCTCCTACAAAATATAGATATTATACACTTATCTACCATAACTTTTTATTGTAGCAATTATAGTTCATTCAAATTATTTATAATGATGTCTTTTATAAGCAAATTAAACACAGTGAGAATGATTGTCATTGTGTTCATTATTATATTGTGAAAATATTATTTATTTAATTTTCGTTACTTTTATTAATAAAATTATTGATATCTTCATAAAAACTATTCCACCAAGATGATTTTTTAACTTAAGTTAACTATATTATTATCTTGAGTGTAAGAAGAAGTGTTAAAATTCTATAAGCATATATTAAGATACCATAAATTTTAGTATAATATTATTTAATTTCAGCATACAATCCTTATATTAAAATATATCTAACTCATATTAAAGATAGATATAAATTTCTTTTAATATAATTTAGTGAATATCTCATTAATTTTTCTTAATACTCTTTTTTGTTTTACATACTTTTAGTATAATAATATAATTTTTTACAATTCAATATATACAAAAATTAAACTCTCTTTGTTTCTCTTGTAACTTATAACTTTTATCATAATTTTTTATCATATATAATTATATTATATAATATCAAATACTATATAGTTACTTTGTGTTTAATTGTGTGTTCACTAACAATACGTCTACTTAATATTTTTAGTGTTTAATATGAAATTTTTAACATGACATGATCCGTCTCTTTCCTCGGCGAATCTTGCCGGCTGCGGGTGTGGTCATAGACTATGCGAGTGTCTGGTTGTTGAGTATCGGGCATCTGGTCGGCTTCAAAAGCCATCGATGCTTTGATGCAAATAGAATTCCCTTGCATTTGATTTGTGAGGTTTTGTTTTTGTCGCTATTATTATTGTTATCTATGCGGGTTTTAAGACTGACATATTTTTTATTTTTTATTTTTTTGACCATGACACATTTTTCAATTTATGCGGTCACTTGTGCACATGAATACATGAATCACAGCTATGATTTAGGCTTTTGTGTGCACATGATGTTTCACTGAAAACAAAGGCGAAAAGCCCGCAGATAAATATCTGATTAATATCAACCAGCGCAAAGCAATTATTGTAACGAACTTCAGTCTTCCCCCTGCCAATAAAACAAGACAACAACATGAAAAAAGTGCAGTTGGCTTTTCTCCCCATTATTTTATGCAGAAACCAGCCATAGTGACGAACACAATACAATTAATTAAATAATATATATATATATATATATATACACATATTCTCTTTATTAATGAGCCTTTGACATTATCGCATTAATATTTGTATTATTTGCTTAATTGTGAACAATTGTATCGATCACTTCTATATTTAACACGTGATTTGTTTATAAGTTCATCACCATACACATGTACTCTTCATATCCTTTCTTTCGCCTTTCAGCTTTTGTCCATGACTACACCAGTAAGCAACACAGGTTGCTTGCCCAAGTACCTTTTTCCCACCTCTGATAAAAGACTAGAAGAGACGAAGGGCTTCAGTAAAGGGAAA
The DNA here is from genome assembly GCA_021533255.1 of Ceriops tagal. Classification (NCBI taxonomy): domain Eukaryota; kingdom Viridiplantae; phylum Streptophyta; class Magnoliopsida; order Malpighiales; family Rhizophoraceae; genus Ceriops; species Ceriops tagal. Next base: position 1,583,730 of record CM038601.1, read on the forward strand.
AATAAAATAAAATTACGTTAAAAAATAAACAAAACAGATTTCTATTCAGAAAATTCATAAACAAATGGAATAGTTACGCTGGCGAAGTATATCAAGATAATGTCTGCTTCGTATACTAGCACGCCAACAGCTTACTATAAGCTTAAAACTAGGCAAAAATCTGAGTATACGCACGTCTCATCTACCAAACAACATTGATAAATCGACAGATTACCTATAACATGATCAAGCAAAGCTACATGCAGCCACCTAAAACACAAACTTCTGGAGGGACGGTCTGTCCAGATCATCTCCTTATATTTGTACAAATACATTTCGCCGCATGAACACTGAACAAATTCTCCCTTATGTGCAACATTAAACATGCAGCATACAAGCTTTCACACATCAGATGACTCTTCTACATTGACTCGCTACCGGTTCAAGAATGTCTCTGTGCACCGGGTGGTGCTGTCGGCCTTGGGAAGTCATGGGCGAAATTTGTGCCAGTAAAGTGTGGCGTCTCCACATAAGGACTCTGCAATGCCCGATAATGATAATTTTTGTGAGTGGTGAAAAAGGAAAGAGGGGTTTTAAAGTAATGACATAAATGGAAAAACAAAATAACCAAAATGAAGATGAAAAAAGTTTCCTTATCTTCATTCCCCGTCCTCTCATTCCCGTTGGAAAGAGGGGGCACAATGCACAGGATATCAGAACAGAGAACCAAAAATTTTTCCATTGTAACCTTTTAATTTTTCTAAGCCTCCAAAAGAAAAGAAAAGAAAAAACATAAAAGAAAAATGAAAGGAGTTGCCACATTAAACTAATAAGAGCAAGATTCAAGCTGAACAGACCACAAGATGCTCTTGCTGCAAAAAAAAAAAAAACAAAAACAAAAACAAAAGCCCAAGGAGCTCAATCTCCTAAAGGAATGAAGCCTCAATTTTGTTAAGAAAATTTAAATTTCAATGCAGAAAAGCTAAAAAACTGTGTGCCTTACCCTTGTACCAACTATAGACAAGAGGGACTAAGGAAGTTGTCAATACATGTTTGGTTATATGTGACTGCATTATTCTGGTTCACTTGTGGTCTTAGCAACGCGTTTTGGCCTTGGCAATCCAATATCTTTTGGGCCTGTGAATATTTAGGCAGCATCCATAGCTGTAAAAGCATCTACCCTTTCTTCTTTCTCCTATACTTTATTTTTACTCCGCAGGCATGTATGCATGCACTTCCTCAGACACTCAATATAGACAGCCATATGAAATATTAAATGTCTATGCAAGATAGACCTCACATACTTTGCAGGCTAACGTAAGGATGGATATCTGACTTCTAAAATATGATAAGATTAGAACCAAGGTCGTATTTGTCCATCCATGATTGTGTAAATTAAGCGTATTTAACATGTGCAAATCATTTAAATACTAAAACTTGTCAAAAAATATTCAATTCAGTTCCCAAACTTCATTCATATTCAATTGACAAGATGTTTTTATTTTGTAATATGTAGTCTAATCCACAGCTTATCACAATGCCAGTCTGTGTACAGACAATATGCATTAAAGAATTAATCCAACTATCTCATGATCTAAAAATTTAGATGTTAAACTAAGAAATAAGTGTGATTAACAAATAAGCTTTTAGATTGATTCTTCAAAGCACATCTTCGTCTACAAGCATCATGGGATGTTTTATCACATGATAGTTAAATGACTAAGTTATGAATTAGGATCAAGCCACTTGAACATGGAACAAGTTTGAAAATCTACATGAAAATTTTTTGAAAATTTCCCAGGAGGGGGAAGGGGGGTTAACCAAGTTTTTCACTGATATGCCTCAAGAACAACACAGAAAAGCAAAATAAGTTAAAATGATTTTTTATTTGTATCACAAATTCTAGAGATTGTGGAAAATACCTGTGACACCAACGTAGTATATGGCGGCTCTTCAACAGATTTTGGTGATTTTCCAGTAGAAGAAGTATCATGGATTGGTTCACTTCCATCCAATTTATGTGGAATACTACCTGTTTCACTCTCACTCCCATTGGCTGATTTTGTCCTCTATATTCACATATTTTCTACGTGCATTAGAACCTGGAAGAACTGTCTAATATCATAGAAGATTTAGTGCATGCAACTTCAAGCAAATTCATACCTGGAAAATTTTACCAAGAGTTTTTAATCCCTTAGCTCTTGCATGGAGCTCTTCTTTCTTGACACTGTTTTCTCGAAGCACCTAAAACATATCATAAACAGATTACCACCTAAAAAAATTGGGCTCAGTTTCTCATTGATGTAGGCAAACAGTAAGTTAATCTATGGACTAGGCAAAAGTACCATTTGGCAGACACGGGAAAGGGTGGCCTCGATATCAGCTACATTAAGCTTCCACAGGGAATCAATCATTAGCTTCTTGTGGGATTGCATGTATTCTTCCAGCTCTTCCTCAGTGTAATTTCCTTCAGCGCTGAGCTGCCTTTTCATATCCTCCTGCAGCTGGATCAAAGCAATGGCACCTGGCATGACCAGCCAACCAAATAACCAAAATAAATTAACGATGCAACTTGATTGTAAAGTCATGATACTGTCAATTCAAAGAGCTAAACGAGATGAATCTCAATTAGACCAACTGCAAATGTACGGCTGTATGAGAGAATAATTGAATCACCAATCAGTGCAATGCTATTATAGTGCCACAAGCACAGAGAAGAACTATGTGTGTGTGTGTGTGTGAGTGAGAGAGAGAGAGAGAGAGAGTGAGAGAGAGAGAGAGGGAGAGAGAGGGAGAGAGAGCTCAGGCACATGCCTGGCACTCTGAGTCTGAAAGCACATAACACATCTATGTACAGACTTTGTCCAAGTGTCCTTGGTTTATTTGAGAAGGTTATTGGCTACATATATTTACTAACCAGTTGCTGCAGTCACTTGGGATTTAATAAAGTGGCCTTTGTTTCTAAACCATTCGGCAAAGAATGGAAGACCCAGATATCTTGCCTTCTTTCCAAGTTCTTTTGCTGCTTGTCTTGAATAGATATATCCAATTGTGTTCATCATATCAACACCATAGGCTGTAAAAGAACACCACAAAGTTAGATCAAATATGGGAAAACTGCTTAAAAGACACAATGATCATACATAGCCCAATTTAAACAATCAATCAATTGAAAAACTGTTAACTAAGAAATGAGCCAACTTCACTGCAATGTAGGGCAGACAAAGAAAGAGAGGAAAAAGGCTGGGGGGGAGAGAGAGAGAGAAATAAGGGGAGACAAAAAAGAGAAAGTAGGGGAGGCAGAGGTAGAAGAGCAGTGGTAGAACTAAGAAATAGAAGTTGACAGGATGGGAGCCTGAAATGCAGAACTCAATCTGTTAATTTCATCATTCAACTGGACTGCCAATACTTGGAAATTAGCTTATTTAGAGGCACCTAGCTACCAAAATATTGGACAATAAATAAGAAAAAAAAATTAAATAAGATATCTAACCTGATACTAATCACATAACAAATAGATTCTCATAATTATAATATCTTAATAGATTCCTGAAGTTCTAAAAAGAGGGCTTCCTTATTCTCCATCACACTTGCTTGTACAACTATGGCAAAAGTACATAAGAAAAGAAACAGCTAGAAAGACATTATAAATGATATGTTTGTGACTTGGAAATTTCATTTGAACAATTTTGTGCTAGCTGGACAAACAAATTTAATTGCTTTCCTGTTCTCTTTATACCTTTTCAGTCTAAATCTTGGAGCAATAAGACACAAAATGCACAATATGAGATAGAATAAGAAGAGATACCAAAACCCAATTTACTCAATGCGTCTATTTACATTCATGGCTCAAAGAAGTGCCAATTTATATAATAAGTAAAAATTTGTTTCCTGACAAATGCACCAGGATCTTCAGTTGAAGCCCAACTCACTTTCTATTGCAATCCCCCTGATGCTTTAAATGTTAACCAGAATAAATTATCATCTCCATCATATCACAATCTTTGTCTCCTTCACATTTCTTGTTTTAAATCCCAGCAAGACTAATAAAGGCTGCAGACTTAGGCGGTTATGGGATAATCAATGGAGTGATCTATGGTAAATTCAATTAGGATCTGCTACATAATCCTTTCTTGTCATTCCATTCTATTATCTTAAGGTACTGCAGTATGTGGTTATTACTACACAATATTACTGTTCAAAGAAATTTATAATGCACCTGCATTTGACAGTCTAGTTACTTCAGCTTCAGCATGACTAACAAAATCCTCTTTGTTGCCTTGAACATATTGGTTAAGTCGATCCTTAAGTATTTCTGCAAGCTTTTCTTCTCTCTCCTTCTGAACAACCTGGAGAAAACAAGTACAAAATGATAGTGCAGACTAACAGGAGAGAGTAAAGGAAAAGGCAGTATTAGTGCAACAGAAAATATAAATCCCTATCATTAGTCACACACACACACAAAAACACAAATAATAATAATAATAATAATAATTATTATTATTATTATAGACCTCTGACTGAAAAAAAAAACCATCATTGTTCCAAAAACAAAAATCTGAAAGCATCTTCCTCTGTGATTAATGACACGTCCAAATAAAACTAACCATTGCCCAGTGCCATTGAAAAGAATTTTGCAAACAAGTGGTACTGCTTGATGGCAGCCAAGTAGCAAAAATTTTGAAGATAAGAATGTGTCCAAATTATGCCTCAGAGGGCCCCATTATGATAAATGCATAACTGGCAATGATGCGGACACCAAAGGGCTCAAGAAAAATCAACTGTAAAGAATTAATGAACTTAGAATTATGTCCTAGATTTGATATTCAAGTTGTGGAGTCTTTCTAGGAATAATTACTGCAGTAGAACTATTCATGGTTACCTTATCTCAGTAGTTTGTTCTAAGATTACAACTGGAAGTTGGTTTCATTTAGCCAATGGTTGCTTTTATTTATTTGTAAGGCTGGAAGATTGGTAAGGAAAGTGGACAACCAAGCTGAATATTGTTCCATTAAAGCTATTCTAAGATCTTGCAGTGCTACCTTATACATCCATTACTAGGGACAAAGGCAGCTATACCTTAGTTCTCTTAATAGAGTAGTTTTCTCCCAGTTAGTTAGCAAGTCTAAATTCTACAAGAATTACTCCTGTCAGGAGTCCTTATATGAAGGGTTTTATGTATATTCAGGAGAAGCTAACAAATAAGTTTCTGCCTATTGGTAATTTCTAACTAGAAGGTGTGACGCTTTCTTGCCCTAGGAGTGACTCCTAAGCCCTGCTGGAGTGGTTTACTAGCTCTACCACTCAGATGCTGGTAACTCTTCTGCCTTTTAGTGTGATATTAATAGTTTCTTTCAAATTACACTGCTCTTCCCACTTTCCTACAGATCAGAATTCCATCTTTCAAACCATAAAGTTTCAAGTTCCAAACAAATGTGCACTATACCTTCATTTAAAAAATGGGCATCTCAATGCAAGTGGATCCCACACTGTGGGTCTCGGGAAGAGTCCTAGGTACACAGCTATAAATCTTCCCTCCTAGCTATACCATTTCAGACAATTCGACTGATGAAACAGATGTAGCAAACAGCTTGAAATAGCCCAAGTGGCCACATCCACGGTTAAAGGGGGAGAGGTTGAGTCTTCAAACGTTCAAACCATCACACCTCCTCAAGGCCTGGGAGTTGAATATGACAAAACAGATTGAGGCATTAAGCTCAAGCCCACTTCTGGTCCATGGGTATCCAGGCTCCCTCATGGGCTAAGGGATGATTAGTCTGGCCAAAAATGCTGGGATACAACTATGTTTGGGAAACAGATGAACCAGATGCAATAAAAAATTTCATGATCCTATCTTGAAGCCAAGATTCCAAAAGAAGAATGCTCATGTTCCCATTCATATCATGATGTGATCCAAAAAATATTTTATTTACAACGAGACAATGCTCACAAGTGGACAATGTTAACTGTTAAATTAATATCAGTATGCATTGTGGCACTCAATTGATAAGCCCAAGAATGCAACACAATGAAGGATTAACTTTACAATGCATTTGTTTTCATTACTGCCTTCCTTCTACCAGTGTCCTGTTTTTTTTTTTCTTTCTCTTTTTTTTTTTTTTTTATCATTCCTAGAATAATAGTTGATTAAATGCATAGAAATAGTAGTGGGGTTAACAGAATTAAAACACCACCCAACCCTCTGTTATAGCTTCAAACAGTGTTAAGATGGAAGTTCTATACTGCAAATAGTGCATTTGCACTCTTAGAGGGTTTGGGACTTCATGCAATTGAATCATTGGTCCAAAAAAAAAAATTTAATCATAGAAACATCAATCCTGACAAATCCATAAGCAAAGAAAAGCAAGGACATTACTGAGCACTTGTGAGGTTGAAAAGTCACCTTCCAATTTCTTTTTCTATCATTACTCACTCTTTTTTTTTTATCCTCTTGGTTGTCACCTAGATTATAAGATTTCCTTTTGAAAAGCAACAAAAACAGGTAAAAATTATATAGAGGATGTATCACGTCACATAGTAAAAATTTTAGCTTATCCAAGAAAGCATATTGATTATAAATGATAAAATACTATCAAATTTTACCCGCATTTTCTCTTGCAGCTTCTTAGTATCAAATTGTTCCCCCTCAGTGAAAATATCTAATGAAGCCATTGACGCCATAGCAAGCTGTCCAATGTAATCCTCAAAAAGCTCACTACCAAAAAGCATTGCAAAGATTGCTGCAGGATCAATAATCGCTTCCCTACAGAGAAAGCAAAACATGAAAGTTATGCCAAGAAGTACATAGATAGAAGTCCATAAGCCTCTCCAATCACTCATAATATTCACACAATACTAGATTAGGAACAAGAAACTAACGTTGAGATTCCAGATTTCCCATAAGCATCATATGCTTGCCGTTGGTTAGGATCGCTCAACACTTGATAAGCTTCCCCTAAAACCTGAATTCAATTTAATGAAAGTACAAGAAGGGATTACCAACTTTCCATTGCCTACTGGTTATCCAGCTGGCCAAAAAGGCATTAGCCTATTAGCCTAGCAATAATCTGGACAAAGCATGCAAAATAAGGATTAATGCAATGTCCAGTTCCTAACTTTTATGGATCATTATTCTGATTTTTTAGGTCTTCACTTTCACAATAAGATCATTAATAAAATGCTCAAAAGATTGAGGCTTATTGTTGCACAAAGGTCAGCAGAAATATAAGCACTGGGAAAGAGAAGAGAGGGATAGTGAACAGTCTAGAGGAAATCAGGCCTTCATGTTCCGCTCATATAATGATCAATGAAGTGAATGGATGACCTGCCTCTTTCTTTTGGTTTGAATGGAAACCAAAAATATGAAAGCAACTTCAAAGGGTTAAAATGGTGACTTTTCCGTAGAGATGGATGCATGTACCGAAAAATCATCACAATGAAGACATCCAAACTTCAAAGAACAGCCCAATAGTCACTTTCTATCAAAGGCCTCCACCCAAAATAAAAGGAAAAGAAAAGGTTACCATAATTCAACAGTTTGTTCTCCGCAAAAAGTGTGAACTTTCAAACAAAATATCTTTTTTTGTATGACAGGAAAAAAACACCGATTCTGCTATTGTCACCACAACACACTAGTCACCCATGACCTTATATCAAAAAATGAATCTCTTGCTGCTCAAGCTGTAGAGATGATTAAGCTCACTCCCCCCCTTAGAAACTCATTTTCACTCAGCCCATCTAGATTTCCATCCTCTAGTCTACAGATTATGGAAATGAATGTGTAAGACCTGATAGCAAAAGCCTGACTTCACCCTCAACAAGTTCTTCTGATTGCATTGATCCAAACCACACTGCCTACCTCACCACTACATACAAGTACATATCTCCCTTCCTCCATGAAGTAAACAAAACTCACAAACAGCCTGAGAGGGGCACATCCAGCAAGCGTCAGTTTTTTGTACAATACATGAAATGTTGTTCCAGTAAATAAAAATAACTTGCATAGGGCAAACAAAATAGAGTCCATGCCTGAAAATTTTGAGCAGCAAGAGGATCATTGGGGTTTTTATCCGGATGAACCTGCCGCGCCTGCAAACCAAAGAACCCCAATAAGAGAATAAGTGGGAGGACCGTAATTTGACTATTTGGCCCATAATATAGCATAGGCTGGCCGGCACACAATCATAATCAGGAAAGTAGGCAGGGGGCTGCGGGAGATTATAAAAATGGTTAGTAAAAACCTAAGCAGAAAGTTTTAAAAAGCGTTAAAATTTGGGCTAATAGCAGTATTAGATGACACTCAATCAGAAGAATAGACCGGACAGTACAAGGTAAGCAGCAGATCTAAAGCACAATCCTGTTTGATTCTGATCACAAACTCGGAAACTCCCACAGTGAAGTAAAGTCAGAACCTTACCAGACAGTAGTAATGATAATCATAATATTAATAACAACATAACGGATAAGAATATAAACCTTGATGTAATATGCTTTCTTGATCTCGGATTCGGTGGCGGATGGGCTCACCCCAAGAACGTCGTAATATTCCGTCTCCTTCACCATCTTCCTCCTCCCGATCACTCGCTACTCTCTTTCTTTTTTTCCCCTTTAATTCGAAGGTTATCGCAAAACAAAGTGATTAACGATGCAATCGATCGACGGGAAAAAAGAAAAATCGCGGGGGAGAAATCTAGGGAAGACTGAGATTAGATTCGAGAGGATTCCAGTCGTTCGTCTTACGTTGCTACGCTACGAAATGATGCGCGACAGCCGACGGTGACACGGCCGCACGGGCATGTTGAAGAGGGCTACTTTTCATTGGCGTTGACTGCCGCTTCCCTTCCGCGTTTCGACCTTTTTTTTCTTTTCTTTTCTTTTCTTTTTTTTTGCTTTTTTTAAAATTCTTATTATTCTCAAATTTCTGTCAAATAAAACAAAAAAAAAAAAACGAAATCTCATTCTTAAACAGTAAGATTAGATTAATGCAACGACCTAATAAATTCATTAGACGATGACGTTTATCACGATTCAATTTGTTTTTTTTTAAAAAATTTGTTAATTATATTATATGAAAATCAGAAATTTATGTACAATTCCTTTTATCGTTAATTATTATAAACCTAATAGTTTGAAGTCTTCTTTATTTTATTTATTTATTATAAGGTCATTAATTAAAATATTTAATAAAATCTAACATACATGTGATTTTATAAAATATCAAAATAATCAACAATTTTTATTGATATTAAAATTTGCTCTCTCGTACGATTCGCTGTATCCAAAACCAACGAAATAATTTTGACCATGCGAGTCGATCGCCAGAATCAGCAGAATCTCTGCAAGAATATTCAAACGCAATAAAATCTGTACTCGTGACACGTATGCAAATGATAGGAATCTGGTCATCCCCCTGGTCCAACCATGGGCCTTCTCCCAACGCGAATATAGCTGCTGCCGTCAGGTATAGGAATCCAACGTCAAAAGCGAATATATATTCTCTTTTAAGAATTATCGTGCAGATTTGCTCGCACCTGCAACATCTGTAGATATAAGCAACCCAATTTTTAACGTTACATAGATTTTGTAAACATTCACCTCAATTAAAAGTTTATATTTTTATTATTAAAATTTTGAAATATTTTTAAAATTATAAAATTTATAAAAAATAAAAATATATGTTATTTTATAATTTATAATTTAATAAATCTCTTAATAAAAAAAAGTTACATAAATATTAAATTTAAAATATTTTGTCTTTGCCACCATGATATTTTTAAATATTATTTTAAATAGTATGACTTTAGTGATATAGGTCTTGTTCATTTTGTTAAATTAAAACTAGTTTCAATTGTGTATAACAAAAAAAAAAGAAGGGAAAATGAGCAACCGATAAGATTTGTTGTCATATAATTAATGTTAAGGCTAAGAGTTTCTATTAATTTTAGTGATATTAATGCAAAAAATAACATTGGAAACAAAAATTCATATTTTTTATTTTATTAAACAAATTCATTGCTTGTTAACTATAAATAATTTATCTTAATAGACTAATTATCGCATAAATAATAAAATAATACTAAATATTACCAAAAGATTAATTTATCGCAAGAGAACATATTTACTAAATTAAATAATATTTTTAATGTCTTAAGATATTATTTTTATAATAAATTTTTAAAAATCATAACTTTAACATTTAAATTAAGAGTTCGTTAGCAAAATAAGTTATAATAATCTATAATTTCTAGCAAATAAATTCTATAATTACATTTATTGTAATTAATAGTGAATATAATTTAATTAGATTAATTTTTGATTTGTGATAAATTAATTTTGTACATTTTTTTCATGGAATTTAAAAAATAAGAAAAAGATCCTTTTAGTGCATGAAATTGTTATATTATATTATTTGAAAAATGATTATAATGACGTAAGGTTTCCTTTAGTTTCATAAATAAAGAGTTACATGAATTTGAATGTCTCTTTTTTTTTTTTACCTTTTATCTTTTTTAAAAAATAAAAAAAAAATAAAAAATTTGTTATCATTAAAAAGCATCTAAATTGTTTCATATCTATTTGAAATACTAAAAACAATCGGGCCAAAGAAAAAAAAAGTCAAAAATAATTTTAATTTTGTGTAACATAAATTATTTAGTAAATATTGATATATTACTTATTTATTTTTATTTTCTTGAATCATTCTTAGTATATTACTTCAAACATTCAAAAGGTTAAAAATCACCTAAAAATAATATTTAATACACAAATTAATTACAATTTATCGTTTAAAATTAAGATATACTGATATCAAAACATAATAAAATTTTTAACATGTATTATATATATATATATATATATATAAAAGAAGAATTCTTACTAATAGACTCGACTATATGGTGTAAGATATCTAAAAAAATAAGTAACCATCGTTAGTATTAATTTTACTATTAATAATAATATAAAAAATAATAAATTAATTATATAATTTTAATATTTTTGATATATTTTAATATTAAATTTCAATTTTATCATTTTTTTAATATGTTCTAAAAGTGCATCATCGTCATACAAAAATAAATTAATTATTAAGTTTGAAATTATTATTAATTTTAAACTTCAATTTTTATATCTTAATACAAAAAAAATATATTATTATCTTATCATTAATAATAGAGAAATATACTTATTTAAATATAATTTATTTTCTAAAATTAAGAAATTGTGTCATTGAATTACCGTTAATTGCACAAAAAAAGCAGAATTCTTACCATTAACCCACTATATAACACGTGACATGGCTGCAAAAAACCAGCAACCATAGGATGAATTCTACAGTGTAGCAATACAATACAAAAAATATATACATATATATATATATATATATATATGGAGGGAATAATTCTCTAACATTGTTTCCTTAATTTCAGGGTAAACAATGATCATCTTGGTGAGTGAATATTACGTGCGTATTTTTTTTTTTTGTTTTTAACATCACTATTTCTTGGTTTGCTCTAGCAATGTATAAAGATCAAAAAGTTAATTTTGATATTCATCATATTCAAAATTTGAACAACTCTTTAAGTAATCACATATAAAAATGAAACATATATTTGTAGTCGATATGTAAATTTTATAAGTAAAGTTTGATTTGATTAGTACCTAAAAGCATTTATACATGACAAGAAGGTTACAAAGTTTTTAAAATAAACCTTTTTGTGAAAAATGTAAGAACAATATAGATAATTATCTCTTGATTCTAACAAAATAAAAATTTTCAAATAGTAAAGATAACTAATATATGTGTAAATTATGACCAAACCAATTATATAACGCTTATGTGAACTCTTCATAGTTATTGCATTCAAAAGATTTTATGTTTTTTTTTAAAAAAATGCAATGCTTGTTTCACAAAAGTTAAAAAACAATCGATTATTTTATATATATATATTACAATTCTCTTAATGTCTTATCTAGATATACCTTTAATAATAAATATATAAAAAAAATATTTTAATATAATAAATGTTTTATAAATATGATTAAATTATAATAAAAAATATATTCATTTTATAAATTTTATTTTTATAATTATGTTATGCACATAAATAATACTAAAAATAAAATTATATTTTATCAATTAATAATATACAAAAAATATCCTATATGTAAAAAATTAGTAACCAACCGATTTACTATTGACAAGAAATGGATGTAAAGACATCCAATTATGATAATTAAGGTTACAAGAAAAAAAGAATCATCCTGATTTTGTTTCAACTCACATCCTCCTGTTTTAGTAGGAAAATACAAAGAGAAATTTCAAACATGAATCTAATATGTAAAAGACATGCAAAATTATCATCAAACTACCAAGTCAGGTGGTCTTAACTAACAAACACAGACCACTGTTAGACTAGAACGAACATATAATTTATGGATGATGCTGTGCTCACATAGGGCATAAGCAGGAGTAAATTTTAAGAAGAAAAGGTGCCAAAGAAAGGATTGAATCGTAGTTGGGCGGGATTGATGGATTAAGGGTCCAAAACTAGTTTAACTTGCATGGCTCATTTTGGGCCTTAATTGGGCTTTATTGGGAGCGTAGCGAAGCGAGTTCAAAAAATAATAAAATAAAATAAAATAAAATCTGGAGAGAGAGAGAGAGAGAGAGCCCGGGGGGGGGGGGAATCGAAGCGAGTTTGAAATTCAAAAATTACCGTTTGGGAGGAGCAGGGGCAATAGCGTAAAGAGGGAAAGAAGCAACGGCATTGTTCCCCTGCGATTAAATGTTCTCCGATCCTGCGAAAGGAAAGTAAGTAATAGCGAGGGAAAGAGAGAGAGAGAGTAGGGCGCATTATTATTATTGAGATGGAGAAAGGAGGAGGAGGAGGAGGGAGCATGGCGTCGTCGGCGTCGGTGATGGAGGCGTTCGAGAAGCTGGAGAAGGTGGGAGAGGGGACGTACGGGAAGGTGTACAGAGCGAGAGAGAGGGCAACGGGGAGGATCGTTGCCCTGAAGAAGACTCGTCTTCATGAGGACGACGAGGGAGTCCCTCCCACTACTCTCCGCGAGGTCTCCATCTTGCGCATGCTTTCCACTGATCCCCACGTTGTCAAGTAAAATCCTTTCTTTTATTTTCTTTTTTTTTTTCTCCAAATTTCCTTCCTTTTTTCCTAATTGGATTGCACGTTTTCTTGCTTAAGACTCCGTTTGATTTTCGATTTAATTTCGTGTTCTCGTACTTTTGGATGGGTTCTGATTTTGTTTCAATAAACAAGAAAGTTAGTTCAGTCCAATTGATTTTTTTCATTTTGTTTTTCCCTTTTAGGGTTCCAGCTTTTCCCCAAATTCATTTTATAGGATGATGGAGGCAGTGTAGGATTTGGTTCCGTATACTTGTTTTTTTTTTTTTTTTGGTTTGATCTATTTTCTATTTCCGTTCATATTTAAGATTTCAATCTTGTTGGGTACTTTCTAAGGGGCTCTTGTTGTGTGAAATGTCAATTTCTCGTGCCCACCTCTGCATTTGGAGTCCATGCAATTAGACTTTGCTTAATAGATAAACAGAGTATTTATCAGAGAGTTTTGCCATCACAGTTTGTTTGTTTCCAGCAAGAAACGGGATTTGGCAAACGAAGAATGGTTAACCCCATTTTGATTCATATTGTTTGTTTTCCTTGTTTTATCATTCTGTCATAGCAATTGAATTCTTATAATTTCATGGATTTTTTTTTTGTTAATTTGTAGACTGATAGATGTAAAACAAGGGCAGAACAAAGAAGGGAAGACGATTCTCTACCTGGTATTTGAGTATGTGGATACTGACCTCAAGAAATTTCTAAGGAGCTTCCGCCAGACTGGCGAGAACATTCCTGTTAACACTGTTAAGGTATAGATTAATCCCCCACTCCCCTTGTTTCAAAAACCATCCCTCACTTGTTAGTTAATCACAACTATGGATGATCACCCGCTCTCATGCAGAGCTTGATGTACCAACTATGCAAGGGAGTTGCTTTCTGCCATGGCCATGGAGTGCTCCACAGGTCTTTTTCATTTTCATTTTACTATTATGTTATGCTTTCCCTTTTTATTTTATATTCTAGATGCTGCAAAACCAGAGGGAGGGGTGGGTTTGTTGTTGCGTAGCTGTCTACCCTTTCCTTTTGACACTCACCCAACTCAGGGATCTCAAGCCTCACAACCTTTTGATGGACCGAAAGACAATGATGCTTAAAATAGCTGATCTTGGACTAGCTAGAGCATTCACGCTTCCTATCAAGAAGTATACTCATGAGGTAATGTTCGTATGGTGCTGATCTTGGCGCATGATTAAACAAATTCATCATTATTGTTGACTGCTGAGTTGATTAGGTCGGAATTGGGTCTGGTTATTTCTCCAGATATTGACATTGTGGTACAGAGCTCCGGAAGTGCTTTTGGGGGCTACCCATTACTCAACTGCAGTGGATATGTGGTCCGTTGGTTGCATATTTGGTACAGAATCTCTTTCCCTACATCTTCATTTATATTTTCCAATCATAAAAATGCTTAACAGCTTCATATGCCTTTTTCCTTTTTAAATTCTAGCTGAACTGGTCACAAAGCAAGCTCTTTTCCCTGGGGATTCTGAACTGCAGCAGCTCTTGCATATATTCAGGTTCGATTAGATGGTTGCCACTTCCTCCTTTCTGTGTTACTGCCTGCGTTCTTACAATTTGGGCTTCTTTTGATTCTTCCCAAACTCTTGGTGCAGGTTGTTGGGCACTCCAAATGAGGAAATGTGGCCAGGAGTAAGCAATCTGGTGAACTGGCATGAGTATCCCCAGTGGAGCCCTCAGAATCTTTCCAAAGCTGTTCCTAACTTGGATGAGAATGGGCTGGATCTACTATCAGTAAGTTCTGTTCAATGACATCGGTTATTTCGCAATGTTTGGAGTGGAGGATGTGCTTTATAACGAACAAATTTAATGACTGAATGTGCAGCAAATGTTACGATATGAGCCCTCCAAGCGCATATCAGCAAAGAAAGCATTGGAACATCCTTATTTTGATGATCTGAATAAGGCCTGTCTCTGAACAAATTGTGGCATTCTTGTGCTGATAACCACTGGATTGCAACAGTTTTCAATTTGTAGGAAATTAGTCGTGTACTTGTACGAACTTTTGCTTCCCTCAAGCAGCATATCTTCAGCTGTGGAATATCCTATGGAGGTTTCTAGAACCTTACATTATTAATTTCATTGAAACTGTTGTGAGGTAGTTTCACCACGTTCATTACGCTATCTTTTCCAGTTTTGATACTTCACACACAACGTAATAGTCTACCAAAGGTAACATAATGGATAGACTTCCAAACATCGCCCCCCATCTCTATTCCTTGCACAAGACATAACAGATAGACCCATTCTAAGTGAGGTCAAAGGTGGCGGAACATCTGCTCTGGCAGCAGATGTAAGGACGGGGTTGAAAAATTCAGAAAACTAGAGAAGATACAAGGGGAAGAAGACCGGAATTCAACCAAAACGGGAGTTTGGAAGAACCAAAAAAACAAGAATAATTTGATTGATTCAAATTGTAACAAATCACAACTCATCCTTGCATCTCAATTTGTGTGAATCTTTTCGGGGGAGCCACTTATTGCAATTACAGAGAAGGAAAATAAAATAAGAATGGAAAATAGTATGCTGTAAGGATCATCACTTTGTTGAAGTTAGTGAGAATTACACAGTTCCAGGGCAATCTGGGAAAATATTTCCTATTTGTTCGATAATGAACTTCAAGATAGTTCCTCTGTAATATAATATAAAGTGGCAGTATTTTTAGGCAACAATCCACATGAAGAAGGTTGACCAAAGAGTTAATGAAATTGAAGCTAAGGAATAAGCCCATAGCATTATGACAGAGCATTCGGATTCGCCTGCTCCAAACAGTTGAGTTATGGTACCTGCCAAATTAGTAATTTAGGCAACAAAGTTAGCGGCCTAATTTGTTTTAACGTAGCAGCACACTAGAACTAGTGGCAATGCCTAAACAAACAGTAACCCTGCCAAGTTAAGCAAGCTAGCTTAAATCCACATTCATTGCAAAATAAGCATTTTGGTGTCAGCAAACATACCATTTTCATAGACCTGGTAGTGCCTAAAAATGCAAAAAAAATTGTGATTCAAATTTTGGTCCTTTTCTTTTGGTGTTGGCGGGGGGGAGGGACCATGTAGGTGTCCATGACAATTAGAAAATTGCCAAGCACAATACCTAAGTTCATAGCAGGCGGAACTGCAAATTGAAGTAGAAGAACGAATTGATACAATGGATCAGGAGGAATTAAACCCAAACCAAGTGCTCCTTTGACAATGAAAATGCCGATAAGAGGCAAGGCAATATAACGCACAACTATGATGCTGAAAATGAGGGACTTTTGTGTGTCTGATCCTTGCAAACCTGAAGGCAATCAGATATCAGGAGGGAGATGGGAGGCTACAATCAAGATAAAAAAATTCAACTTGTTAGCACCTTTCAAGAGGTTACCCCCTAGAATCAGGGTGAGAATTGGGATTGCTCCATCTCTATAGTGAAAAGGAAGAGGAAAAAACTTAGCAGGCAGAGGCACTTCATACATGAAGCTTGAAAATAAGTATAAAATATGCCCAGATGAAAGGAAGTTTTACATAGGTTATATACCCCAGCAATGAAGCAGTGTCTTGAATAACATGAAGAGGAGCGTCATTCCCAATCATTAGCTTTCGTATTTGAGGGATGAGTCCAATCACAAATCCAACCATCTGTACCAAAAAGAACAAAAGTATCAATTTGGAATTGACTTTAAATGTTTTAGAACAGATTCATTCAGAAGCAAGTATAAGCAAAGAATCCTTTCTGGAAGTGGAATGAAAGGAAAAAGACTGGTGACAAGCAACGAATTCAAACCGCTCCAACAGTGGAAGGCACAAACAGTGACTTCCAATTAACATGTCTGATCAGCATGATTGCTCTTTGCATCAGTTTGCCCACGAGACTCATCTGTTACAGGACTGCCCACGATCAATCTTCTAGCCTTAAAAATTTTGCACACCATATTGAGAAAACAAAACGAATATACGGAAATATGAGAATGTGATGAGCCAAGCATTGAATGTAGACGCAACAGGCAACATCCTACTTCCCGCCTGTTATTTGGACATAGGAAAAGTGAGATGGTCAAAATTAAATCTTTCAAAAGGCAACAACCTCGACTTTCTCATCAGATTTAGTTCCTGCCAATTGATGCTTGTGGTCCTCAGATGCCGAGAATTCCCTCAAAGTAAGTAGGGGTTCCGTGCAACTCTCCACTTCCGATGCTGAATTCATTTTTGAAGATTTATATGCTGGGAGGCTTTTGGATTCTTTGACACCTACAGCTGAATATGTCCGCACAATATTATACACGTAGGACCATAGGTAGATTGCTCCAATCTGCAGAGTTGCGTCAACAAGAAATTAGAACTCAACCCTTTTCATAACAAAGAATGTGAAACAAGAAGTTTATGCTGTATTCCAAGCAGGTTTGTAACACTCTGGTGGATTTCGAATGCCTAATATACACTGCTCTGCAGCTTATCGAAGAAAAGAAAATCACAAGTTTGGAACTGAGACTTCACAGTGTCCAACGAAGGCCGATACATATTATCTTATGGTATGTATGGTGTTTGAGCCAAAACAAATTAAACTTTACGTACTGCCATTGAAAGTGAAACATATGCCAATCCATATGACTGACAGGCATCAGGAGATCCAAACGGGCTTGCTTTCTCTTCACATACCGCTGGGATCATAACGAGAAACATATTCCCTAAATTCCCTGTGCACATCAACTAGAGATTCAAACAAAGTGAAACGCATGTATGGCAAAAAGGGCCACAGAATGCCACAATTTAACTGTACTATTTAAGAAAAATTATGCAGGATTATAGTACGAGATTAACCAGCAATATCATTAGAACTGAAAGTCCGTGTAAAGCAAATGAAAAAGAGATGCTACGAGGGAGATTTTCTGTTTACTGCTTCATTTGCCAGCCTTCAGCCCAGTAATGAATCAGCCCACCAAACACATTTCTGTCATAACGAGCTGACAGAGAGTGGACTTCTTGGTCTTCTGACAGCTCGCCTCTGGCAGAAGCATCTTATAGCAGGGCCAAAACTTGGTATCTCTTCGAGCATGCCTCACACCCTGTTTCTCTACGAGCACACCTACTTCCCTTTTCCGATCCAACACCAAATCTTGTTCATACACTCCATCTCTCCGCCTAAAGATTCCCCTTTTTTCCAGACGTGTTTTCAGATGTTGAGTGTGATTTTTCAGTTATATGTTTGGTGTAGCATTCAACTATAAAAATCTCAGGTTCCCTTCTCCATAAGTTGAGAAGTGGGTAGGTCATTCGAATAAACAGGAAAACTAGCTAGATTTTCACCCCAAACAAGAAAATATTGGCAACATGCTCATTCAACATGTAATATTGTTTTTAGTTTTCTTTTTTGTATTTCATTGCACACCCATATAGACATAGTCCTCTGACATTCTTAGGACTTCATTTAAATCCAGGAGTGAAGCAGCTAGCATTTTATGGGACTAGGTTATAGAATTACCTGCTGCACAGCAACCTATTACCATGCCTCGAAGATGTGAAGGAGGCCTAATGAACTGGATGACAATCCAGCCTAGCATTGAACCAACGACAAACGTGATAAAGATATTGAGAGGCATGAACCACCTACAAGCATCATGTAAAATGGGAATTCGGTGGAGAAGTCAATTGAACAATGCATAGACGACGTAAAACACAACAAATGACAATGGACTTACAACTTGACCATGCTGTGAAATGTGATGGTTTTGGCAATATTGGAGGCGACGAGGGCTGGATTGAACAGGAAAAATACAAGCTGTTCGCAACAAATTGAAACTAAAGAATGAATGTGAAGTGAAAAGAGAGAGATGCAAACTCGAAGTTGAAACGGAACAGAAATATGGAAGCACAAACAACAAACTTACAATATTTACTTGCTTCCTTGCGCCCTCTCCCAAGACATTGACACGTTCTAGAGCAAGATAAGAGCCAAGCGCCGTTATCAACAGCACTTTCAGCACGGGTATGGATGAAGCAACCAAGAGATCCACAAGCCCCATGTTGGAAACGGACTTCCCTTCTACTAGCAAAAGCAAATATGAAAATGGACTTTCAGTGCTTTCGGCAATGTGTCTTCTGCTTGCATATATAATCCAATACGGTTGTGTGTATTCTACTGTATGTGTTGTACTATGTATGTCTCTACAACTCCAAAGACAGCACAACACTGGAACTTGAAAAATTCAATTAACGTAGGTAGTAGTCGCTACAACTTCAGTCAGAAAGAAGAAGACAAGGGAGAACAAGGAACAAACACCGAAAACAGACAAACAAACAAACAAACAGCCAAACAGGGGGAAAGTATTGATTGGAATTGGAACCCTCCAGCAGCATTAACGTTACTAGCATTAGTCTATACATGGAAGTTTCATTTTGAGGCCCACCACCCATTATTTTCAATAATATTTTTCTACGATAAATTAAGTATCCCCTCAAATTTCCTGGTAATTTTGATTGATATTCTCTGGCTATCTAGAGTCCGACATAGAGATGGTACAATCCCTAGCTACTTCCTCCGTTCACGAGGAGTTGAAACGAAGAAACAATCACTGTTACAATGTACCAATTCCCAAGCTAGCAACACACACAAACTTATATATTGTTGAAATATTCTTAAAATTAAAATTAAAGACATATCTTCTAATTTATTTAATGGTTATTAAAAATGACATTTTATGACAAAATACTTTAAAAGATGAGTATTTATTAGTATCAAAAAATATCTTTCTTAATGACATTTTATGACAAAATACTTTAAAAGAAGAGTATTTATTAGTATCAAAAAATATCTTTCTTAATCAAATACTTATGCCTATTTAATTTAAAAGACATTTTTTTTGACTGAATAATCATTGAAGCCTATGTGCTTTTTTTTGTTTATCAAAAGAAGAGAAGATGTTGAAATATATTATTTTCTAAAAGAATAATTTTAACTAATATACAAATTTCTTAAAAACTTAATTTCAATAATATAAATAATAATCAATCATATTTTATTTTATCCTCTAAGAAAATTTGATGTAACTTGATTGTACTATTAGGAGGATGAAATTTGTCTTAAGGAGAGTGGTATTGTATATATAATTTGAAATAATTCTTTTACTTTCAAGATAATTCAAATTTTGTTCAACATTCTTAATGTAAAATTAGTTTGTGATTAAAATGATTAAAGATTAGTTTATGACTCGTGAAATAGTCAAATAAATCTTAGTATGATTAAGGTATGTCTTTCTTTTTAATTGTGTGAAAATTTTAAATTAAATTATAATCATGATTTTCATATTATTTGTATGTTTGAATAATTATAATGGTTGCATTTTTTTTAAATTATGATCAAAATAATTATTTTACATATACATATTTGAAAATTATATAATATTTTACATATATTAATTATATTGAAAAAGAATTATGAGAGGCACTACAAAGAAATATTAAAATCATAAATAAGGAATTATTAATTCTTAAACAAAAGAAAAAGTTTATGTTAAACATAAAAGGCTTTTTAAAAGAATTATAAATTTCTTAAAATATTTTTGTAAAGATCACACTTTATGGAAGGAAATATTTGATTATTTAATAAAAAATTGTGATGGCAAATATTAAATTGTTATGTTAATAAATTTCAAATTAAAAGGATTTGATGCTGCCATTATGCCATAAATCTTCTCAATATTGGTGTTTTGGTTAACTTAAATCTTCTCATTACCGTTGCATTAATTGTTTGTTCCTTTGAAAAGTCATAAACAAACCAATAAGATAGGCAAAGAAACTAAGCACCATTACTGCTACACCAATTATTAATTATTTTAAAAAATTATAGCCACTAATCCTAAAACCAATGAAACTTAAAAGAAATATTTATTAGTGATATATATATATATATATATATATATATATATATAGTTAAAAGACTTAAAAAAGGATTACATATAATAAATTTTGAATTCATGACTTTTTAAATGAAAGGATAAAATGTTAACTATTTGATAAAAGGTGTATACATATGATTAAAAATCTATAAGAATTTTGTTCAACATGACAAAAAGGAAATTAGTCAAACTCATACTTATGAATTACCTATAACGGAAACTCAACTTAATGCTTAAAACAACATTATATCCTGAGTTTAATGAGTCAAAGTATATTATTAATGTAATTGAAGAACCATACAAATCATTTCTATCTTAGGATCACATAATACTTGTTACCTACAGTTAAATTGAGAATATGAGCTTTTAAAACTCTTAGTGCACTTGAAAAGGTACTTTATAGTGAGAGTCATAATTTGCCAGTATAAGTGTAGAATATTTAGGTCATTCTAATAAGTTAAAAAACTTGACTTTAAAATATTCATAAAAAGGATATAGACATAATTATCTTTAATATTTCAATTAATTAAAATAATAAGTATAATATTATATAGTTATTCATGTGAATTGTTCATATAACTTGTTAATAAAAATAATTGGTTCATAATTTGTTTAACATATTATTTAGACTTTTTTAATACACTGTTTACTATATGAAAATTCAATCTATAAATATTTTTACTTATGCATTTAATTCTCAAAATTGGAGAGAATTGGTTTTATTTTTAACATTTTGAAAATGATAAAAAATTGTTAGAATATTTTTAAAATTAAAATTATACATGTCTTTTGATTTATTTAGTTATTATTGAAAGATATCATTTTATGAAAAGATACCTTAAAAGAATTGTATGTATTGATACCAAGAAATATCTTTTTTATTAAATAGTTATATCTGAAAGGTATTAGTACAAAAAAACATCTTCTTAGTTAAATAAGTTAAATAGTTGTATTTATTAATTTAAAGAAACATCTTTATTAATCAAATAACTCTTAAACCACTATATATATATATATATAATGAATTTTCTTTTATTAAAAAAAGAGAAAATATAAAAGTATATTATTTTCTAAAAGAATATTTATAGATAATACACAAATTTCTCTAAAGTTTGATTTAAATAATGTAAATTCATTTTATCTTTGAGAAAATTTGCTGTAACCTTATTGCATTATTATAAGGGTGAATTTTACCTTAAAGATAGTAATATTAAATACATGACTTGAGATAATTATTTTACTTCTAGTACAACCATTGTAGATGCCAATTATTGTACAAAAAATAGGTTTGTACTGGAAGTAAATAAAATTAGTCAAATTATATATCTAATGTCACTCTCCTTAAAACAAAATTTATATTCATAATGGTGCAATTAAATTATTTTAAATTTCTTAACAATATAAAATGAAGTATAATTAATTGTAATTTGTATTACTAAAATTAAGTTTTTAATAAATTTGTATATCATTTAAAGTTATTTTTTTTAAAAATTAATATATTTTTATATTTTCTCTCTTTTTGATAAAAAAGAATTATATATATATATATATAGAGAGAGAGAGAGAGAGAGAGAGAGAGTAATTTAAAAATTATTTAATCAAAAAATATTTTTCTAGAATTTAATAAACATAACTATTTAACAAAAAAAAAAGTTTTTATATTCAATAAATATATGAATCACTTTTAATACAACTCAATCTTTCATCCAACGTATATAAGGCTGGGAAGAATATAAACACACATTCATGTTAGCACAGAGACGTAAGTACTTAATGATTTGCATGTACGAACGCAAGAAAGATTCAAAATGATGTTTCTGAAGGGTAAATATATATACATAAAACATGGACTGAGGGGCAGGATTAAAGGAGTGTTTGATCGAGCAAACAGAAAATCCAGAAATTTTCTCTTGCTTTTTCTTTCATAAATTTTCCATACTTGGGTATTTCTTCTAATCTACATGAAAGTGAATCAAGGTTACTAGAATGCCATTTGGTTGTTTTTGTTTTTGTTTTTTTTTTTTTTTTGGATAGGGATAGAATTTAAAAAAAATGGACAAGAAAGACAATCAAAACCCAAGAAAAAGTCGCACATTGGACGTCATATGAGATTGGTATGGCTTCTAATTGCTATTTAATGACGTTGAAGTCATAGATACTTGTGAGGAAAAGGCTCTGTCGTTTGCTTGCCGGTTTAACCACGTTCGATTCATTGGAGCTCGCATTTTCTACTCATCCAGTGATAACCTGGCTTCGGAGCATGTGAAAGAATTAAAATTTTAAACTTTCATTTTTGACGTCTCTAGTTTTAATTATGGGAAACATAATGTAAAATTTATATTAAAAAATAATCTATTATACAGTTCAGCTTAATTAGTCAAGAAAAAAAAAGAAAAAAGTTATTTCACGCATTTATTTATTTATTTATTTGTTTATTTTGGGGATAAATTTCCGTTCTTTGAACAGGCTTCCCGTCAGCAGGCTCGAGTTATTTGTGCGACTACATGCGAAATCTGTGGAGTGTCTGGCAAGGATCAGTCATAACAAGTCATTATTAACGTTATCTCCTAATACTTCTAGACATGCGATATATGATGTCAGCTTTATTACTAACATTCCTTGAGCAGAATTTGGCTAAACCATTCAGGAGTTCCGCTGGTTTACAGCGGTGTTACACATTGTTCAACATTCCTCGACAAGCAAAAAGGTACATTAGAAGGGTGCAAAAGTCGGCTTTTAAATGTAAGACTTAGATAATGTCGGCCGGGTCTACTATTTAGATTTTTTGAATTAAGTGCAAACTGGACATTTCTAGAAACTAGACTTAATAATTTTTAAATCAGTATGTCATAGGATCTCCTTGGACATCGGACGAATTCAGAAATGGGGTCCAAAAGTTATGACATTGCCGACTACACTGATAGGCAGGTTTCATTCAGTGCCGACTACCAAGTGAACTCTTGTGACTTGGATATCTTTTGAGTAGATGAGAAGTACGGAGGCTTTCATCTGATTTCCCGTGTAGAGGGCGGTGCGTGCGTCGTACCTGAATTGGAAAGGCAACCGAATGGGACAAGCGTAAAAGTGCCCAAGAGACCTCACTAAGTTCTCCAAAGTCACAGCTTCAGCAAACAAGAGACGGGTATACCGTTGGTTCAAAAAGTGGAGTAGCAATATGGAAGTCACACCTTCTTTTCTCAAACGACTCTACATCTCAATGGGAAATGCATGCTCGATATCTGAGTATGTCTTCCTCATTGTAGCAGTTCATGGGATTGAACATACCCACGGTTTGTCAGCAAGCCTTGTGAGACCCAGAATATATGTAACGATGCATTCACAAACATATAGAAACCTTGGAATGAATTGAAGACTTCAAAACGAAAAAAGAAAAAAAAAAAAAACACAAAAGGATGATGCAGACATAGGCCTTCTCCACAAGCTAAGAAAGAAATGGTTTCAGAAGAAAAGGGTGCCCCTTTTAGGTGCTATTGTCACAAACCTCATCCATCATCGTCATTCCTTATCGAGCAGCGGAGAGGTTATAAAGACCATAGGGAGGTCCTTACTGCAAATTCTAATTCCCAATAATTGAATTCATTGTATAGAGAATATTTTACTTACAATGAGGAAAATGATACAGAGCAGCAACGACGTTCAAATCAGACCCAAATGTGCCTTTACAGAGGGAGATAAGTCCAACAAAAGATAGGCCTTCAATAGAAATCCCACAATTTCCTCACAAGTGAACTCCAAAAGTTAAATGGAGCCTTCTCAAACAAATTGATGCTAGCAACAACCTTGGATTAACGAACATTTCACGTGACAATGACACAGACATGTAGATTCAAATTACCCAATTCTGAACCACAATTCAGCACAGGCACAAGCAAGGACTAAAGCAATGATGAAAAACACCAATTCAATAGAACACAACAGACTAAAGAACTACAATGAAGCAATAAGGTCATTTTGCAGGTTGACACCCTGTTTTGCAAGAGAATCTGCCACTGAATTTGTTGGTCTGCTGAGGTGTTGAGATTTGCAAGGGCTATATTGCTCATCGGTCAATGGATCAGCTACTCAAAAATCATCTGTAAGGTCTTATTATTATCTTATTCTCATCAAAGCGTGCAACATCTCAAAATAAGTAGTTTATCAACATAAGACCAAATTGGGTGAAATTAGCTTACATATATACAAAAGCAAGGAAAAGATGAACTTGACGCTGAATTCATTTTCCTATAGTAACTTACAAAAACATAGTGGATCAACATTACAGAACATCGTAGTGCAACGAAATGTCTATGACAGGCCAACAAATGTATCTTACACATATTGACGTCGTGACAAATTATTCCTCTGTCTTCTTGTTTGTTTTATTCTTATTGCCGTATGTCAATCCAGTTTCCTGAAGTAAACATAAACAATATCCTCGTGAAGATCAAAATTTCAAATAAAGATTTTTTTTAATAAAAACAATATTAATCTATGAACAAATTGAAAACATGAAAACATCAATCTAAGCAAATCACCTGAGGATCAGGAATGGGTTTTCGTTTCTCAACGTATCGATGAGGATCTGAAGCATTACCAAGTGCTGCCCTTTCCTGCAATTAGACGAACGGTAAGAAATAAGCACTATTTTATCAAATTCAGAAAATGAAATTGATTCGGAAACCACCTCTTGCTCTCGCCGCAGATCTTGGGAGGGCTTGACCCAGAGAAAGTATGCTAGAGTTCCGGCAACGACCCACGAGGCCAAGTTGCTCCCTCCTCGGAGCCCTCCCATGGAATTGCCTACGAACGATCTTACATTTCCTACCGTTCTTCTCCAACTATTCGACATCTTTATTTTCTTCTACGAAAAATATATTGAATTTATCAAATAGTAGGGTTTGGATTTCATCACTGACTTAGCAGTCCAGATTGTTCGTTTTGGCTTAAAAAAAAAAAAAAATAATAATAATAATAACATGAAGGAAACCTTTTTCGTCGAGTAAACAATAAAATCTAAAAACCCTAAATGTCAGCATACTTATACGAACCGGCCCAGCCCGGATGGGAGAACAGATGAACCCAACACTGGACCAGAAAAAATCCAAGTGGTCCGGCCTTTTTTGGGGTGTGGGAGGAGGGTGGGCTGGGGGGGTAACCCAGATAACCTGCCGAACCAGACCGAGTTAATTAATTGTTTCCAATGTCAATTCATCTTTTCTAACAATAACGTAAAATACCGAATCTCGGCATAGTTTCCCAAATTCACTCGTTAACCTTTGTGTTAATGTCAAAAATAAAACCTGAACTTTTGATAATTTTTTCAAATTTAATATAACTTTGTTGTTTTTTTTAATATATAGCGATTTGAATCTAAATTCATCGCATTATTAATAAAAAATGACGAAATACATCTAGCATAGCAGACCACATGGTCAATTCTAAAATGCGTCTAAATCGATCACGGTCGACCTATTAACATCTTGGTAGATTGAGTGCGTTAAACTTGAAACTCTGTTTAAAATAAAAAAAAAGGGCAAAATTAGTTCAATTTTGAAAGTTTAATATAGCGGGTATATACTACCTAATTCTCACATTAGAAAGAGTAAAATATTATGGTCATATAAATATGGGCACTGCACACTCTAATTTTAAGACTAATAAAAAAAAGGAGAGTGATACCCTTAGAATTTTTGTATTCCTCTAGCTACTAAATAATGCTTGCAAAAGAATGAATGAAATGCTTGTGTATTCCACAAATTTCGGTTTCTTTTTCTTTTTTTTCTTTTTTTTCTTACTTTCTTGATTATAAATCTAAATTAATTATTTGTATGTAACGAATCAAATTTACATAGTTTACTTTAGTATGTTGAATCAATGCATGCAGATGAGAATGAAAAAACAAAAGATTTTCAAAATCAGTCATTTTTTTTTCTTTTTTGGGACTTGGGTGGTGGGGCTTGTGAAAAAAAAAAAAAATATATATATATATATATATATATATATTCTTTAGCATTACCAACTTTATATTATAAATTAAAATTAGTCCTTCAAATTTTTTAAAAAGAAAACAATAAATATAATATAAGGTACTTTTTAAAAGCTAATTTAAACTATTCGTGCGGTGGCAAGATAAAAATGTCAGTTTTCTTTTCTAAAAATCATGAGACACAAAATTTAATTCTTTATAAACTAAATTAAACTTTAACAAAGGAGGACGATGAAAAACTTAGAAAGCATAGTGGTTTTTATGAAATCAAATGAAAATAAGGAGAGCACGTATAAAAAGAGAAGTTACCATTGTTTTAGCGCACAAAAAAAGAAAAACAAAACAAAAAAAAAAAAAACAACAGAGAAGTAGTAAATGATAGGGATTTCTATGTATTTTATGTGGCCAATTCTGATGATCCCAGCCTCATTGAAGCGACGGACAGAGACAGGGAGAGGCTTTCCCCCTTTATTTTATTTTATTTTATTTTAAAAATTAATTATTTTAATTAATATTTAAATTCGAGACTTTTAGAAGGTTTATTTCTTCGTTGCATTTTTCACGTGCTGAGGTTGTTATTAGCAAGGAGGAGAATATTTAATAAACTTTATTTAGCTAATATTTTTTGTATTAAATTATCCTTGACAATATTCATGTCTTAAAACATGAATATAATATTATAACAACTAATTATTTTATTATTTTAACTGGTCACAGACAAATTAACTTAACTAAATACTAAAAAGTTTTATTTAATAATAATAATAATAAATAAATAAATAAATCGCACAAGATGTTAGTCTCGTCACATTCATCTTCGTAGAACAGTCCAATTGTGTGCTGGACATTGTCAATAGTATCATACAATTTTATTATTAGTATTGAATATTTCAAGCACTGGAAAAAAATGTTTGATGCACGGAGAATATATTGATTTGACGTTTCTCGGTCCATGCGCCGGAGAGGAAACCCGAATGAAATTGTCGTCCCAAGATTGACAAATTTTACAAATAAATTTTTTAATTATTGACGGTTAAAAATGAATCATCCCTATCGAGGTAAGGAAATCTAAGGTTAATCGCATGAGTCTCTCCATCTAAAATTTGAGCTTTAAAAAAAAAATAATTATATATATATATATATATATATATATATATATAAAACAATTCAATTATCAAATCCACACTGCTAAAACAGCAACAGTTGGTGGATGAGGTCCTTGGAACAGGGTTCAGACAAATCAATCTTAGTTTTAAGAAAATGAATGTTTTATCAAAAATTACAAAATATGCAATGAAATTATTAATAAAATATAAAATAAGAATAATATAATATGTAATAAAATATCAAAAATACAATAATATCATCTTACTACACATTATTATTATTATTATATTAATTATACATCTTGTTGATGGTCCTTCTTCCAGGTTAATAATATTTTTTTTTTTTACAATAAGCTTAATTTTTTTAAAAAAAAAATTAATCAACACTAAAAGTTATTGAATTCGACTTTAAACAACAGTTTTTGCCACTTAAGAAGAACGACTTTAACTTACTGTTATAATCGTACATTTAGTGTTGAAGTCCGACCAAAATGTCCCGTGCATATAATTGTTGTCAAGAAAATACGGATTTGACATCGGACGACTGGTTGAACAAGAACGACTAGCAAAAGTCCAGGATAGTTTGAGAATATTGAATTAATCTAAGCCATCAAGACAAGTCTGATTCCGCCGACTGATTATCAGATCATGGACTGTCCCGTCCATGGCAACGGCCATTCCCAATGTAATTCCAGTCCTTTGTACCCAAAAAATAATAATAATAAATAAAATCAAGGGCTTGTTTTCTCTCCTAATTGAGGTCTCTCGGTTCCGTCTCCTACATACTACTTGCATAAATAAATAAGCATGAAAGCAAAGTATATATATATTTTTAATTAAAATGTGTAACTCAATTTCAAAGTAGTATTTATTTGATTTGATTTTATGATTTATAATAAAAGTTAAATTATTAATTGATAAATTTATCCTTTAAAATTAAAAGTATAATAACAAAGTGTTTTTTCTTTTTGAACTAAAATGTGTGACTTATTTTCAAAGTAGTACTTATTTGAATTGATTTTATGACTCATAATTTAATTAAGATCTAAGATGTTTAAATTTTTAATATATATATATATATAATCATTAAAGTGTATTTTTAAAACTAAAATATGTATTCAAAATAGTACTAATTTGAATTGATTTTATGACTTATGGTAAAAGTCAAATTATTTATTCTTCAAAATTAAAAGTATGACAACAAAGTGTTTTTACTTTTTGAACTAAAATGTGTGATTTTTCTTTTTGAACTAAAGTGTGTGACTCATTTTCAAAGTAGTATTTATTTGAATTGATTTTATGACCATAATTTAACTAAGATATGATATTTTCAAATTTTTAATGAATATATAATCATCATTCTTTCCTACAAATCATAAATTCAATTCAAATAAGTACTATTTTGAAAATTAGCCACACAACTTAGTTTAAAAAAAAAAAATTGCACCCACTAATGTACCAAGAAGAATGTAAGACTTTCAAATTAGATGTTTAAGTTTTTTAAGATTTTCCTTGGGATGGCTTTTTATTGTTAGTAACACTATAAACGTTTTTTTTTCCTTGAATATAGTTATAAAAACAATTGCACAAAAAAATTATTCGTCATGTGTAAATTGAAAATTCAACCCCAACTTTTAATACTTTACAATTCAAGTTGAATATTTAAGTCTTGATTATAATTCTAACTCTTCGTCCAATTTTTGTGAAATAATTGAGGAAAAACAGCATGGAATACGACGCTATGTTGTCCTCTGACTCCAAAAAAAAAAAAATTACAAAACATTTTTTAAAAATAAATCTTTCGCGTAAATGAAAGGTTGTTAAATTTGGAAAACAATTTCGGACAAAAAACAAAAAAAAAAAGGTTGGGGGGTGGGGGAGTTTCAATAGGTGCTTAGGAGTGAGAGGATCAAAATTATAGACACGACATCACTTTTCCATTCATAATTTAACGGAAATTGGAAGGGAGATTCATAATGCAATGAGTGTTAACCTCAGAGAGTTCAATCGTAAAGACAGAGCTTCAATATGCTTTTGTCCTTTTTTTTTTTTCTTTTCTTTTCATATAAAATGAAAAAAATAAAAATAAAAATAGTACTCTCCAATCTTATCATCGAAAGATTTTAAAACTCTTATCCACAACGTGAGACTCGTGAAACCCACTTATAGTCGCTATGAATGCTAAATTGGAGTCTACAGAGGCAAACGACAGCCAAAAATGTCTATGTTTGCTTAAACAACAAAAAAACAAAAAAAAACAACAACCGAGTGATTGAAAGAAAGCTCGGAGAATTGCGACAGCCGGTGGCTTGTAAGGAGGAAGTGCATTGCATGCGGCCTGGACAGAATCTCAATCGACCACACAATCGCGAATGAAATTGCCTTGTCTGTCTGTCTACGTCTTGCAAATGTAAATTCAGTTCGCATTGTGTATGTTTTGAAGGCGGCTCTTTTTGAATTTGAATAATTTATACGTAAAACCAATATTTTCAATTTTAAATTTAATTTTAAGACTAAGAGAGTTATCAACCTTAGGGACAGATTATACTTGGTATATTGTGTTTTTAACTATATATCAAACATTGTAAATTAATTTACAATAATTTAATTTCTTTTATTTTTATTTTTTCATTTTTTTCCCTCATTTTCTCTATCTCATTTTTTGCCGCTATCAAATTAACAAATTACAATCTAATTATAACTTGACATGCCTCCAAAAACAAATACGAGAAAGAGAGAGATTTCTTTTAATAAAAGTGGATAAAATAGAGATACAACAAATCAAATTTAATTAATAAGATTTCAATTAATACGTGTAAATTCCAACTCCATTGCATGAGATTTACAACTCAATCCTATGCATCATTTTTAGTGCAGTTACCACATAAATATGAAATAGAAAAACTATGAAAAAGGACGAAGCTCCCTCCTTTTCCATGGCCACATTTCATTATAATACAAGAGATTTCGTTTCGTCGTCTTTAAGAAAGAAAATTCAATGGCAAAACAATCAAAGTTATTTAAAACTCAACGAGCAATTTAAAAACTACTTCAACAAAATTTTAGTCTTTTAGGTATCAACAAAATAGTAATTCAAACAACTAGATTCCGCGAGCACACATTACACATTAGATGACATTCAAATGGTCTCACTCTTATGCGCAAAGACAGACAACATGAACCACAAGTTGAAGCACGAGGACCACACCCTGGTCCCAAACAACGTACCAAAAGAAGAATACAGTACATAGACTAAACATCAACACTTAGACACAACATCCAACATCAATTTGGGAGAACACATTCCGCTCATCAAGTGTGAAGAGGATCTATAACGCTCATCCCATGTGCAGAGAGACTCTCCCCACGCTACCATAATAAAAACTTTACACAGCTATGCCAACTACCCCCATTTCACATGGGCACCAACAGCCTTGGTTTTCACCCTATGTCTCTTCGTTTGTCAACAGCATCCTCCACGTATTATTTTTACTCCATTTTCCATGCTGGGGTCCACTTCTTTCTCCCTCTAAGATGATGCAGCAGAGGGTACATCTCTACTGGATCTGTTGTACTTCATGTGACTCTTGACCAGCTGCCCAGCTGCAATGGCAGACATGAGGGAGAGCTCGCCCGCCAAGACCGAACCAGCTACTATGGTTGCCAAGAGCCTTGAATTTGAACCAGGAGACTCTTTACTTGCGCCTTTCACCCCAAGCAAATTCAAGCACGCAGACTGAGATGCAAGTTGAGTCCCACCACCAACGGTACCCACCTGTCAGAAACAAGGAGCGTATTAAACCTAACCGTGTAAGATTAATGTATGCAACAAAACAAGACTGCAGCTTCTCGATCAAAGACTTCAATTACCTCAATCGAAGGCATGGTCACAGAGATGTGAAGATCCTTTCCATCATTGACAGCTTCCATCATGGTAATGCAGTGAGAGCTTTCAACATTTTGAGCTGGATCTTGGCCAGTGGCTATGAAGATTGCAGAGACAAGGTTGCTGGCATGGGCGTTAAACCCTCCAAGAGAACCAGCAACAGCTGAACCAGTTAAATTCTTCAGCACGTTGAGCTCTACAAGGGAAGCAACGCTGGTTTTCAGCACCTTCTTTACCACCTCTTCCTTGATAGTTGCCTCACAAACAACGGATTTTCCACGTCCTTCAATCCAGTTTACGGCCGCAGCCTTTTTGTCCGCGCAAAAATTTCCTGGATAACAGAGACACGCAAAATGCTAGGAAAGTGAAACAATTTAGGTGACAGTGACACCTAATACTCTTCAAATAGTCCACCAAAAAAGACTTGCACACAGCGAATTGAATACATAGAAAAAGGTTTCATGCATGCCGGAGGAACAATTTCGGTGCAGGATGTAATGAGGAAGCTGACGCGACAATGACATAAAGAAACCAAAATAATATGAGGTTCAATAAAGCTTAATGAAATAGAAATTACCAACAAAACAAATGGCATACAACAAGTGGAATTTTACCAGAGATGCCGATAACATCCATGTCAGGGAAATCACTCTGAAGAAAGTCAAGGACGTTCTGAACCCCTTTGGAAACCATATTCATCCCCATTGCATCGCCGGTGCTGCAGCAAAATCTCATGTAAAGATTCTTGCCAGCAACAGAGCACTGAATACCTTGGAGCCTGGCAAATCTACTCGATCTGCAAGCAACCCACAAAAATGGCATTATAATCATCAGAAGTCAAATCCGTTGACATAAAAAAAAAAGACAAAGAGGGAGTGTGAAAAAAGACCTGTTGAAAACTACTGACAAAGTATCGAAATTGTCAGGATTTTCTAAGAAGAACTTCAATTCCGAGGCTCTTCTAGCCGTCCCGAATCTAACAACGGGCGCTCTGGTCATGCCGTCCCTCAACACCATGCTGCTAGCCCCACCGGAGGCGTATATGGCCTTGCAACCTCTGTTGGTACTGGCCACCAAGCAGCCTTCCGTAGTAGCCATCGGAACGGAGTACTCAAACCCGTCCAGCAACAAGGGACCCGCAATCCCCACCGGTATTTGAACGTATCCAACTGGCATTTCACAGCACTGTCCCAAAATCGAGTCGTAATCTAATCCTTCCAAAGGCAAACCCTCGAGCGCCCTCCCAGTTATCCTTTGCAGCGCCTCCCGCCGTATTATAGCCGCCCGCTTACAATCGCCTAGCTTCGACTCCAGAGAATACGATGGAATAGCCCCGGCT
Organism: Ceriops tagal; assembly: GCA_021533255.1. Classification (NCBI taxonomy): domain Eukaryota; kingdom Viridiplantae; phylum Streptophyta; class Magnoliopsida; order Malpighiales; family Rhizophoraceae; genus Ceriops; species Ceriops tagal. Next base: position 1,617,057 of record CM038601.1, read on the forward strand.
ACCACGGATTTGACGATCTCCTCGTCTTCTTCGGTGGCTAAAGGCATAATTATGGGCGCTTCTGGACGGGCCAGCTTTGGCGGTTGTGCAGCAATGGGAGGACAGGTGACGAGATAGTTAGGGCCGGTCTCGTCGAGATCCCACGCGTCATTAGAGGCGCGTAAGATGAATGACTGAACAAAATCGATGCCGAAGAATCCGAGGAGGTAGATGAAAGAGGCGATGAGAGAGACGAGGGCGCCGATTTCCGGGAGTGTGACAACGTGGAGGGGAGTCGAGTTGCGGATCTTGTCGCGCCACCGGTGGAGTAGATAGTACGCCACAGAGAAGAAGAGCGTGAAGAAAATGGCGTTTGTAAGATAGAGAGGCAGCGGGAGGGCATCGGACGCTTTCGGGGCGGGGGGCGGGGAGCGGTGGTCTTGCTTTTTATGATTTTGAGGGAGGTGGTGCTCGCCGTTCCTGGCGGCCGCTTTAGGTGGCCTGCGTCGGTTGTCCATTTCTCCACCCGGCCTCCCTTTTTTTTTGAATTATTTTTTGGATTTTAAACGAAATAGATTTTTTTTTTTTTTTTTGTGTAAAAAATTTTGGGCTCACGGGAGGTAAGGCATGAACGAAGGATGAGGAGCTACGGGAGACGTTTTATAGAGGGGCAGCCGCGGGGCGGGACCGAGACACCTGTGGCCCACACGCGTGGAGTTGGTGACTTGTCTGGCACTTGAGATGGTAGGCATTTCCTCTGACGGCGGTTGTGACAGCCTCCGGGCTTTCCCGTTAAGGCTACCCATCTTTTAAGATGGATCTCTAACCCAATCTTTTAGCCTCCGGAGCAATCGTCAACGAACTATTTTTTATATTATTTTGAGTTTAATTTTTTTATTATTTATTTTTAAATATTAAAATTATGTCAAAATATACAACAATAAATTTTAAATTTATTAATATTAAAAAATTTTACTCAGCTTAATAGCAATACTTAAGTAATAGATTTTTATCAAAAAAATTGAATGAGACATTAAAAAAATTAAATAGATTATAAAAAATAAGTAAAAATGCTAATAATTAAAATTTAATAGATTTTAACTCGCATATATAATAATTAATATACTACTAATTTATTCTTTTTTTCTAAAAAAAAATATACATTGAATTACAATAATGAAAAAGAAAAGTTCTTGCAACACTTTTTCAATATTATGAAAGAAATAAAAATTATAGGTCAATTATATTAAATATAAAAATTATTTTGTTAATTTTTATATCTACTGTATTATTTGATAAATTTTATTAAATATCAATACTTTATAAACATTAATATTAAAAAATTAGGCGAACTCAAATTTATTGATTCAAATGGACCAAAAATAATTCTATATTATATTTAAAGTATTTTGTATTACATGAACAATCTTATACAACATAAAATAGATTTATAGTAAAATAGTTTGATATTAATGTAATTTCTTTTATATTGTGTAAAGTGTTATATGTGTTGTATAAGTAATTTATACGTAATATAAATCATCACAGCATATTAAACTTAATTCTTAATTTAGGCAATATTTTTTATCTTTATGATTTTCAATGTCATTTTTTCATGATAAATATCATTAAAAATTAAGAAAAAAAATAATTCATAAGACCATAATGGTGTTAAATATTTGCAAAACAGATAAATATATATTTCAAAATATATTTATTACATATTTGTAGACTTAGATTATATATCTCCTGAATGTACAATAAAAATTGTATATATAATTTCAAAGTCCTTATTTTATTTTAAGTAAAACGGATTAGTAACTCTAAATTAAAAAATAAAACAAACTGTTAACCAAAAACTTCTCCTTGCCTTAAACAACTATTTCTTTCCTTTGAAACCTCTTCATAAGTATTTATTATGATTTCTTCAAATATGAATTATGTGGGTTTATATTAGGTATGATATGAACCAAGAAGATAATTGAGTGATTAAGGAAAAGTTTTTCAACTAAGTTAGTATGTAAGAATATATTACAATTTTTAATAGATATTAATTCCAAAAAAAAAAGGTAAGTATTTATAAGTAGTTATGAATAATTTATTTTTAATATGAGATTAACTTAATTGTTTAAGATGACAACACTTATAGCTTAAAGCCTCTATAATTAAGAAGCTTTTAAGAAAATTTCCAAAGAAAATATACAAATTCTTGTCTTTTTTATTATAAGAAAGGAAAGAAAGATTAATATCTAAAATAGACTACAAGTTTTTTATTTTTATCAAATATCACAAATACAGATGTTTTGACCATATAAGAGTTGAGTTTATTTTATTTATTTATTTTTTATATAAACTAAGAAAATAAAATTGATGCTTCACAATTTTATTGAAAAAATATTAAAATTATTAAATAAATAAATTGCACGAGTGAATAATTTAATTTTAGTTACCATCTTAACAAAAAATTAAATCCATGAATTGCTACATGATACTAGAGTCATGTTGAAGACAAGTTAAACTTAATATATATATATATATATTTTTTTTTTTTTGTGTGAATATAATTAGATATAATATAATCATATTATATAAATAATTAAAAGAGAAAAAGAAGAGAGATAGAGCAAAGCTCCACGTTTCAAAATTGAAGTTTCCAGAGCCCATTCCCAAAACAAATGCAGCGAACCAAAAACAAAAAGAAGAGAATAAAAGAATGGTATAAAATTTCAATTGAGTCCCAGAGTTTAAGCATTCTGTAAATTAGAGTTACAATTTAAAAAAAAAAATTGGTTCTCAACATTTTCTTGTCAAGACTTTGATTTTTTTAAAATTTTTTATTAGATATATCACTTTAATATGTTATTGTAGTTAATCGGTATTGATTCGAATATTGCATCACTTTAAAAAATAAAAATTTGAAAATAATAGTAAAAAAATTATAAACTGAAAAAGAAATCAAAAAAATATTTTAACAAATTTTAAAACACAAAATAAATTATAAGAATATTTTTAAAATATGAAAATTTCTATTTTAAAATAGAAAATATTCAAAAAGAAAAAAATTCTTCAAATTTTAATTTTTTGATTGTAAATTCAAAATTTGAAAATTTATTTTGAACTTTTAGATTTTATAAAATATAAAATCATCAAAAAAAATTTACGTGGTATTCTAATTGGCATTAATCGACTGACGTGATATGTTGATGCTGTATATTTAACAAAAAATTAACGGAGAAGAGCGGACGGAAAAAAATGTTGGGATAAATTATATATATATAATAATTTTAATTTGAAAAATAGTCAATTATTGTGATTCAATTGAGACTTTTTTTGTTAAAATCAAATAAAATAAAGCTTATATTTGTGGCATCCATATCTATTAAGATTTACTGATTTAATTCCAGCAAGAGAAGCGCGTATATGCAGGAAGCAGCCCAGGCGGAGAGCTTCGAAAATGGCGGCAGCAAAGGGAAAGGTGTGCGTGACGGGGGCCGGAGGATATCTGGGCTCTTGGCTGGTCAGGCTTCTCCTCTCTAAGGACTATTTTGTCCACGGAACCATTCGAGAACCATGTAACCGAACTAAATTCTTTTTTTTTTTTTTTACTACCTTCTTTTTTCTTGTGCCTATCGTCTTCTTTGATTTTGATGAGTTTATTTATCGCTTATTAGTTACCTCTTCTTTGATTCCCCTTTTGAAAAATTTTCTTTTTCCTGGTTCTCGCTAACAGTTTGATGCTACTGATTATGTTTTGAATATCTAAATCTGCTAGACCTGAAATTTTCTTAGCAAATGTTATGCAGTGGACCAGAAATATGCTCACTTGAACAGACTTGACAAGGCTTCTGAGAATCTCAGACTCTTTAAGGCAGATTTGTTGGATTACAACTCCCTTTGTTCTGCCATTGAAGGTTGTAGTGGAGTGTTCCATGTTGCCTCTCCTGTTCCCCCCAGTTCTGTACCAAATCCCGAGGTGGGAATGAGTCCCTTTCTTCTGCAAATTGTTTACCCGTAAAATCCACGATTAGTGTCTATGTTGATTCAATAAAGAAAATTCCTTGGACCTTGATTTTATGATCTCAGGTAGAATTGATTGAGCCGGCTGTAAAAGGCACACTGAACGTGCTGCAAGCATGCGTTCAAGCGAAGGTTAAGCGAGTTGTCTTGGTTTCCTCTGGGGCTGCAGTTAGCATGAACCCAAGCTGGCCTAAGGATCAAGTGATGGATGAGAGTTGTTGGTCCAGTAAGGAGTACTGCAGAGCAACTAAGGTAAACAACTCAAGAATACAACTGTAATGTCGTTCCAAACTCATGTTTGTAGGTTGAAGTTGAACATTTGGTTTTCCTTAGATTGCTAATTCATGCTTGCTGCCCACATAATACAATCCTCAAATCTTGAGTGAGCTTAATTTGTAAGCAATAATACCTAGCTCTTTGCTTGTACCAGAACTGGTATTGTTTTTCCAAGGTGGAAGCGGAAAGCAAGGCCTGGGAGTATGCAAAGAGAACCGAGCTAGATCTGATAGTTATTTGCCCTACACTCATTTTGGGTCCAGTTCTGCAGTCTTCTGTGAATGCAAGTAGCCAGGTTCTCATCAAGCTCTTGAAAGGTAGTCATTCAATTGGACCTATGTCGTGATATATGTTTTTTTGTGGTTATAATGTCATTCAGCTTTAATCTGAATTTGTTTATGACAATGAGGGATTTCAACTTCAAGATTTGAATGGGATGATTTAATTGTGGATTGCTGAAAATTGTTTATTGATTCATGGCAGTGGAGATTTAATCTATGTCCCTTCAGGCTACAGCTTGATATGCCGTAGCCTTCCAATTTATAATTCCAATGCATATATCCCACTACAATTTTTTCCGCTGTGTGCTAAATCAAAATAATCATGTTTGTTATGTTTCAGTTGTCTCTCTCTTTTCTAACTCAGCCATCAAAATGGAAGTACTATATATTTCTATTCCTTTTTTCGTAGTTTTTGGCATTAGTTGTGATGAAGCAAGTACATAGCGCTGTCTTCTACTTATTCTAATCAGTGATGTGACCATGCAGGGGGTTATGAGTCTATGGAAAACAAGGGTCGCTGGGTTGTAGATGTGCGTGACGTGGCTAAAGCATTGGTTTTGGTATATGAGAAGCGTGAGGCAGAAGGGAGATACATATGCACGGCACATGGGGTCACAAGTAGAGATCTGGTTGAGAAATTGAGAGGAATGTTTCCCAACTACAGCTATCCCAAGAAGTAAGTGTTTCGTGGCATAATGCCTATTGAACCCGAGGGATTTACTGCTTTATGAATTCAGTTTTGTTGCCTTGTGTTGTAAATATTTCCTATTTATTGTCTGCCGGCAGCTTGGTTGATGTCGAGGGAGAAGAACGAAAGTTGAGCTCAGAAAGGCTGCAGAGGCTGGGTTGGAGTTTCTGTCCACTGGATGAAACGCTAGTTGACTCCGTGGAGAGCTATAGAAATGCTGGAATGCTGGAGTAAGATTTACCTTCGTATGTCTCCAGTTGGCTTTTTCCACGTTGCAGACAACTTGGATTGTCACAAATGATTTAGAAGCGCACGTTGCAATGTTCCTTACTTGATTGGAAGGTTGGATAATCTTGAAAACAACCCAGATTTAACGGGTCATGAGTTGGCATATTCCACAGGGTTATGAATTATCAGCATATATAATATAATGAAGGTCTGTCTCTCCCACCTGTTTAGTTGTGATTTGAAACAACCGACCTCGTAATTTTTGAAGAAAATTTGTCAAAATTCAAGATGAATCTCTATTTCACGTAAGATAAGTTAAAATATTGCGTATACTTTTAGGAATTAATTTGAAGTATTATTTCCACCATGCTTCAGGCCAAAAGAATACTCGTCGTATCATCCTTCCTAATTTCTAGTGGCATCAATACTCGTCAAGAATAATTTTTTCGACAAGATTTAAATGGCGGAGTCACAGAATTTAGATAAAAGAAATAAAATTTTATTTGATATTAGTTTTTACTGCAAGTTTTTGACTAAAACATGAATCAAATATTTTCAGTTTTAAAACCAATATATAATGAAGATTTTAATTAAAAATATATTAGAACAATAATATATTAATTTTGTGGCTGAATAGTAAGTTAAAAAAATTAACAGTTAACTAATGTATGTTATTTTGAATGTTGAATTGAAAGATAAATGACTTAGCTTAAAAATAACTCTAAGGAAAAGTTAATAAAATATTGACCTTATAGAATAATTTTTGTAGATTATATTATTCATCTAATAAAAATGAGTTTTTTATCCTTAATTTGGAAAATCATTGGGGGCAAAATTAATTTTGAAGTGGAGGTAATTAAATTTTTTAGTCAAATAATTTTAAAATTTTCCACTTAATCCTGATTATTTCCAAAATTCCAGCAGGAACATTGTCTGCATTGAAATGCCGGTAGATCCGTTGATGTGTGGGACTGATTTTGTTTTTTCGGGTCTGTGTAACTTAGTAGGTTAGTGGGTTAAACGGGGCGTTTTGGGAAGAGGTATTTGCATTAAATAAATAATATTTAAATTAATAATGGCTTGGAGCTAAGGGTGGCCGGTGGGTGGAGGACCGCCGGATTCAAACGCGAACCAGCTAAACAACCCCTAAAAATGTCGTCGTCGTCCATATCATCTCCTCAAGACCCACCGGGACCTTCCGTCGCCACCGCCACAGCTACCCCGCCTCCATCTTCTTCCAGGCTTCATCCACCTCCGTCTTCTTCAAACCCAGCATCCTCTCCGGAGATTCAAACTCCTATATCCGCCACTCACCGGCCGCCTCCTTCATCCGACGCCCAGCTGGTCAACTTCCCCAGCTACTCCAGTAAGCCTTGATCTTCTCTTTTTATTTTCCATGTTATTATATGAAAGGCAGAAGGCCTTCAATTGACTCTATGTGTGTGGTGTGCATCGTGGTGGTGGTGGTTGTTTTGCTGGTATCGTTTCCGAAAAGGGTGGTTCTCGTGGAACGGAATTCACGAATGCGAGGTGCGGTTCCTCCCGGAGTTCTTCGATTCACGCTCTTCTTCCAAGAACCCTGGGGCTTACATGTACTACCGCAATTCCATCGTCAAGCTCTTCAGGCAGAACCCTTCCTCCAAGATCACTTTCACTGAGGCCAGGAAGACTCTCGTTGGCGATGTTGGTTCTATTCGCAGAGTTTTCGATTTCCTTGATGACTGGGGTTTGATTAATTTCTCTCCTTCCGCTTCCCTCAAGCCCTTGAAGTGGGAAGACAAGCAATCCAAGTCTAATCCTTCTTCACAGGCTTCTGCTGATGGCAGCGCAGCTGCCGCCGGTTCAGCTGCTAATCCCAGCAAGGATACCGTCAAAAGATATTGCAGTGGTTGCAAGTCTGTTTGTAGCATTGCTTGCTTTGCTTGCGATAAGGTCTTCTCTCTTTCTCCATTAAACCGACCACACTTGCAACAACTTTCTCCTGCAAAATAAATGAAATAAAAATAAAAAATGGTGTCCTTTTTTTAACATTAACGATTGGTCTTTTCCCCTTTTCATCTAATGGGAAGTTTTGTATTGATTCATAAAAGTGTGTTCGCTCAAACAGGAACACAAGTGCCATACTTGGTGTCGTGTTATCTTGACCGTGATTTTAGTTCATGTCATCGAAGAAGCTGTGCATGCAATTCAGAAATCTATTCTTTTTTTTTTCCTGGCATTTATGCAACTTTTATGTGATTTTCAGGCATAATTCTTCATTCTATTTCATCTTATTACTTTTATTGGGTCATTGATGGACTGACACAACTGCTGTTATGCTAACTATTGCTGTCTCTTTTTGTTGCTCAGTATGACTTGACTCTGTGTGCTCGATGTTATGTGCGTGGCAATTATCGTGTTGGCGTCAGCTCTTCTGATTTCAGGCGAGTTGAGATCAGTGAAGAGATGAGGAAAGACTGGACAGAAAAAGAGACACTGCAACTTCTGGAAACCATTATGCATTATGGAGATGACTGGAGGAAAGTTGCACAAAATGTTACTGGTAGGAGTGAGAAAGATTGTATCACTCATTTCATCAAGCTTCCTTTTGGGGAAGAATTCACTGGTAGCTCAGGCTCCAGGGATGTTGATAACAAATGCAGCCAGATAAAGGAACATGATGATGCTGACTCTGGATCAGAAACTATGTTTCCGTTTAAAAGAATGCGTCTCTCACCTCTTGCAGATGCAAGTAATCCAATAATGGCTCAGGTATAGATTTGGCCATATCAAGATTAGTGAAATGAAAAGGAAGGCTCTTTTTTCTTTTTTTATTTTAATTTAATCTACCTCTGCTTTCGTCTTTTCTTAATTTTCTCCTTTTCCTTGTTGGGGGGGGGTGTTGATGCTTTGAGTAAAAACAAGACTATGGATCCTAGAAAAAATCAAATTTGAACTCCAAATGCATTCAACTTCAAGATTTATCCATAAACATGCATAAATTGGATGAGGATTAATTTATCACCACGGCATGTGCCAATTTTTAAGCTATTTGAGCAATTGCTTTACTGAGCTTTACCATTCTGGCATCATTTCTCTCTGGCAATTAAAACCGAGGTTGCTTCCTAACATAGATGCCCACAATGTTCTAATTTGAGAATTTCTCAGGCTGCTTTTCTGTCAGCTTTGGCGGGTGTAGATATTGCAGAAGCTGCTGCTCAGGCTGCCGTATCAGTTCTTACAGAGGTGGAATGTGGAGGAAGTAAAGGCAATCTTCTATCATTTGTTCGGGGTATAAGACAGCTAGGTATGATATACTTGCAAAATATAGAATAAGCATGAGAGATTCTGTAATAATGAGGCTTTATATTGGTTTATGGGTGGAATAAGCTGATGAAACTATTTGAGCAATAAAGGGTGGTAAAAAATGCTTAATGGTTCCAATGTATGTGTTAATCTAAGTTATTATGGCTGCTGATCTTGGAACAAGGAACAAAAAGAATAAATGCCCACAGAGAGAGAGAGAGAGAGAGAGAGAGAGAGAGAGAGGATGGTTTCAATATTTTATCCTTGCATGCAGACAGCAGTGTGTCACCTAATGTTGATAGCAACAACCTGAATGCACTGGAAAGAGCTTGTGTAGATGCAAATTCACATCTGGAGGAGGAAGAGCTAGAAGTGGAGAGGGCAATTTCTAGGATTGCAGAAATTCAGGTGCACAAGATTCGGTGTAATGCCTTGCACCGCTATAATGCTATTATTAGTGATTGCTAACCGTAATGAAGTTCTTGCAGATGAAAGAAATACAAGAGAAAATGGTTCGTTTTGAAGAATTGGATTTGCAGATGGAAAAAGAGTGGCAGCAGGTGGAGCAAATGAAAAGCCTGCTTTTTGTTGACCAGCTGACCCATTTATTTCCGAAAAGTTCGGCACCAAAAGCTGGGGATCGTGCACAGGAGAGTTAAGAGCAGATTGATTTTTTTTTTTTTTTAAATGTTTGCATGACAACAAAAGAGTCAAAATTCATTTTGCAGTTCAAAGCCTTTATTTAGCACTTAAATGTTAAGTTCAGAAAGCTTTATAGTGGCCACAGGTAACAAAAAGATTATTTCCAATCTTTTAATCATCGGGCTTATCTGGAAAGAGTTAATTCTAGGTAGTTTAGAGTTCCTGTTTTTCAGTTATACTGGGGAAGGTTGCTTTTCAACTCCAGTTCGATTTCTGTTAGGTTCTGATTCCGATACCCACTTGTAATCAGCTGCCTTGTGCAATTTTCGTTTATCAATCCGGTCTCTGTGGGTCTAGGTTCAATCTAGTTCCAATTCAAAGAGACCCAGGTCATCGCATGTTGCTTTCACGTTGTTTCTAAAGCCCAAAATTTTTCTTGAATATTTTGTCACATCTGGAGGAAGAAATACGGCGCAAATTTCATCAATGGATAACTTTCTACTGCTTAGATTATGAGAACCTAAACCCTGTATGTAGCGACACTCTTGTGATTTGTCTTCTTTTATCATAAGAAATTTGAGGTTAAACCGTCCGGTTGATCAGGCCGGGCAAGAGGAGACAAAAATGAGTAAAGGGTTTGGGCGCCATTGATGACCATCGTTAAAGGTCTTTTTGGGAGATAATTTGATGGAAAGTCCAAAATGGAATGTCCCCTATTACCTAGATTTCCTAGGCACCAAAAATAATATCGGGGCAAATCTGAGAAACAAGATATACAGTACAGTGAGATACTACAAAGAAAACCACGGAGGCCAACAGTAACAGCTAGCAGAACACAAAAGCATCAAGCGCCCAACGGAAAAGCCTGCAAGTACATCACACCAGCGTGCTTATCTCATCGTTGCGGTAACTTGCAGTGAGCAATTCCTGGAGTCGTCACCACCTGAGGTGAAATAGGAACTATGCTGCAACAAATGAAACCAGAAGCCTTTCCAAGTTGACAAGTACGAAGTAAGCCATGCATAACAAAACCAGATTTCAATATGGTCCGAAATCATTGGCTAGTTTGGCTCGTAACAGGAATTTCAAGTGAATTTAAAATCATCATAAATATGTGATTTTAAATCACTCTCGTAGTTTCAGACGGCCAATTTTTGATCAGCTATTCCTGTGGTATTTATTGCCTTCTCCTGTCAAAATGCGGTCGCGATCCTGCATGAAAGAAACATAAATGGTTAGATTTGAGTCATTCTTTTATCCGTACACACACACACACACACATATATATATGAATTCTTTTTAATTTGTGAGATAAAAATAAAATATATAATTCTTCTGAAGTATATTTATTTTTCATTCAGAATAAGAAAGACACAATTCTCATTTTCATTAGCTCCCCCTGTCTTCGTCCCTCCCGAGTATAATAACTTCTTAGCCTTCTCCCATTCTTCCTTCTTGAACAACCTTTCTTTGGATGCGTGGCACTTTGTGCTTCACCCACTTTAAAGTCATGATAAGGTGTTAACACAAGAATTTAATAAGAAAATCTAAGCTAGGGACTCTAAGGCTGGTATGAGTTGATTTCGTCTAGTAAATATTGGTCACCATAAATTCATATTGTTATTTCAGTGAATAAACTATAAAACAATTATAGGTAGACTCTCAATTCCACGTGAAATTTTTTTTAAAAAAAAAGTTTCGAATTAATATAAGAACTCCAAACAAAATATAAAAATCCAAAAACTAACAATTTTTTCTTTTAAACTAGAGGTTCCTTTGATTATCTCTATGAAATTTACCATGAGACCAAGTTTCCCAATTGTTTCCATTTTTCTTCGTCTTTTTATTTAGTATTAGCTTGTATATGATGGCCGGAATTATGTACACACAAAAAAAAAAGAAATTGGATTTCACAATTTTTTGGAATCAATTGGTGGTTCAACTCTAGGAAACGACATATCTTGTTGTGGCAAAAGGAACTCTACAAATTAAAATCGCACCAAATATTAGCTGTGAAAAACCATGCAAAAATCAAGAATCATTTCAAAGGAAGTATGCAAAAACTTCATTAAAAGAGGGGAAGCATCTTTGGCTAATGCCTTCTTGTTCTTTTTTTCTTCATCTACTTTGAAAATTTTACATCTGGATTTCTCGTTGGCTTGAGCCACATATCAGCCATTATCCGCGAGGAAATGCTCCACAACAATTCTTGCCCTTTCACAAACACATGTTTTCCCCTTTTTCCTCCCTTTCTCAGTCCATATTCTACCAGCCATTGCATTGCCGTCAGCCTGTGCCTCTCAGTATCCCAAGCATTCTTCTTCCCTCCTGGCCTTGCCTTCAAACCTCCAACATGCAAGCTTGTCAACTTGAATTTCTTTTCATCGTCATGCTTGTCCTCTTTGATGTCTACGGGTGTTGCCTGAATAAGTGCTATCATAGGGCCTCCGACTGTCTCATACCGCCTTAGCGGGTCACGCAACTGTACAATTACTGCTACTGTGAGCGTTGCCGTATCCGCTGGCTGGTCATCTAAATTAGCCAAGCTTTGCTTCTTGATCCAATCCTCGAGTGGAATGGCAGAAGCTAGAGGGTGATTTTGTTCTTTTTCACTGCTCGAGGTGTTTCCATTCGACGGAGAAACATCAAAAGGGGCATCTTCCTCTGCCATTTCTGCCTGAATTTTCAAGGCTTCAACTGTCATTGCCTCAATCTTCTGCAATGAGAACGCTAAAATTTCATCTGCTGTCAATGGATTTTCATTGACATTCCAAATTCCCGTCACAATCCTTTCTTTCCTGCCTGTATTCATGGCACTTGCCATCACTTTTACTGCGGCTATTGTGCGAGCAGCACTCGAGCTAGCACCTTCTTTCTTTCTTCCTTGGATGATTGCGGAAGCTATGCCTTCAAAAGCTATCTGTTCTGCCGTTTTCCCCATAAGTTCATCCACAGGCATCAAAGAAAAGATTTGAGAGCCGAGTTCCTCAAAACCAATGGCTGCCATTCTCTGAAGTAGCTCAAACCCACTGACAGTTTTCTGTGATGGAAGAACAAGTGGCTTAGATAGTTGCATTGCCAATTTGGGAGTGTCTTTCCTTGCAAAAAGGGCATCAATAGGATTCATAGCTGCTAAGTAGCCTCCATCCCTTGTTTGTACAACACAGCCTAAGCCCTTACCAAGATCTGATAGATATACTTTCGATTCAGTCTCTGTATCGTCTTCAGCTTCCTCAAGCTGCAGAGGAGGTATTGGGGGATGATTAAAATTAAATGTATTGGCCTCCTCGTCCTCAAGCATCCGAAGGAATTCCTTGGTAACTGTTTCTTCCTCGGCCTCTAATATTTGGGATCCAGTTTCATGTTCATGGTCTGTTTCAGCTACTTTTTCTGCTTCCATCATGGATTCCAGAGCTTTTATCTGCCGAGCAATAGAATCAAGCTCGGTTAATCTTGATAGGTGTAATTGATCCAGAACCATCTCCTTAACAACCTCGCTTGACGCTGACTTTGCTGAATTTCCATCCGATTCCTCTTTTCCAGCCTCTTCTTTGTCTTGAATCTCAATTCCTTTATCCACGACTTCAAAGTCTGGGAGATCGAGATCTTCAGCATTTGGTTCTGGTTCCGCCGATTTCTTGGCAGAGGGACCTGGCATAGAAACTGGGTCTGGCTCATCAAGATTCAGGTCATCAATATCTGGTAGATCTGCGGCTGGTTTTTTCTGTGAAGGAGTCCAAGCTTCAGCTCGACTTGACATCCTTGGACTAGGAACACTGAACGATGTTTTTGACTGTTTGCGGGCCAAAGAAGGTGACAAAGCTCCCGTTTTACTGGACTTTAAGCCTTGTGCTTGAGCTTGACTATAAATGTCAATCCCTCCATCTTCCATAATCTGAAATCCCAATTTAAGAACGAGTTCGCCTCCTTTAGCCTTTCCTGACAAACTGAAACATGTGTCCCATTGACGAACCCGGGTACCTTCCAGGCTTTTCTCCATGGATTCCTGAATTAGGAGACTCAAATCCACAGAACTTCTCCCGAAGTCCAGCTCCTGGGCATCGACTGCAAAAAGGTAAATCCAAAACGGCCTAGGCTCAAACTTTAGCTGATTTCCCTGGCCAGGAGTGCAGTACACACGACACTTAAGAAAAAGGACCTCTTCGAAATCTGCAGCTCCCTGTGAAACCCTTGCTGGCATCGTGTGAACTGCACCGTCCTTGGTTTGTTTCTTCCTGACGCAAACAGAAAGCCGGAGGCCGTTCATGGAAGCTGGAAGGCCCTGCGCAGCAACCACTTCAACAGAGAACAGGCAGCTCAATTTCTGCATCCCAATATGGGAAAGCGCTCGGATAGGCTTCCAGCTCCAAATTCCTTTCTTCTCGGACATTGTTGAAGCAGCCCTTTCATCAAGCTTATTCTTGACGTCCAGAGACTGATAACCACCGGCCATACTGGGACCCTCCTTGCTGTGGTCAGCGTTATCATCATCAGACTTGGGCCGGGAACGCCAAGGCGACAAGGACATGCGCCTGGACCGCTGTTTGGCGGTTGAGGATCTTTCCCCGGCCTTGGCGGTCGTGATCTCATCGGCGGATGCGAAGGATGGAAGCGAAGTCCGAGGGAGAACAAGGGAAGTAGTTCTTCTGTTACTGGAAATGGGATCGTTGGCGGGTGTCTGGTAGAGGGACTGGCTGAGGGCTTCCAGCTCTTCCAATAGTTGAGTGTTGGAATTCCTCCTGCCTGCGTATTCTGCTGCCATTAAGTAAAAGTGAAAAAAAAAAGAGAGAGAGAGAAAGAAAAAGGAAAAGGAGGGAGCAGAGAGTTGAGCAGAGCCAGGAGTGGCGTGGGTACAGCAAAGTTTGGGTGAAGAAAAGGAAGAGGAAAATGTTAGTTTTTCCCTTCTAGTCAGGGAAACGAAGGTTGCATCATATTAGTTCTCTTTTTTTTTTTATTAATTTTTTAGGCATGAAGTCAGATTATTTGTTGATGTCGTTAGTCAACGGCTATTCCACCTAAATATATATTATTACGTTTGACAATATATTTAATTTTATTATTAATAAGTTAAAAATTCATAATTGAGTGTCTAAATAAATAAATTTATTTGTTATCAGATGAGTGTCAACAAGGAAAATCAAATTAATGCGAGAAGATATACACCAAAACTCATTTGTTTGTTTGCTTGATTGAGTGAACGGTGGCGAAGGAAGGGCCATGAAGTCCAGGATACCTGTGGTGGTAGTTGCTGCTTCTTCCTAAACAAGGAAATTTTTGTACAAACATTTCTGTGATAGATAGTTGAACAACGTCCCTGCCCTTTGCCTTTGCCTTGCCCGACCGCTCTTTGCATTGATTTCCTTGTCTGAAAACGACGGGCGGGGGACAGTCAGTTGGTCCCCCCCCCCCACCCCCAGCACAGGCAAGTTATTGCCACTTCATTCACTCCATGTGGCGGGATTGTAATCACAAGTTGCAAAATGAGACGTGACGACTGGACGTGGGGTTCTGCTGTGCTGGTTGCTTTACTCCTCGACCTTGGTCTTGCCCTCTCGGAGGCCTTCGATTCCAGTCTTTTGGACCACAGATCGCCGCATGTTCATTTCCCACGCTTTGTAATTGGGGGGGCTTTCTTGTTCATATTCATAGCCTCTCTTCTCTTTTAAGACAAAACCTTTTGCTATTTTGCGTCACAATCCTTGGCAAGCACTGCCTTATCTTGAATCCAAACAATAAATTTATTGGACCTCTACAAAAAAAAAAAAAAAAACTTCAAATTCTTGTCTGAGAGCTCAGCCCTTTTCTTTTTCTCCTTTTTTTTTTCTTTTTTGTTTTTCAATAAGAGGTCCAATGAATTGTATAAAATAATTTTTTTTTTCCATTTTTATAAATTTCACATCTCTTCCTTTAAAAATTACAAATCAAAACTAAACATAAATTCTTAACTACTAAAACACTCCAAGTGAAAACTCAACTTTCAACTTCGTTGACCTCTCTTTTGCTACAACGAACAATTTAGAGTTCATCGGTCGCTGTTTTTTCTTTTCTTTTCTTTTCTTTTCTAGTCCAAAAGGGTAAAAAGTAAGCCCAGCCCAATAGCATAAGTTTATTTCATATTCATTGATCAACCAATTTGCTTACCGTTGGATACGGAGAATTTGACCAAAAATCGGCGGCTGCAGAGCATCGTTGCAATATTATTTATATATATAATATCATATTATATTATTTATTATCAAGAGCATCCGACGGGCAATTGTGAGTTGTGAGGACTGAGCCGGTAAGAATCGCGAATCCCTAGGGCAGTCGGATCGGATAGACTGAACAATCGCACTCAAGATTGATATTGGAGTGGAAACAGCGTAAATAATAATAATAATACTAGAAAGAGAGAGAGAGAGAGAGGATGGCGTGGATGAAAGGACAGCCATTGGTGTCGAAGGCGGCGATGCTGGCGAAGTACGTGGTTCTTCCGGGAGCCATGGTTGCTGCTCTCATCTATTCACCTCCCGATTATGCCTCCTCCTCCTCCAAGTCCGATAAATCTCCCTAGTAGATCTGTATCGCCCTCTCCTCTTTTATTATTATTTTTTCATTATTGATTTTGCTTCAGTTATTATTATTATTTACCTTCATATCGTTTTGGATCATTTTTGGGTATAAGCGTAAAAAAAAAAAAAGGTATTTATTTAATTCTTTTGGGTATTGAGGTACGTTTTTCCCGTTCTTGAATCTAAAGTTATACTTTCATTGCGACCAGAACTTATGCTTTATCCTTGAATCGCTTTATTGAGCAAGTTGTTGTCATTTCTTGACGTTTTCACGCACAACTTGAATTAACTCAATTCTTGTTTGATATGAACCTCGATTTTTCACCTTTTAACTACTAAATACCAAACACGCCCTTAGCTCATATTGGAGAGATTTTTGTGGCTGTTATACTGATGTACAGTTCAGGGTACATACTGGAAAGCAAGCCGATTTATTTCTCTTTTATGCATTGATTGTTAGAGTACCATAGCACAATTATTCGAATATTCATAATTTTATTATACTGATAGAATGACTCACAACAGTAGAAAAGCACACGCACAGACATCTTACACACCAATTACATAATAAATTGAAACATCTAAATTCTTTTGTACTAAACAATAATAACATTTATAAACTATAACAAATAAGACCCAGCTATCTAAATTCGACCTGAACACTAATTTGTAACTTGTAACGAAGTAGGATTAACTTCAACATTGATTACATCTAATCATCTCCATCTAAAACAAATGTTGGTGATTGGATTTCATATTTTTACCAGTGTGTTTTGCTTTGCTATGATTCCACTGATTCCTGCGATCATGTGACTTGTTGCTTGGGTCTATTTCTTGACATTTCTGAGTCTTAAGGCTGAGACTAACATTGATACTTTTTTCGAGACTTTGGATGATGCTTTCTTGTGTAGCCTACCACTTGAGGAGCTCTGGATTACATAATCTGTTTGAAGTGTTAGACTAAATTTGTCATGATTTTGTTGCAGCCGCCATCTCCATTACTGGCTGCACCTTTTTCCATGTAGAATTGCATAAACTGATACTTCCAATTTGATAGCATCACCTTTCAAAGAAATGAGAAATGCCCTCATATAGATTTTTTAGTATAAGTTATAGGTTTCCCATGCATATCTGTTTGTCATTTGAAAGTGAGTTATTAGTACATTTTTGGTGTTTGCCTACCAGGGTAACTGAATGTTGTGGAGTAAAATAAACCATGGCATATCACTGGTAAAAGAAAGTTTTATACATTGTTGTCTTTTAATGATTGCTGTGATTAACCCTGTGCACTGCTTTATTCTTTGCACTAGAATGAGGAATAACACCTCCAATATTTTTGTTACTGATTTTAACTGTTCTTTTGTTTCAGGGGCACCAGGGCACCGTTGGATGCAACGGTTCAATTGCAACTGAATGTTTTATTCCGTGTAATTTGGTGTGTAATAATCCCCAGCTATAGAGCTACTTAATACTGGATTTTGTGCGGAGTTGTTTGTGGCTTAATTGTCAGTAACCATCATTTGGAGGATTCTGAGTCAAATCTTTTTTTTTTTTTGTTTTTTTGGAGCTTGCCTGCTATTGCAATCAAGCATTTTATGATTGTCTATCCAAATGATCGTATTAACAATTTGTGTAAATGAACTAAATTGTAAGTCCTAAGACATACATGGTTGGATGCATGGATCGTCAATCCTTTCAGTTCTCGTTTGTTGGGATGGTGATGTCTTGCCTGAGTATTTTGGCAGTGCTGAGAAAAGGAAGCACAAATTCAATGCAATCACGAGCTACATGGAATTAGACAACAAATTTGACGGCACTGGTTCGCCCCAAAGAAGTGGGAGGTGTAGGTTTTGACTTTTGAGTCGCAATAGGAAGGGACTGTGCGTTTGCTTGCTTGCTAACAGACGTGGAAGCCGACCCCATTTATTATGGGTGTTCATAGTGTTTTATTGACGCTGCGGTGTCAATTTTAGTATTTATAGCGCGGATTGGTGGTTGCAGCGCTGAGATTGACATTTAGGCCATTTATGATTCTTGTTGATATCTTACTGTGACAGGGGATTAACCATTGTTGATATTTTACTGTGACAGAGGCATCACCATTCTACTGTGTGATGTTGTCGGACCATCTTCCGTTGAATCATTTTTGCTCTTTTTGTTGGAGATTGGGGGCGGGTGTTAGTGAAGGTCGGATACAATTCAGTACGTTTAAACAAACTTTTTTATGTCCACATTTCTTGTGGTCTAACGGTTGGGAGACTCATCATTTAGACAATGTCTACAATTTTTATTAAAACATTTAATAAATTAAATATACATCTTGAAAATATGTAATTGTGAGGGTAATGACTTATCTCTTACTTTATAGAATATAATTTTTCTAATGAATTAAGTATAATTTATTGTGTAACATGTCGATTGATATACGTTTTCGGCTTTTTAAACGTCGTACACAGTAACTATTCAATTTCCATTTTTAAGCGGGATTGTAGGTTTTATTTATCGCAAAAGTTCATAAATAAATAAATAAATATATATATATATATATCCAAACGCGAGTATAGTTCATTAAGAAAAAAAAAAAAACAGGTGGTTGGGTTATTTCATATAATCATTGTTTTGTATAGAGTAGTGCCAATGCTACAAACAAGGGAGGTTGACGCACACCCTATAGGTAACATTTTTACAGACGTAAAATTGGAATGAAGATATAAGTTCTGTTTGGTTTATTTCTTGTTAATTATTTGTTTTAGTGAATAAAATAGAATTTTAATATTTGGTTAGATTGATATTGTCTATTATTATTAAATAATAAAAATACTTACTTGGTACATTTGTTTCTGTCTTCGTCGTTTTTTACTATTTCTCATGTGAGATTGATGCTATATTTTATTTTGTCCTGGTTTACCTTCGTGAGGACCCAAACACACGGTGACTGAGGAAACCCCAAATAGAGCTGCTAAACGCCATTTAGATAAGATTTTTTTAAAAAAAATAATAAAAAAGATTAAAATATGTAGTTGCCCTGTTGGGCCACGAGACCTTGGATGTTGTCCATTCCAGGGCTTCAAAGTTTACAAGCCTTGGTTTGACTCTGGGCTCTGCTCCGGAGTCCACCTTCAATGGCAAATTAATTGCCCTGAATTATATCATGTTACACATGAATAATTATGTCCTTGCTTGCTCTAGCGTCGATAATCATGTGTGCTTGGATTCAAAGCCAGCTAAAACTTAAAAGAACCAATCTTAAAGGCACGGGTACGCAAGTATTTAAGGAAAGGGAACAATATCACAACTTCACTTGAAAGCAAGCAACACCTGTAGGCTGCATGATCCTTGAAACACAACGCCTATTTAAAGCAACCCTTAGCCTTTCTCCGTCTTCATCTTCATTTCCTTTTCCAATCCAAATTAATTGTATACTTCAATTTCTAGGCAACTGGTCGATTGCATTCAAAATGGCTCACCGTAGCTGTCACCATTCAACCCTTTTCCTTTTGGCCCTGTGTCTTTCTTTCTTTGTCAATCGGTCTTTCGCACGTGATTTCTCAATCGTCGGTTACACCCCGGATGACTTGGCATCCTCGGATAAGCTCATTGATCTGTTTGAATCATGGATAGCAAAGCACGGAAAGGTTTACCCGAGTATTGAAGAGAAGCTGCACAGGTTTGAAGTTTTCAAAGATAATTTGTTCCACATCGACGAGACGAACAAGAAGGTCAGCAACTACTGGCTTGGACTGAACGAATTCGCAGACCTAAGCCATGAAGAGTTCAGAATGACTTACTTGGGCTTGAAGGTTGACGCGTCTAAAAGGAGGGAATGCCCATTCCCTGGTCAGGAATTCGCTTACAAGGATGTTGTTAGTGTCCCCAAGTCCGTAGACTGGAGAAAGAGAGGAGCTGTCACTCCTGTCAAGAACCAGGGATCATGCGGTATCCTAGTCGTCCTACCCTAAACCACTTTGGTCTCCCTCTACCATTTTCCTTTTTCGTTTCCCCCTTGCAACAACTGTTTTCGTGTGTGATGTACTAGCTAGATGTGTGTCTGTGCGTATCCAGGTAGTTGCTGGGCATTTTCGACAGTGGCAGCAGTGGAGGGCGTAAATCAGGTTGTTACTGGAAATTTGACCTCTCTGTCTGAGCAAGAGCTGATTGACTGTGACACTACTTACAACAATGGATGCAATGGAGGACTCATGGATTACGCATTTTCCTACATTGTAGACAATGGTGGACTTCACAAGGAAGAAGACTACCCATACATTATGGAAGTGGGCACTTGTGAGATGAGAAAAGTAAAATCTCGATGCTACTTGATTAAATAAAACCTAATACCAATACATGCAATGCACCCCAATTGCAATTAATATACGGTGTTCTCTCCCTTTTTCAGAAAGAATCAGAACTTGTAACCATTAGTGGGTACCATGACGTGCCCCAAAACAATGAAGAAAGCCTGTTGAAGGCACTTGCAAACCAGCCCTTGAGCGTGGCTATTGAGGCTTCCGGAAGAGACTTCCAGTTCTACAGTGGGGTGAGTCAAATAACCTACCTCCTCTGCCTTGCATAATTCACACTTCTCATCCATTCACTTAACTCGATGCTCGTAATATGCATAAGCATGCCCCGCTTATTTCTTTTTTCCCTTTTAATTTTGGGGTCCTGTAGGGTGTTTTTGATGGTCACTGTGGAACAGCACTAGATCATGGAGTGACGGCCGTTGGATATGGATCGACCAAGGGCTTGGATTACATCATTGTCAAGAACTCCTGGGGACCTAAATGGGGACAAAAAGGATACATAAGGATGAAGAGAAATACAGGAAAGACTGAGGGTCTCTGTGGAATCAACAAAATGGCATCTTATCCTACCAAAAAGAAGTGACAAAATGGGATTGTTCAAAAGTTCAATTTCTAACCACCTCTTCTTACACGTTAACAGACTGGTCAAACCCTTCTTCTAATAAATTTCTGATCCCTTGCTTTGTGTTGCAACTTCCTTTTACGATGATTTTCTTTTTTTTTGTACTTGAAAGAAATTAAAAATTTTCAATTTTACCTTTTTTTTTGGTCCCTCTTTCTTCTGTGCTTATATTGTATTTTATGTGAAAAAAAAATGGATATGTTTTGAAAACGAATCACATCGACTAACTGGACCTTAAAAATCAACCATTATCGCACTTTGAGTTCAGTTCAGTCATGAAAAATAAGAATAATCGAAACCAATCAAAGTCGGATTGAACCGATAAAAAAAAAGGAAAAAAAAAATCGACCCAAAAAATAAAAGGATTTGTCTCTTGACTGGATTTGACTTAAAAATACTAAAAATTATGATTTTATTTATAAATATTATCTAACTTACGATTGAATCTTAAATTTTATTCAAATTTTAGATTTACGCATAAAATAGATTTAAATTTATAATTAGTTATTAAAAGTAATATTAAATATTTAATCAAGCTTGTCAATGAATTTTATAATAAAATTTACATTTAATCATTAAAATGATTTCTAGTTTTAATATATAGTTAATATATACATGCGTTTTTCTTTTTTTTCTTTTCATTTTTTTGGATCCAGCAAATTTTAGGAAATTTTAACATTTGTATGATTTTTTTATAACAAATTTATTACGCAGTCATCTCCTTCTTATAGAATTTATTTAACTTGTGAACATAAAGTAGTGATTTGTTAACTATCTGACGTAAATAATAAATAGTATGTTAAGTAAGATATAAATTATATATATTATATTTAAATATAAATTTTTATACAAATTTTATTAAATTAAAAATACAAGTGAAAAATAGGTTTATTACGGCTATAAAAATTTGCAATTACTTAATTATAAAGATTTAAATATTATATTAAAAATTATTTTATTTAAAAAGTTAAAATATTAATTAGAACACGTCACGTCACCGAATCGATGGCATTTGGGGAGGCCGATCGCCATTCCGGTGGCCCCCTCTAAGTCCGAATCGCAGGCGCAAGAGGACGGCGCCCAGACTGGTGGCGGCGCTGAGCAGGACGAAGGCCCTCATTTAGTGCAGTTAGGCCAAACAAAAATTATTAATAACTTAAATGCTTATAGTCCAAAAAAAAAAATCAATTTGAAATAAATTCTTTAAAAAATATATAATTCAAATAAAAATGTTAAAAAATTAAAATTAAAAATTTTAAAAATTTATAGATATGCATAGATATTTTTTTGTATATTCCAATAAAATATATATATTACAGTGATGTCTAAGTTAGAGTGAGATCAGGTATCAGTTCACACATTAAAATATAGTTCTTTTATATATATATATATAAAATGTTTAGATTTTTTCACTTAAAAATTCACACTATGTGTAACAGCAATAGCAAAATATATTACAAGTATAACAAAATGTGTAATTAGTTGTCAAAAAGTAAAATACTCCATAATTGCATATTCTTTATAAATTATTGTATACCTTGTTATACTTCTTGAACATTTAATAATTTTAAAACAAAAATTAAAATTTTTAAGAAAAAAATATATATATTTTTTTTATTTTATAGACCCCGCTCATCAACTCATTTGGGGTCTCTTCGGAATGAATTTTTCTTCACTGCCCAAAAATAAATAATAGGCTAAATGGGGAACGTGACGAGCGGAAAGGTGGGCCAGTTTTGTTCATACGTTGCAACCTGGTTTTTCTTATGAACACGGAAATGCCGAGTGCCAGGCAAAGCTTATTTTTTATCGAACGGTTCCAAAGAAAAGGGAATATATGTGGGTGGAGCAAGCCAATGGGCAGTGTTATAAGTTGGACTGACACTATCTTTTTCGTTTGATTTTTTTGAGGAGAGCAAAAGGGCTGCTGACCCCTATCTTGATTTTGCAAGGTAATGAAGACAGGAGAGAAAATTGATACGGGTTTTAGCTTGTCAATGAGAATCTGCTGAATATTAAATGATATCCTGGAAAGCATTATATTGGACTAGTGGGGGGGGGGGGGGGATTACAATGCTGTCTTTGACGGAACTGCAATGAAGTTAATTGTCTGGTCAATGAAACCCAACGGACCAACCTGTTTGCCATTTGTGGCATTACCTACCTGGTGCACTTGCAATCTAGCTTTTAATCTTCCAATACAGTGGCGATTAATTTGTCAGCAAAAGCTGTCGTGGCGTGGGTCTAAAATTATGAAATGTTTAATTCTTATTTCTTTTAATTTGGTGGGGGGTGGAGTAGATTAGTGGTGAGCATTTTGTTTCTCTCTCTCTCTCTCTGTCTCTGTTTTTTTTTGGAAAAAAAATAGAAAAAGTTAAGAGTGAAGACCAATTAGAGAATTCACGAAAGAATAAATTTTATTGTGCTCAATTGGAGTCATTGGTCTTTTTCCAAAATTGCGAAGAATTTCCTGCTAGGAATCTGAAACCGTTTCTTGTATGATAGGAAACGCTTGTTCTAATTTGCATAATCCTTGCACTCAATGCGCTTTGTGGTTTGGAAGAATGCGGTGCATTTCGGTTTTGCCCTTTTATGATCTCCATCGTCCACGAAGAATAATTTAATCATGTGCTTATTGGAGAAAGCCAATCACAATGGCAAGCAACAAGCAGACACGAGATTTCCGGGAATCATGTTATTATAGAATTGTTGAGCAAGAAACCAAAAGTATGTTACAATGGCAAGCAACAAGCAGGCAAGAGATTTTCCGGGAATCATGTTATTATGGAATTGTTGAGCAAGAAACCACGAGCACGAGAGTACTTTTGGGGGCGGGCAGGCCAGAAAGAAACGGTTAAGTTATAGCAGCAGCTTGACTCAAACAAGTGTTAAAAAAGGGATCTAAACACTGTGAACGTTGAAAATATATGAGCTCTGTGATCCCAAATTTGATTTGGAGCAATCATTTTTTTTTTTTTTTGGGTTGCGAGGGAGGTGAAAGGCCAACAAAAAAGAAAGTGTCATCAGGACTTAAAATTTAAAATTATAAACCATAATTTCATGACTACTTATTCTCAAAATAAGGGAAAATAAAATGGCCAAAAATTTATGAATTTTTAATCATCAATTTGAAAAATTAAATGGCAATGAGAATTCATCAATTTTGGAAACAGAAATTAATGTTTTGACTGTTTGGATACCTTCTTCACCTCCCTCCTTTCTCTGGTCGAAAGTGGTTTGTCGGCCCCGACCAAAGCGACCAGAGACGGTTGGACGTGAAATTGAGAAGATTAGGTAGGTTATCCTTTTCGAAAACGATACATGGACGTACAGAAATTCCGGGATGAGAGCCGGGTTAGGTCGGTAATGAAGGAGTTTCACATGTTTTCATATTTATTCTTTTTTTTTAAATAATAATAATTTGAAATTTTTGCCAAAAATATTAACTATACAACAAAATCAATTGAATGTACAATATGATTAATAGATTGTATAACAAATTGTTAAATAAAAAATTGGAATTGAGTACTTCTTGTACGTTATATTAGTCTCGTTGCAAATCCAATTGGTCTCATTAAATATTTATTGAATTTGGACAGAAATTTTGGATTTTAAAAAATAATAAAATTTACGAGAAATTCTCACACACACACATATATATATATATATATGAAATAAAACTTAATTAATAAAATATGTAACAAGATTTTAAAAAATACATTTGCCGACTTGTTGCACAGCGAACTGGTCACACCGCACACCCATTGAATTTTGACATAAAACTTAAATTTCAAAAAAGAAAAAACAAAAAAGTGGAAGGCATTATTGTCACATCAGATCATCTCCTCTCTGTTGATTTTTCTTCGTCCATCTAATCCAAATCTATCCCCCCCTCCCCATCCACCCACCCACCCACCTACCTTTTTTTTTTTAGCTGGCGCACGGAAGAGCTAAAAGCCTAAAATTAAAAGCAAGATTGAAAAAAAACAAGAAAAAGAAAATTGCAATTACAAATTTTGTTAAAAGAAAAAATACAAGTAGACAAAATTTGATGGATGCATATAAACGCAAATTAATTTATAATGTTTTATATAATATACATGAAAATTTTCAGTAAAATGTATTGTTGTACTACAAATTCTCTCTATATTGTATAAAATAATACTTATATAATAAAAATGTAATATAAAATTGTAGATTTGCGTAGTTTACTTTTTGGCAATGGCGGCACATCATTCTGGAATTGGGATGCAAGTCAATCGGTAGCCGTAGAGTGTGCAATCTCTCCATCGCTAATGGCGGGACATGTTATTTGGTACACAAAAAAACTAACATATTTCCACTGCAAATTTTAATTACAATAATCAAAGTACAAAAAGTTAAGTAAAGCCAAAAACAGGAGGAAGGAAAAAAGAAAAGAAGAAAAAAAAAAAACAAAGTAATTTTTTACTGGAAAGCAGTCAAAATGCTTGGAACCCATAGTTGCTGCTTGGCAGCGATCCACGACAGGCATCAACTGCTGGCAAGAGGCTTTATGCTATGAACTTACATTACAACTGAAAAAACAAAAAGGATGGAAAATAAAAAGGGAAAAAGGGAAAAAAAAAAAAAAGAAAAGACGCCAGATTGCAGATTAAGAGAAGAAGCTCAGCTAATAAACTAGAAGAAAGCTAGGGCAAGAAACTGTTACTGTTGTTGTTGTTGTTGTTGTTACTCCGATGGGGGTCGTCTTCGAGCTCCTTGAATCTTGCCTCCGTGTCAGCTCCCCTGCTAGAGCTGCTCTCCGGCAACCCTCCGCACTTGTGACACCTGGCCACCACCAGAATCTGACGGCACGACGGGCAGGACGAGTGGGAACCAAGCCAGGTGTCGATGCAGCTCACGTGGAAGCCGTGACCGCACTGCGGCAGCACCCGGATTTCGTCTCCGGCGGCGAATTCCGCCAGACAGATCGCGCAATCAGAGAGCTTGGCGCCCCAATCGTCCGAGAACGTTTGCTTGGGGAGGGAGCGGAGGATCTTCTTCTTGAGGCCTCTCGTGGCAGCCGAAGACGCGGAAGGCAGAGGTGAAGCGCGAGATACGGCGCCGGAGGAGAGGCGGCGAAGCCAGGCGCATCGGGCGACGGCGATCAGGCCGAGAACGCAGATGAGGGCGCAGAGGAGCGCGGCCAGTATCACCACGTAGTCCGAGTCTATGGTTGCT
Source organism: Ceriops tagal (assembly GCA_021533255.1). Lineage (NCBI taxonomy): Eukaryota > Viridiplantae > Streptophyta > Magnoliopsida > Malpighiales > Rhizophoraceae > Ceriops > Ceriops tagal. The sequence goes on from CM038601.1 coordinate 1,643,132, forward strand.
GGTGTTTCAGAAGTTTGGTTCGATGAGGCGGTCGCCGACGAGTTCACGGCGCCTAGAAGCCTGAAGACAGGACGAGTCATGTGAAGAAAGTGATAGGAACCTTAAAAAAAAAAAAAAAAAAAAACTCTAGAGGAGGGAAGAGTGTGCGTGCGTGTGTGTGTGTGTGTGTGAGTGAGCGAGAACTTGTGTGAATGTCGGAGACGGAGAGAGAAAGGGCGCGCGCGTGAAGATAAGGTTTTTCGTCTTAGGACAAATATCTTCGAGTACTCCAAGAGGTTGTACGTAAAGACACTGTAACTGAAAATTACGGTGCTGTCCCACAACAAAATTAGTAAGACTTATTTTACCGTTAAGCCGGGACATGGTGATTTGGCTCTCCCTGTTCTCCCACGACACGGGCCAGCAGATGATAATCAAATTGAGAGGCTTGGCAATTAACACCCTCGTCCTTTCCGACCAAAAATATTTCAATATTGTTAATTTTCTTTTCATTGGTAATAATTCCAAAGTGATTAACTTTTTCCCTCTTGCTTCACCAATTTTTCCATTTGTCGGCACTAACTAAACTCCTATGGCACGTTTCCTTTCTTTTTTTAAAAAAAATTTAACTCACTACTCCACTCTTTCTCCCCCCCCCCACAGAAAATTGATTAGTAACTAGCTTAAAAAAAAAACAAAACAAAACAAAACAAAACAAAAGTCCGATGCAAGATTGTAGCTCATTTCTCCAATTTTTTTTCCCTCTAATTTAGTCCCATAAAAATAGAATCAAAACCTACCACCATTAGATAGCAATCAATTATGGAGACACACTGTTGTGTTTTGTTTTGTGGATAATTGGGGCTAACAATTACTAGGGCAACCGATAATTTTAATTTGTTTAGAGATTAAACATTTAGCTCCAAATCCCATCAATGTTTACTTTGATTATTTTGAGGACAGTGCTTTTGATCCCCTATTCCTTGAAAAGTATCACGGTAAGAGGCATCTCAGTTTTTATAGCTTTTTTAAAACATTATTGAATATTGGCTCTATCACTTTTGTCTCCCCCTCGACCCTTACCATCTATTTCGCCTTATTGGCCTTCGTTGTCCCCATTAACCCTTGACATTTATGCCTCTGGTCTTCTCTCAATATTTACTCCCCTAACCATGACTCTCTCAACATTAACCATTACACTCTTAACATGTAACCTTAATTCTTGACCCCAAATGCAGAGGCTGCTTGAAAAATTACAGATTCCTAAACTTCTATGACAATTCTTCTAATCCGAATTCAACTTTTTCTTATTAGAAGGATTTGCTGAAATCAAAACTACCGTCACAATACATCATTTCGACTAGTTAAAAAGGGAGAAGAAAGAGTCGATCATCATCAATGAAAAACCGCGTGCATTAGGAAGGATAAAAAAATTTTCCCTCGCGAGATGCCTGGCAATCTTTGAATGGATCCCATTCCATAAATAAAACTAGCAGCAACAAGAACTTGTGGCCAGAGTATGTTCTGCTCTTTTGATTTATTTTGGAGTGCGAATACAAAGCATGGCATTTCACAAGGGGAGCCCAGTGGCTCCCTGCATAATACAAATCCTACTTGTGGTGGCCCCTTACTATCTCACAGTAGACCAACATGGACCGCTGACGGCAGGTTCACTTCCATATCATCGCTGCACGCAACAAAGAGAACCCGTCATCAGCCAAAAATTTTCCAAGGACCTTCAATTTCTCAAGTGCCAGCCACACCAAATTAGGATCTCATCTATTTATGAATTGCTAGGGCACACCATCATGTAGCTAACAACCAGTTTCTCTAGACTTGCAAGAAACAACTAACAATTCCTTTTACAACTTTCTACGTCACCAGCAAATCATCATCCTCACACTAACAATTTCTTCAATCATTCACCTATCAATGAATATCTTAAAGACCATTAATCACAAACCCATTTAAAAAAAGTGTCTCAATACACAAATCACTCACACGGAGTCTAAGGAAGGGTCATATAGATGCAGCCTTACTATTGCTTTTATAAAAAGACTATTTTTACAACTCAAGCTTGTGACATTTTAAGTCAAAATATAATCAACTTATCATTATGTCAAAGTTTGTCCTTCAATCACATTCCTACCTAGTAAATGCACTAAAGAAACCAACAAGGACAATATGACCACTTTTGAGGAGTCATTGGAATACAATACTTAGTTCTTGCTCAACCCCCAAATTCTAACTGCAGTTGCCTTGTCGGTAATTCTGTTATTTAGATTTTTGCTTCAAATTACACAATAAAACTAGGAAATCACTCTTCTTTGCACTCTTCTTGTCCACTTTTTGACAAAGTTTGATGAGAAGTTTAACTTTACAGAATGTTCTCACTAAATCCTTGTTACGAATACATCATCACATATGCTCTATGGGGGAGAAAAATCTTATATAACAGATATGATCTTATAACTGGTGTGACAAACTGGAACTTTCTACTATTATCCATCTCAAAATTTGAATTACCTACCCTGTTGTGATTGAAGCATGGCCGATCCATAACGATCTGTCTCTTCTAAGAAGATAGTGGTTAGTATTTCACCCGGTGTTTTGCAAACTGAACTGGACCAACCAGTCAGACCAAGAAAATTGGGATCAGTCAATCAATCGGTTTGGTTAAGCTAGAAAAGTCAATACTCAAAACCAGTCATAACCCATGAAAACCAGCTCAAAATGGGCCACTAATCCAAAAACTGGTCTAGTTTGTGGTCAATCTGGTTTTGACTTTAAGAAATTACAATTTTTATCCTAAACTTTTTTTAACTTATGATTGCATCCCAAATTTTATTCAAACTTAGGATTGACTCATAAATTTTATTTGAACCTATAATTTTTTTTCTCAAGAACCTTTAAATTTGACTATTAAAAATGATTTTTAGTCAAATATATCTTATATAATTACTATTTTTTATTTTTTCAATAACTAATGACAAAGAGCATCCCAATGTATAAGGCTCCCATATTTGTAGGGTTTAGAAAAAAGTTATATGCACATAGTCTTACTTTGTTTTTGCAAAGAGGCTATTTCCACAACTTGAACTCATAACCATCACATAATAATGAATTAATCTTTTTGTTACACCTAAATTCACCCTTCTTTCAATTACCAATGTATTATCAAATACTGGTTCAATTCGTTCAGCTTCTCATTGAAACAATTAAACCTTGAATCAGTTCAATAACCAGTTCAGTTCTTAAAACGTTGATTTCACCTCCCAAATTATAAAAGGCTTAAAAATTATCAAACACATTAAAGATGATTGAGTTTTATATCAAATGCATAAATTACATAACAAAGGGCTGGTAAAAAGAGAATAATAAACTTAGCACAGCAAAGACAGCAGAAAGGTATATTTTTTTAGTGCTACCAAGAGAGCTGAAATTATCTCACTATTTAGTGATGGGTCAAACACCTCCTCTAGATGAAAGTCTCATACTATCATGATCATAATAATTCAGATTCAACTATATCAAAATTGAAATAAATTGAATATGCAGCTTGCAGCTATTACCTTCAAAAAAATTAAGTTTGGCTTGCTTGACTCACAAATCAAATCTCAGATTCCATTTACCATTCACGTCAACATTGAAGGTCCAGTTATTTTCTCTAATTTGAAAATAAGGCACCTGAAAGAAAAAACAGAAAATCTAATCACAGAAGCAGCAAAGCAAGTCAAACATAAAATCAAGCTTCAAATGATAAGGTTAAAATTATGTTTGCTACACACCAAACACATTTCACGCTACTAACGTGTACCCCCATAACATTGTAATACTAATCATCGTGTGCATTTTGGTAAAATAAAATTCAGCAACAATTTAATGCAACTTGAACAACTAGAGTGAGAGCAATGGATTTGACAAATCGTATGTTGCCAACTCTCCCTTTCACAAACTCTCACATTCTCATGCTCCTATGCCCTTGATGAGCAGCAGGGACTATAACATTGCAGATAAACATAAAGCCAGTTCAAAAAAAAAAAAAAAAAAGAAAGAAAGAAAGAAAGTGAAACACCGTATAATAACACTCATGAAAAGCAAATGACTCAGATTGAAAATCATATGCAACTTAGATATATCAAGATGAAGAATTACAAAGGCACATAAAGTTCACATATAAAGATTTTCTAATGTCACAAAAATAGGGGAGTCCACCTTGTCAATCACTTCATATCCAACTTTGAACCTGACATCCTGGTCTTTTTGAAAATTAAATATGCTCCAAGCAAATTCGGCAGCTCCTTTTGACTTCCTCTGTCAGGACAGGGCACAAGAATGAATTAGTTGCATGTGGAAACCTAATCTTTCACAATGCACTGAGACTAAACAAATAATCATATTAGGAAAATTCATATATAAATGAAACAAAAGCAATTATAAGTTCATTAAGCTTATAACAAACCAATGTTCAGGATAAAACCAAGATATAAGCAACAGCTGCACCAGAATAAAAGTAGGCAATGACTCACAATCAAACACCTACATTACTGCAAAGTTCCGGATTGAAAGAACACTGACCTCTTTAAGTTCATTGTCAAAATTACATCGTCCCTTGACATTGAAGCTTAACAAACTGTCACTTGTCACAGGAAAAGCCTTTTTGCCACGTAAGATATAACGGAGCTTTTCATGTTTATTGTATTGCAACCCCACGCCAAGACTGGCTGATAGCTGCAGTTTATTGTGAAATATAATAGATTGTAAAGGGATTACTTTTGCTTAATAATAATTGTACCAATAGAAAGAAAAAAAAAAAGCCTATCATCATGATCCTAGTATAGATAGATGCAGAATTGAGGGGAGGGCATACATCTGGGTAGAACCGCCTCATCATGGCTTCAAAATGACTTGGAGCTCCAGATCTTGTGTCTAGCTCTCCACGAACCTAACCAAAAAAAAAAAAAAAAAAAGAAATCAAGAAAGTCAATATTCCCAGTTAACTTCAACAGCCATAGATAATGTGGAAACTGGAAGTGAACCCAAGACCATGATTTGATTATGCATAAGAAATTTAAAGAAGAACCATTTAATGGAATAGCTTCTATCACCAAATTAGGTATCTGCTCAGCATTGTAATGGGCACTAACATATAAAAGCAAGTTCGTAGGGTAGAGGGTTAGATTACCAAAAATAAATAAAATCAAAGTAAATATGAGAGACCTGAAGATGGGTTTTAGAGTCGATGGGAAACTTCTGCTTCGCATGGATTCTTAGAGCTTTGGAGTCTCCTCCATATCTCAGAGACGTTTCCATTTTATTTTTTATTTTTTTCCTTTTTCAATTCTTTTCTTCTCTAAGTGAAGTGAATGGCAGTCCAAACAACTTGAAACTATTTACCTAACAAAAACCCTAAACGATCACACCCAGCCCACCCCAAACGACGACGACGACGACGACGATACAGCGGATATCTCACTGCTGCTCTGTGTATTGTATGGCTGCTTTCTGTTTGCTTATCTCGGTTCAGGCAGAGGCTAAGAATTTGAAGGACTAAAGGCTTCTTGCTTGCTTCGCCTGACCTGTGATTAGGGCATGGGCTTCAAGCCTAGCCAACCAAACTGGCTTTGCCCAAATATTGGGCCAATTTTGGGCTAAAGTATTATAACGATAAGAAGATGGACCCATGCATGAAACATTCTCCGCAAGTCCAAATTTCTGAGAAAATAATAATAATAATAATAATATATTTACAAACAAACTTAAAGAAAAAATTTAATAAATGTAAGTGTAATATTAATAAGATAAGTAATGATATTTATCGTGATTCAATCTCTAATTTTTTACGATTATTGTACATAAAAAATAATTTTAATGAGGATACATTCTATATGTAGAAAGATTTTCCTTTTCTACTTAATATAATCGTCAAATTAAGAGATTTTAGTTATAATAAATATTATTATTTAAATAAAATAATTATGGTGGTGGTAGGATTTTTAATTATATTCAAAAAAAATTTTAAAAAAATTGTGATTAATAAAAGAGCTATTTATATGATTTATCTAATAAATTTGTTTACCTCTTCTCTATGAATAGGTCATGTCTTCATCCTTTTGCATTGAGGCCTATTTAGTCGTCCAAGGTGCATTTATAATTACACAACAATTAGGATATGCTAAAAAAAAAAAGAATTAAAATTTTAAAATTAAGTCTTAATTTTTTTTAAAGTCATGTAATTTTTAATTGTGTTTTAAATTGATTATTTTTAAATAAAAATGATTAAGTCTTTAATATTTTTTTATTTAATACATAATTTTTAATAATTTCGACTGTTTTGCATTCAAAAAAGATTAATTTGAAATAAATTTTAAAAATATGAAATTTTATTAAAATATATAAAAATAAAATTTAATTATTAAAATTTAAGATTATTTATTTAATTATTTTTATATCCCCATAACAATTCATCACCGCACGTCCACGTGGTAAGAGTTTAGATGGCGCTTCTAGATTTCTTTTTTTAAATTTTTTTTTTTTTTTTTGAGGAAGGCGCTCCTTTTTGTGATTTTGACCGTAAGGAAGGCCCTTCTAGAAATTCTACTTTTAGATTCAACGCGCGTTTTGAAATTCTAGAACTTTTCACTTTGTTCAATGTTGAACTTCCGCCCTTTCTTCTTCCTGTTGGTCAGAAACAGCCAATGCTACATATTTTAGGCCCCGGGGGGGGGGCAGGACTTCTACAACTTTCTGATCACGGGAAGGGCTTAGTTGTCCATTAATTCTACGCAAAAGCACAGAGTTTCAAATAGGGAAAAACGCGGGTGGTTTGACAATTAATTGAACAGTATCATCATGATAATAAATTCGAAATATCTACTAAAATATAAAGTCAACATTGATAATTATTAACGTGAGCATGCATATAAAACGCATATTCAAATATTTACATTTTAAAGAAAAAAAAAGGGGATAAAATTATTGAATAAATTATTAATTAATATGATGTATCTAATTATGAATCTCACTCACTCGAAATTATTATTTTTAAGTTGGTGATTCTATATTATAAAAAAAGTTAAATTAATATATCAATGAATGATCTCAATATAAATTTGTAAGAATAATTAATATTTTTTATAATATCTTATTTTTAATGTTTAAAAAAAATTAAAAAAATAAGAGTTGAAGAAAATATTCATCCACGGATAATATTTCTTTTGTATTAAAATGTATTAATTTAATATTACCTCTATAGAAAAAGCTGCGGGAACCATTATTGCTCAAATAATGATCCTCGTTTTAGAAAGATTAAATTTGAACCTCGACGAGTGATCCGCTTAAAACTCGCAAGGACAGACACTAACAATTTTTTTTTATATATAATTATTATATATATTTGATTTTTTTTAAAAAAAAAGAGAAGGGTTGGACCCCAGCAGCATGCTCGTAGTTGTGGGGTCCACTGGTCGAACATTGGACATTTCAAAAACCGAACGCACTAGTTGAAGATAAACTACATGGTTTACTTTTGTCCTTCGAGCGAGCTGAAAGGTTACATAAGTTTCCTCTGGTTCCCGACCTTCGTTCGTTATGTCACGAAACGCCACGATACAAAAAGGCTGAACAGCGAATGGTTTTTAGACATCAGGATTGGCGAGACCTAACCTGTACGAGATATGATTTGGACGATTATTATTTACGGTGTTTGTTTTGATATCCACGCAAATTGGTGGGGTTTATTTAACCAACGGTGAACTTTAAAACAATGGGCTTTTGCCGGTTTGCTAAAACGACTGATCATGGCACATTAATTATATGCGTGGTTTCCTTCGTTTTACTTTTCTGTTCAAATGGACCCAGACAACATAATATTTAAGTATGTTTTATCAAATATTACTTACAAATTATTTTGAATTTTTTTTATTAATGGTTGATTTAAATTGCAAATGCTTATACTATATATATAGTTTGTAAAATTAGTTATAACTCAATTTATTTTTGTACTGTTCATTGAACAATAAATACGTAAATGAAGTATATAATGGCCGCAAGATAAAAGATTATCATTTCAAAAGAGAAAAAATCTAAAAGAAATAAATTGGGTTTAAGAGTGTATCCTTTAAGATGTTATTGTGCTCTTTTTTTTTTTTTTGGGTCCTTTACGATTTTATTCAGATTATGGAAAGCAGAACTATAATTATTTTGAATATGATGGTGGAGGGATGACAATTGTTCATCCTTTAAAAAAGAAAAAAATTCTCGTTCTGCTTTGTTCAACATTTTGGTTAATCCAATTTAATAAAAAATTTTAGACTTCTAATTTAAATGTGAACAAATATTTTGTTGTATTTTTAAAAACAGTTTATAATAATTATTATTATATATAAAAATATTTTATACATATATTTTAAAGGCATTGTTTATGAGTCAAATGATATAATTTTGTAATTTCAATAGTTTTATTTTTATCTATATAATCTCATATGATTAAAAAAAATTATTTAAGAGCGAGTAAATTTCTAAACAAAATTTTGTGAGTTTTTAAAATTATAGAATTGAGAAATTAAGAGTTTAAAAATCACAATTATTTGAATAACAAGATCATAAATTTTTATATAATTGTGATTAATGATCACATTGTGGGAAAGAATTTTCATGCAAGGAAAGCTTATGCCTTTTGATTGCTTTGTTTATCCATCTCGGAAAGAAGTGGGGTTGGGGTGAAATAAGCTAAAAGAGATGGAGGAGATAAGTGAAAAAACTAAAATTATTCTGTTTTTTTTTTAAATTATTTTTTTATTATTATAAGGCTGGTTAACTATACAACGACATAATTATTTTTATTCTAATGAATACAAAATCTACCTCTCTAAAATTAAAATTTCAAATTTCAAAAATAAAATTGTAAACTTCAATGTTACAATAGAATCTCCCAATTGGTTTCGGAAGCATTAAGAATATATTGGTGATTGGTGATGACTTGTTTTTCAGTTGTTTTTTTTTTTTAGAGAATATATACTAGTGATGACATTGACAACTTTTAAGTTGTGCGCTGTGGTCTCTTGCCACAGCGGGCCCAGATGCCCATCGTTACGCAAGACCTCCACGGCCGGGGCTCGCTGGATACTCGCCGGCATCTAGTCGAAGACTCAAGACAGAAGGACATAATGCCACTAAATCTGCTAAAATTTCTGTCTTTTTTTTATTTTTATTTTTATTTTACATTTTTTAAATGATAATTTTCGTTGGTTTGGAAAGTTCCCTTAGTTGCGTGGCCCACCATATTTTTGTTTTTGTTTTTCTGCATCCTATAAAAACGGTCACATCAGTATGGGAAGCAAAATACAAAGAAAACTTGTCAGGAGACGCTCACTCCAACAGAAACATCCGAAAGTCCAACGTCAAACTTCTCAACTTCATCGTTCCTCGTCCTGCTGTCAGTCCTCTTTGTTTACCAAGAACGCCACCGCCATCACCAACACCAAGAGCAACGACAACGACGACAAAGGTGCAAAATGGATTCTGATTATGCCATTCCCGGAGAACTCTCCGATCTTCGGAAACTCCGATCAGTTTATCAACCAGAGCTCCCTCCTTGTCTCCAGGTCTCCTCCTCCTCCTTCTTCTTGTTCTTCCGCGCAAATATCATTTTCTCTTTGTTTTTCTTTTTTTTTTTAAATTATTTTTCTTCGTCTTGGGATTTCTTCACCTCGCCCACTACTGATGATTGGAATGCTTTTTGTATTGTTGGAATAAGTGGCAACTTGGTTTTTTTTTTAGTATTTGTTTGTTTGTTGTTCGATTGTGATCCCTCTCATCCGCAATATCTGTTGAGAATTGAGTTCTAAAGATGCCATTTGCGCAGGGAACAACTGTGAGGGTAGACTTTGGTGACGCCAGCACAGCTGCTGACCCAGCCGATGCTCACACAATTGGCCGATACTTCCCTCACACTTATGGCCAGCCTTTGGTTCACTTTCTCAGGGCTACTGCAAAAGTTCCCGATTCCCAGATCATAACAGAGCATCCTGCTATTAGGTTTTGCACTTTATTACCCCTGTTGCTTTTCTAGCTTTTTTTTTTTTTTTAACTAATTAAGTAGTGTGCATCGCTGTCACATGATTTATGTGTCTGACTGTGGCCAGTATCCTTTACTATCTGTCAACAGAGTAGGAGTAGTCTTTTGTGGAAGGCAATCTCCCGGAGGGCATAATGTTATTTGGGGCCTTCACAATGCTCTTAAAATCCACAACCCCAACAACATTTTACTCGGATTTCTAGGTAAGAAGCAGTATTTCTGTTAGTTTTCATTGTATAATTCTTGTGTTGCGTAAGTACAATTGCACAGGTGGACATGCAGACGATAATTTGTTCTCAAAGCATGGTGTCTTAAACTAACAAAATTCATGGACGGGGTATTGAAATGGCAAATCTTTATTGTAAAATGTGCCACATAACTTAGCAAGAAAAGTCTTCTATAAATCTTTCAGTATCCTCAGCATTTTTTATAGAAAACAATATTGTTTGGTTTCCATTACCGAGATAGAATTTTAGGTGGGTGATGTTTTAAAATTCAAAATTATTTAACTACACACACACACACATATATATGCATGCTTTTAAGGCTCCATATTGTGTCTGGCAGTTCCCAATTTCTTTCAGGCCTCTTTTTTTTTTTTTTTTTGCCATGCCTTGTAGTATATGTTTCAGTGATTCTTGATTTTTTGGAATGAAACCTATGACATTTTTCTTGAATTTTTTCCAAAGGGAATGTAACTTGCTTTCTAAGGCTTCTTCTATTCATTAAACAGGTGGCTCTGAAGGTTTATTTGCACAGAAAATTCTTGAAATCACTGATGATGTTCTGTCCACCTACAAAAATCAAGGTGCGTGGTAATATCTGATCATTTCCATGTTGGGATCTTCAATTTTGACATGGCCATGCAACTTAGCTACAATTCTTTTCTTTGTCTCCCTTAGGTGGTTATGATTTGTTGGGACGGACGAAAGATCAAATAAGAACAATTGAGCAAGCTAATGCTGCACTAACTACTTGCAAAGATTTGAAATTGGATGGCCTTGTTATAATTGGAGGTAACAATGATTGGTTAAGAAGTGGTTGGCAGAGTGCAAATCCCTGGCTTTGCACCATTTACTAATTGTAGATACTTGGCACTTTTGAAGGGGTTATATCTAATACAGATGCTGCTCAGCTCGCTGAAAAATTTGCTGAGGCAAAATGCCCGACCAAGGTACTTTCCACATGCCTCTTGGACATGAACTAAATAAACAAGAACAATGTGAAGTGCATTGTCATTTTTGCTGAATGTTTATTTTAACCATTATGTGTATTGCCGCCTATGGATAATTATGATGTAGCTTGCATATGTTTTCGTTTTATATCAATTGCTGAATGCATTTTCCAATTTCTTAGGTGGTTGGTGTTCCAGTTACTTTAAACGGTGATCTCAAGAATCAGTTTGTGGAAACTAATGTTGGCTTTGATACAATGTGCAAGGTACTCCCCAAACGACGCACATTTTCCTACAAATATGACTTGTGTGAACAAAAGGAAAATAGAAAGTTTTCCTATAATTTGTCTTATAAAGCACAATAATCATTTGTTGTGGATTACATGTTATTCATTTCTTTCTGAGTGTCCTGGTCTTTGCAAACATTCACTAACAGTAGAATATCAAGTAGCTGGAGGGAACCAAATTATGGAGGGTCTACTGCTTTTTTTTTTTCTGGGGATTTTTCAATTATTAATTTGTTAACTGTTATTGTTTGGTAGTGTTTATTTTGATATTTTCTGGGGATTTTTCAGTTATTAATTTGTTAACCATTAGAGTTTGGTAGTGTTTAATTTTATGGTGAGATGTCCACTTAGGCTTACTAGCAATAATCTATTTTTAATGTATAGTTGATTAACTTGGATGAAGATGGTAAAATTTGCTGTTTTCCTTGTATAGGTTAATTCCCAGCTCATTAGCAATGTTTGCACAGATGCTCTCTCAGCAGAAAAGGTAATTACTTTATTTACCACATGTAACTGGTTAATCTATGCAGTCAATATGGGATTCTTTTAAGGGCTTGTAACAGAGAGGTTACTTTGAGAAATTGTGCATACATGTCCCCTCTAAAATTGCTATTTCTAAAATAGCAAGAGTCTTTTTTCCTCCCCTAACTATTGGACTGATCCTTTTTAGTATTATTTTATCCAACTCATGGGCCGAAAAGCATCACATGTTGCTCTGGAATGTGCACTCCAAACTCATCCAAATATGGTTAGTCATGTTCTACCAGTGTTTGGTATACTGTTATGACACAAATGATGCTTTCATGTATATGTTTTCAGTTTTGTATTAAATGCCCAATATGCTTTACACAGGTGATCCTCGGCGAGGAGGTAGCTGCATCAAAGCTCACTTTGTTTGACCTGACAAAACAAATTTGTGATGCTGTTCAAGCCAGAGCACAGCAAGGTCTTAAGAAATTGAACTTGCTTTAAGTCATGTCTCTGATATTTTACTCACTCAGTAAAAAGCAATGCATATCTTTCTACCAAGCTAATGCAGAATAACCTTCTCCATCCATGAAAAAAAAAATTCAAATCAAGATAGCTTGGTTGACAGCTGGTAGATGAAATCGAGGTAGCTTAGCTAATAACTGGCAGAGCCTAGATTGAATCTCAACTTGCAGTTTAATATGGCATCAGTATACCACACGGCCTCAAACTATGTTTTAACTGCAAGTTTAGGTTGTTCTCTGCATCTGTGAAGAGAGGTGCATTGGTTTTAGTAATTCACAGTAACAGTTGCATATTAATGACGAAGCTTTTCTTGTGTTGTTTTTGACTATCTAACTGGAATGTAATTGTGCCAGGTAAGAACCATGGTGTCATTCTATTGCCAGAAGGGCTCATAGAAAGCATTCCAGAGGTGTATGCTCTCCTGAAGGTAACTCATTGTGTTATGTTTGTAAACCACAGTAGACTTATACTCTGTGAGGGCTTTGGTTTACTGCAAAAGGGAAGTTATCAAATTCGATTTTACTCTCAGGAAATACATGGCTTGCTTAAGCAAGGTGTTGAACTCAACAAAATCTCTCTTCAACTTTCACCTTGGGCATCTGCTTTGTTTGAATTTTTACCACCCTTCATCAAGGAACAGGTTTGAATTTCCCTCTTAAGTTCTTGAAAGAAGTCAACCATTGCAAGGTGCAAGAGTTCAACTGTCTTAACTTTCAATCTTGAATACACAGCTGCTCCTTTACCCTGAATCGGATGACTCAGCACAGTTATCACAGGTACGAGTCATGGAATGTCTATGAAAAGGAATTATGTGGCCTACAGATTGTAATTTGTTGCCTGCCCTTTGTTTCTCCAGATTGAGACAGAGAAACTCCTAGCACATCTCGTGGAGACAGAAATGAATACCCGCCTGGTATGAGATTTATATTACTTGTCCTCATTTGTGCAAGAACCCTCAGATGATTACCTGATACTAAATAATTTTTGGGGTATGAAATCCCAAGACAAGACTTTTTTTTTTGTGTGTGTTCTTGCTTGCCACTGCACACAGGGCCAGTTTCCTGAGATTTTTGTTCTTTTTGTCAAATAAGTTGCCAGTTTACCTTTTCTTTTATGCTACAAGATCCAGAGCAATTTAAAAGCATGGTCCACACAAACTTTTGCAAAAAGAATGTTGTTCCCTTGAATACATTGTTCATCCTGAATGTATCAAGGCAATGTGTGCCAACTTTTGCTCTCATGCTGTCCTCCTATATTAGTGTGTTTCCAACAGAATGTTGTTCTGTTGTATTTTGACAGTATATGTCACAATATTAAAATGTTTTTATATTCCATTGCTTTGCAGGAATTGATTATTATGAGATTTGCTAACAATAATTCTTAGTTTAGTCTCTCAACATTTCTCCATTTTTTGACCAGGAAGCAGGCATATACAAAGGGAAAAGGTTCAATGCTATTTGCCATTTTTTTGGCCATCAGGCTCGGGGATCTGTACCATCAAAATTTGATTGTGACTATGCCTATGTATGTTATCAAAGGAAGAATTTACTTCTATTCCAGCCCGTTTTAAGTATGGATACATATTGTTTGCTTAATATGGGACCACATTTCTGCAGGTCCTTGGCCACATCTGCTACCATATTCTTGCAGCTGATTTGAATGGTTACCTGGCTACTGTTACTAATCTTAAGCACCCTGTGAACAAGTGGCGGTGTGGTGCTGCTCCCATCACAGTTGGGTTTATTTTTGTCTTCCACATGTACTTTCAAATAAAATTTCCCCCCATGTTTGCTGTGACACAGGACATTGATCTGTCTACATGTCTTTTCTGTGAATACAGGCAATGATGACAGTGAAACGATGGGCTCAAAGTCCGGTTGCCTCTTCAATTGGAAAACCTGCAGTTCATCCAGCTACTGTAGATTTGAAAGGCAAAGCATATGAGTATGTTCCTTTCCTTTTCTACAGTTCACTAAGTACGTGCTATTCAGTTGATGCTATATACATACTTTGGAAAGTTAGATCACCCAAAATTTGGTTAAAAAAACTTTGCTCCCACGTGAACAAAACTGTGAGTACTTTATTTTCTGCATGGCTATGATTGTAGGCTGCTAAAACATAAGGCCGCAAATTTTTTGATGGATGATCTGTATAGAAATCCTGGGCCCCTTCAATTTGATGGCCCTGGTGCTGATGCTAAGGCTGTAACTCTTTGTGTCGAAGACCAGGATTACATGGGACGAATTAAGAAACTGCAGGAATACCTTGACAAGGTGCTCACATCTTTGCTTTCCCTTAATTATTTTTTCTGCATTTATTTACATCACAATGGTATGAAGTCAGAGCACACCGAGTTCAGAAATTTTTTGGCTGTTTTGACCAAATGATTCACATATCATGATTGAACATTAGTATTGCTTTGAAATTAACCGTTTACCCAAAGTTTGTGTAAAAGTAAGAGAGAGAAAAAAAAACTTGTACAAGGATACATTTTCGTATATCTCTGTCTTCTCAAACTTTTCTTCATGCATCTATTAAGATTGGTGATCTGATTCTGTGAGAAAAGGAGGAGAGGGGTGGGTTGGGGACTTCAATATAAAACTAGTACGGCACCAGCAGATAATAAGCCACGTAGACAACGGAAAACAGGCTGGCTGTGGGAATTCTTTCTACAGTCTGTTGACTTGCTGCATTCCATATTTATCTGTTTCATCGGTGATTTTTTCCTCCAAATTTCTAGATACGATCCATCGTGAAACCTGGTTGCTCCCGGGAAGTTCTGAAAGCTGCCCTGAGCATCACGGCATCCGTGACAGATGTTCTCTCCGCCATGTCTTCAATTCCACCCAGAAGTCAGGATGCAGATCTTTAAACTTTTTTTTTCCCCCCCCCCCCGTCATCTCGGTGCCACAGTTTGGTTTGGGAATTGCATACTCCTCTGGAACAGTGCCTTGTTTTTCATTATTTAAGTCCAGGTCCTTTAATTTTAGGTACAGTGCGGATCAGTTTTGGTTGATGCAAATGATTTAAGGTTGCTTCTCAATCCTTGTTTCTCCATCTTTCAACTCAGGATATGCTAATAAGAGATTTTGTTTATGCTAGTAAACTTGCTTCCAGTTTCGAGCAACACCCTTTTTATCTTTTCTCTCCTGATGACCATATTCACAGGTTTTTCAGAGGGCTAATCAAATGGATTTGGTGTGGTGTGTGGCATGCCGAGATCTGCAGAAACCCAAAAGTAAAAAAAAGAAAAAAAAGAAAAAAAACATGCATTTCAATTCAAAGGGTAAAACATATGAGTGGACTCTCCTTGATTTCTTCACAGGGATTTGGATAGTACATTAAAATTGGTTCGAATGCTATGGAGGCTACCATGTGCATGCTCTCTGCCGGGGCATCTCACCTCCACTGTTTAGCTTGAAGCAATTTTCGCCTGCAATCACGGTTATCCGAAATGATGAATTCGTGAAACGCAAGATAAAAACTCTGAACTCGGTAAAATTTTCATCCGTTCCTACAAAGACAACCTCCTCCTTGCGACAGGCGTGTTTGAATGTGTCCTCATGCCCTGCAAGCTGGCTCCAATTTACTGTTGCTTAGTGATATACACTATTCACTGTCTCGGCCATTTCTACAAATTCTTGACATTTAACATTGGCCCTAATGCATCTTTTCATTGATTCATGTACGCTTGATGTTTCTTGCCGAGGCTGGTGCACTTGATGCGATATGCCTCGTGTTGCCAAAATGAAGTCCCACAAGCGCAAATCACATTTCTAAGAACAAATTATTGTATTTTAGTTCCCTAAAATTTTCATGTTCCATATAATCTGTTCCCTTCTGCTTTTACCTCATATGTGCGGCATTCGTTTTGTCACCTCTCCCCATATTTAAAATGTCATGGTACCGTGGTCTACTCGAGTTAATGAACTATTATAAACTAATTACGAATGGGTCCAAATTTAAATAATAATTACATTTAATATTTGACCATCTAAATAAATTTATCAATCGAACAATATGTCGTATGTTGTTGTTGATTAGATACAAATAAGTAGAGATTATTATTATTATTATTATTATTAGTAATTTGTGTCAAAGAGAATAAATATATATTTAGATTTGGTGATAGCAATTAGCAACAAATAAGCATTATAATAATACGACTCGATCTCTAATAGACAAAAAAAAAGAAAAAAAGTAACTTATCTCAACAGTAACAGTTGTGGTTGCTGGCTGTTTGGCTGCTTCACTTATGTACCATTTTTTTTTTTTTTGGTTTTATTTATTTATTGTGATTGACAAAGGAAACAGGAAAACGAACGAATTTAGAATTGAGAAATAGCCACCGTTCTTTGGTTCAACGTCTGCCATCGCAATTTTAATTGAGAGCTGAAGAACTAACTGGGAGAAGAGTCAGCGGCGATGAGCCTCGTTTCCGCCGGCGGCCACTGCTTGGCATCATGGTCGTATGCGGGTATAGAGTTGAGGAAAAGAGTCCGACCGAGAGCGAAGGTGCGAGCAGCTCTTGTGGAAGCTAGACCGAGAGCAGTGACGGCATTGAGAGAGAGCAATTTGGGCGGAGGAGGCAGGGATCGAGCCGAAGACCTTCAGGCGGAGGGAAGGGCCATGGTCCGCGCTGTAAATGCATCCACATACAGCCCCGACGTTCTTGCTGCTACGTACGGCTCTAGGCCCGCCAAGGTTTCTTCTTCTTTCTTCTTGTAATTGCCTCTGTTGTCTTCTTCTTTCTTTTTGTTTATTTATTTATTTTGTTGTCAAATGGCTCGAGAAACAAAAAGACGCCTCTCTGATTTGGGGTTGTTGTTGTTGTTGTTGCTGCTGCTGCTGCTGTTGCTGTTGCTGTTGTCGTTCAGGTACTGCGTAGGACTGTTGAAATTTTGATTGCCCTAGGTTCATTTGGCTTGAAACTATTGCTTGACCAAAGGAGAGGGGTGTTCGATCTAAACAAGAGAAAGCGAGCTGCTGAGCTTAGGAAAATTTTCACCCGACTTGGACCTACTTTCGTCAAATTGGGTCAGGGCTTGTCTACGAGGCCAGACATCTGTCCTCCTGAGTATCTTGACGAGCTTTCCCTGCTTCAGGTACTGATAATACCGTGCTGTTTAGTGGTTGAGTGAGTCTATGACCAAAAGCTCTCAGGTTCGGGTCAACTATCAAAGGTTCTAGCGCAACTACGTCAGTCTGTACTGCAATTTATGTTGCTAAACTTGCTGAACAAATCATTTCCAATTCTGTCTTCATGTTTTTATCAATTCAATTGTTGCCGGTTCACAAGTCTAAATAAATGCTAAGACAAATTTTCTCCATCATGTGTAATCCAACAGGATGCGTTGCCCACATTCCCTGATGCAGAAGCATTTTCATGTATTGAGAGAGAGTTAGGTTTACCGCTTGACTCCATTTTTTCATCCATATCCCAATCTCCAATTGCAGCAGCCAGTTTAGGCCAAGTGTACAAAGCTGAACTCAAATATTCTGGACAGATTGTCGCTGTCAAGGTGCAACGTCCTGGTATTGAAGAAGCTATAGGACTTGACTTTTACTTAATAAGAGGCTTAGGAGGGCTCATAAATAATTATGTTGATTTTATCACCACTGATGTTGTTGCTCTTATTGATGAGTTTGCCAGCAGAGTTTATCAAGAGCTAAACTACGTGCAGGTCATTTTTCTGAGCAGTAATTCAACATACTTGCGTTACATCTTTCTGAGTTGTTATAAAATTGTCAAACTGAGCTTGACCCTGCTAGCTTTTATCATTTTATTCTGGAACTTTTGCTAAGTAGTACATTTCATTCTGCTTTCAAAAACCAGAAGGATAAAGCTTCAATAATTACTAATTATTAAAAAAAAAGATTAAATAATTATCTTTTTTTTAAGGATTCTTTCGGGGTTGATCTTAATTTTGACAGGGTCTTACAGGAGGGACAAAATGCTAGGAGGTTTAGAAAGCTCTATGCTGACAAGGAAAATATCCTTGTTCCAGATATCTTTTGGGAGTATACAAGTGGAAAAATTTTGACGATGGAATGGGTCGATGGAGTAAAGTTAAATGAGCAAGATGCTATTGAGAAGCAAGGGCTGAAGGTTCTGGATCTAGTTAACCTGGGTATCCAGTGCAGCCTCAGGCAATTGCTTGAATATGGGTATTTCCATGCCGATCCTCATCCTGGTAATCTCTTAGCAACACCTGAGGGAAAGCTTGCTTTTCTTGATTTTGGGATGATGAGTGAGACACCGGAAGAAGCAAGACTGGCAATAATTGGTCATGTTGTTCATATGGTGAATCGAGATTATGGAGCCATGGCTCGCGATTATTATGCTCTAAAATTTCTATCTAGTGACGTAGATGTGGCTCCAATTGTGCCGGCACTACAGAACTTTTTTGATGATGCTCTCAATTACACTGTAAGCGAGTTAAATTTTAAAACTCTAGTGGATGGTCTGGGTGCTGTTTTCTATCAATACCCATTTAATGGTGAGTTCATGGTGGTTTTATTTAGACTCATGCTTCCATGTAAATATTGTTCATAATTTGCTGCCTACAAAACTAAATGTACTTGCTAAGATTGATCACAAACTAGTGGACATAATACCGTCTGATGGCTTGCACATAAATCTTTTGCAGTTCCAGCATACTATGCATTGATTTTGAGATCACTTACCGTTCTTGAGGGCTTAGCCCTCAATGCTGATCCTAATTTCAAGGTGCTGGCTGCTTCATATCCGTATTTTGCTAAGAGGCTTCTCACTGATTCAAATCCATATCTGAGAGATGCTCTCGTTGAGTTGCTCTTTAAAGATGGGAGGTTCAGGTATTACATATATCAATCTTCTACATTTAAATCCGCCACAGATGCTCTTTAATGTCATTGTCATACTTGAGGTTTTAATAAATTTTGCTTGATGCAGATGGAATAGACTTGAAAATCTACTTGTCCAGGGGAGAAAGGATAGTGATTTCTCTACAAAAGATGCTTTACAACCTGTCTTGAAGTTATTATTGAGCCCAGATGGGAAAGAGCTTCGCGCTTTAGTTGTGAAAGAGGCTGTCCTTGTCACTGAATCTGTTGTTCTAGGTTCATTTGTCGATGGTTATAATTCTATGCCTACCATTATGAAGGCTTTGGTCTTTAATGGCAATGCAGCTGGACCGCTTGCAGTGAGTGATACCGAAATAGGAAGCGTGATGGAGCTTCGGGACCAAGTTTTTAGAATATGGGGGCTGCTTCGGTCCTCCCAAGATTTTGACCCAGTCCTTCTACAACCTATATTGCAGGTACGGTTTGTGGATATACAATTGAACTGCTGTTACATAAGATGCTAATATGTTATAGCTTAGCTTTACACATGTGCATAATGAAAGACTTTTAGGGGCCGTTGTGAAGCATCACATGAGAGTGGCATTACAGCCTTCAGGTTTGAGTTTGTATGGCCAGCCATTTCATGCAAATTATGGTCAAGTGTAGGACTATTACCCTGACGGTCTTCTTTATCTGAAAGTTTGAGTACAGGATTATCCTAAGCTAATCAGCTCAACCCCAGTAATAAATAAGGTAAAAGAAAATTGAAAACAGATGGAATTATCAAATTTTTGCGATGGATTGCTTAAATGTTAACCCTCTTCTGGAAGCACAAAGCAGACTGATTGTTTTTGGCATCAAATTTTTTAACATATTATTTGGTTTGCAACTGGGGAGAGAATCAAAGGAGCAGGCTGCCTTTTGATTTAGAAATGGAAAATTTTAATGCAGCTATCGGTTAAGAGTAGAGAGAATAAGTTATGCTTGTATCTCCGCTGTCCATTTTCCTGCTTGTGTAAATCAGAGCCTACCTTGTGTCTTTGTAGTTGTCAATATCTTTTGTATGGAGACCCACCATTTCCTTGTTCATTGACACTGGTGATGGACCCTTATCCTCATCACACAGGCTGCTGTTTCAGGTGGCTGTTTAGATGGTTTTCTAGCAGCATTGATAATTATTTATTTATAGACTATCCATCTATATTTGCATCACTTCATGGTCGGAAAACTATTTTTATAATGGCTAAGAGTTTGGAAAAGTGAGCACTTGTGTGTCTTTGCATGATAAGAATTGACGTTAGTATGAGCTCAGCTTGTGGATTTTAGGTGCGTGGGTTCCTGTTATGTTAATGGGAAGAAGCTAACATGTCAAGTAGGGGCCATGTACTACAATCAAAACAGTTCTCTAAGTCAGCCATTTCTAGCACACTTGTCTTCCCTCACTCTTCTCATTTTAGTTGTAGGGTGTATATGTACTAAGCTGCATAAGGAAAGTAGCCTTTCTTCAGCATAAATGTCTTGCAACTTGTATCACTTCATAGAAAATGAGAATTTTGGAAAAAGTATGTGGACCGCAATGATCTGTATAACCAATGCCAATACATTTTGTGGAGAGGCTATAGAGTTAAGATTTCTATTAACTATTGAGAATAGAATTTGTCAGTGCCAAGGAATTTAAGAACGGTTTTAGGCCTGTGACTTGGGAAGATGAATGTAGAGACACGCTAGGAAAAAATTCAGTTTGAAGCACAATTGTTGGCTTTCGGGATATTGTTGACTAGGAAGAGTGTTATTCATATCTTATGGTGTGCAATTAAGGAGAGCGAAAGGAGGCAAATTTGTCAATTTTCATGGAACTAAAAAATTTCATTTGAAGAATTGAATCAAAAAATTTGCGTCCAGCTAGAACTACCATGACATCTTGCGTTCGATGCATGCTTAACATAAAGCTAACTGCTGAAATGTTCTTGTTCAGGTCCTTCAACAGCCTGAAGGACGCAGTCTGGGGGGGCAAGTTATTGGTGGGATCACACAACGTTTTGCAGCACGATTGTTGCAGCAAGTTCTTAGATCTCCAACAGCAGGTTCTGGTTTGCCTTCATGAGTGTCGTTGCCAACAAGTGCAACCTAAAAATCCTTGAGATAGACAGATGGGGGATAAAAGAACGGAGAGAAATAGAGATAAGAGTAAGCCATTCAACATTACCATTCTTTGCCTTAACCAACATTCAATGCTACAGTCTAATATAAACCATCAAAACGTAGATTCCGGGGGAGGCATTGATAAAGACATCTCTGCAACCTAAATTCATTCGAGGGAACTTTTGGATAATAATGGAAGTGAGCGATCGCACGTTTGTAGGAAACGAATGCAAGCAATGATGTTATCTTTTGTAAATAATGCGGGAAAGAGTTTGTCCTCGGGATCCCCACCTAGCTGAATACTCGATGGATTTGTCCGTTAAAACCCATGAGGTCGGAATGGGGGCCCGATTCCTGGCGAAGATGAGGACTGGCATGATGTGAGAACTGCTAATTCTAGTAGCCAACGATGCACAATCTGGAAACCAAGAGCGCTGCACTTTCTATAAGAGTGGAAACAGGAGCTAAACCCGGAGCCAAGATTGATGGTTGACCTACCCAATCCAATCCATATATACAGGCAATCTGACCACAAAGCGAACAATCTATTTAACACTCGTTCTGCAAAATTTCAACCAAAAGAACCATCGAAATGAAGCGCTGGTCGCTTGTGCGGTGCGTATGGCTTCAAGTCCAAAATTGACGACGTAGACGAAGAAAAGGCTTTCGACTCACCTCTCAGCTTCTTTTATGCGGCCTTTTTGATTTCTGTCTTCTTAATTATTTTCTTCCTTTTCGCCTCCGTTAGGTCTCTGCTCGGAAGTAAAAATTGAAAACGGTCTGGCAAGGGGTCCGACCAGCGAGGGGGTGCTGAAGAGGCAGTTTCCGGCGAGTTCTCCTTCTTTTAGTTGCGCCTTATGAACTGCAGAAAATAACTCACGGAATTCCATAAGTTATTTTTTAGCAAGTTATTCTTCGGAAAACAAAGGTTTTTTTTTTCTTTTCGTTCACCAAGAAAATATGCATTTTAAGTGAAACACTCCATGGTGGAGTCCCAGATGGACCGAAATGGAAATTACAACAATTTTGTGGTAACGTTCGAAAATTTTTAATTTAAAGATAAGAACAGTGTCTCTCCTTGATTTTTGAGGTGCATAAACATCGAGGGATGGTTATCAAACAATGACACTTTTACTCCCATTGTGCGGTGCGTGAACCATGTAGCTCTATTTGAATAATACAAAACACAGACCGAGGAAGATGACGAACACAAACACTTCACTACAATTTCAGGAACTATGTACAGTATATTTGAATAATATGCAACATATTATTGCTTCCCCTTAATTAACACAGACATTTTCGCCAAAGCATCTGCGGTGCAGGTGTCATTGGATTCAGATTTTTCTAATCTATCAATTTTTGTTCTTACGTACTTTGAAACAGAAATAGACCGAAACACCATCGTACTGAGGCTAAATTATTACCAAAAGAGAAGATAAAACTGCAACGCGAGCAAAACAGACACCCGTCAGTCGACGTGTGTGAGCTACCAGGCAGACATTTTTCTCTTCTGGAAAGTATTGCTGCGAATGCATCCTTTTGGAAATGCATCAAGAAGTCCACGAGACAGCTTTATTTTTAGAATTTATCACGGACATACAGGAATTTCGCCTATTGCCGGCAATCAGCTTCGATAAAGAACCCAATTTGGTACGTCCCCAGTACGAAGAACCGACAAGCAAACAAATTGGAATCATAATATATCGCAAGTGTTGGAACAAAGAGTCAGAGAAAAACATATGTTAATCTGTCTTGAACTAAAAGTTCCACAGATTGCCTTGGATTGCTGAGAAGCGACCAGGCTGGGGGTAGGTGGCGGATAGGAAAATGAGAGAAGACCTGACGGGGCAAAGGGGTAGAGAAGATAAATTCTTTTCTTAATTATCATCAATATATTCGTTTTTATTTTTAGCCCAAAAAAAAATCATTACAAATATTATATATATATATGTTTTTTCAAAATATACAAAAAAGTATGTTGTTATAAATTTTCATCTTTACAAAAAAACAGACGGTGAAGAACTTATCAAATAAAAAGAATGTTATGTCAAATAATTTTTTTTTTTTACATAATTAGTAGTCTTTTGATCTTCATTTGTTTTACATGATATAATTTTTTTTTCCTTTTCTAGAGACAAAAAGTTAAAAAATAACAACAAAATTACTAAAATTTAAATACACTTTAAAAAAAAGGTAATATAAATGATTTATCAATTATTTGGATTTCATGTAATAAATCACGTCTTTATGCAGCATTGACGTCCTTTACAGCAACTAAAAGTCTTTTGGTATTTACCGATACATTGTTTCGTGGTTAGTACTATTACATGTGATTTATGTAATTTTTCTTTTGCAAAAAAAAAAAGGAAAAGAAAAAAAATGGTTGATTTAATTTTTGTTTAAGATTGACAGACAAAAAAGCAAAAATATTTTTCATTTTTTAAAAATTTAATTCGTATATTTTTTTTATTAATTACATATATGTGTGTGTGTGTTCTTTTTTTTTTTTCTTACCCAAAGAAATTTTCAACAAATAACAAGTTAACAAATTAAATATCATAATTTGGCATTGATGCGATATGTCATGATTTAGCAATCTCATAATTTGAGTAGCCGCCGCCCTCAGCGCCGTTACTATTTACCGTTACAAATTGTCGGAGGCTTCAGAATTTAGTTTGAAAATTTTGAAATAAGAAATTCCCCAAAAAAGGAAAAACGCACGCACGCACGCACGAAAGGAAGCCCTCCAAAACCAAATCCCAAATCTGTCCCCGCCACCGCACCGGGAATCGCCATGGCCAACGCTCCAAACCCTAGTGGCACAGCCAAAGCAACACAGCCGCAGCCTCAGCCACAGCCTCAGCCTCAGCCACAGCCTCAGCCTCAGCCTCAGCCTCAGCCATCTCTTTCTCCATACACAATGCATCAGCTATACCAAAGTCAAAGCTCGAATTCTTCGATTCTATATCCAGTTGCGTCATCTGGTCGAGGCTTCAATCCCAGGCCTGTCCACCGAGGAGGAGGCGGCGGCGGCGGCGGCGTTGGCTTGTCTAGTAGTAATAATAGTAATAATAGCCTAGCACATTCTCCTTCTTACGCCTACCGACCCGTCGCCTCTGCCTCCGCTGTTACCGTAGCCTCCGCCACTGCCAACATTGATTCTCATATGCATCCTCATCTTCTTTCGGCCCCTCACTTGGTGAGGCAGCATCCATCTCACCATTACCCTCCTCTCCTGCCTTCGGCTCCTAACCCTATTAAGGGATTACCTGTTACTACCCAACCACTACACAAGGTTTTCCCCTCTTTCTTCTTTGGTTTTTGTCTCTTGTATATATTCATATATATTTTTTTCTCCAATTGAATATCTCTGTTGATTTTTACTACTATTATATTCATATATATGTTTTCTTGGATGAATTAAGAGTATTTTCACTGATTTCATTGTTAAATTTTTGCTTTTTAAATCTTCGCCAATGTACCATTAAAAAAAAAAAAGAAAGAAAGAAAAGAAAAGTTGGCCAATGGCCTTTATGTAATTGTCTTATGAATTATCTCTGTGATCGTGCCGGAATGCCTCTGGTTGTTTCCGAGTATTTCAATGGATAGAGAATGAATAATGCCATTTGAAAATCCTTTCTACTCTGCTTATGTTATCATCAAGGATCTTAATATGAGTGTTGCTGCATGACCTACATTTTATGGCTGTTATGGCCAATGTGCAAATGTAGCCTATGTTTTCAATGTGTACTTGTATACTTGTTTATACTTCAAACACCGTTATTCCTTGCCTAAGTTGATTGTTTCAGACACATGTTACTGCTCTGGGAGTATAAACCTCAACTGATCAACATGCAGCAATTCTTGGATTAATTGAAGTTTTCATGCACATTTCCTCTTTATTTTTTGTTATTGTCTTGGAGAGAATGTTGTTGGTTAGGCAGTTGGGGTTTGCTTCTTGGTTACTATTGTAATAATTTGACAATCATTATTCCTCTCGTTTCTTAAGCTAAGTTTTGATTTTCTTCTTGCTTAGGTTACTCCATCTCCAGTTTCTGATTCTAATGGTTATAAGAGTGCAAGGTAATCTGACATATTTAGAGTCATCCAATTCAATCATTTTTGTTACCTTTTTTCCCAAGGATGTCTCATATTTGCAGTTGCTTAACTCTTGCATTCATTTCACTTTTCTCTTTGTTGGCAGAAGTAGAGATGATACGCTTGTTGTGGTTAGAGACCGAAAAGTGAGAGACCTTTCTTCCTCTCTTCCTTCTTCCAATATCTCTTTTCTTCAGCTTCTAGACATGTTTGTTGTGATTCATTAATAGATTCCTAAGGAGTTAGCTATTGCAAATGCATTCATAATTGATTAAGTGTTCATTCTTATCTCCAACCATGAGTTGGGAACTTGGACCCATAGTTATGATTTTTTTTTTCTTTTTTTCTTCTTTTCAGTGTTAATTATTGATGCTTTATGAACTTGTAGGTAAGAATATCAGATGGGGCTACTCTTTACTCACTCTGTCGGTCATGGCTGAGGAATGGATTTCCAGAGGAAACTCAGGTACATTCTGTAATCAACTGGAATAGCTTATAATGTTTTGGAAACCTGCCAGTTTCTTCAATAATTGTTTCTGATGGACATATGTCTGCTTTTCATAAGAGTGAAAATGCTGATGAGACTGTTAAATGTTTTGGTTTCCACTGGGATTGTCAAAGCACTTTCATTCTTCCTCTCACTTGTACATCTTTTTTGCTAGTATGCTTCAGAAGGCAGATAGAGAAACTTTAGATATTCTTCTGTTTCTATGGCTAGTCTGAAGTAATTTGAAGTTTTTCATCTTGAATCTTGACGCCAAATAAGGTTCAGGATTGTTTTTTTATGCTGACTCATGAGGGTACATATCTGTGGCAATAGGTATCTGCTTTTCTGAGAGCAATTCTAGCTGTATATCAGCTAGGCTTTCTGTAGTTTTTTAAACTGGTTGAGAGTATGGTAGGATCAACTTTGTGAGCTCTTCTCTCTTGCTTTTCACGCTTATCTTGTCTTTTCAATTTTGATACATGCTGGCAGCCACAGCATGGGGATGCTGTAAGGTCCCTTCCAAGGCCTCTGCCAATACCAGCAGTGGACAATCACTCAGAAAAAGAGGAAGGTGAAGAAGAAGAAGAAAAAGAATCAATGAAAAAAGATGAGGTTATTTGCATAGTTCTTCATCTAATTTATAATGAAATTAGCAATCCTTTCTCTTATCCATTCTGTCTCATTAGCAGTCTTTCTACATTTAGCCTCTCTTATTAGCAGTCTTTTGACATTCTATGAGAAGTTTAATGTATCAAGCTGGACCTTACAAGATATATATATATATATATTATTTATTTATTTATTTATTTATTGGCTAATTCCTTCAGTGAGCTTTCAACCATTGTGGGACTTGCAAGCTGAATTGACCTTTTTAGCATCTTCTTGCACTGATAATATACTAATGTTCATATAATTACCTTTCCCTTTTGCTTTTTCCTGTTTTCAGGATGAGCAACCTGTCGAAGATCTATCACCAGAAGATCTCTTAAAAAGGCACATTGAGCGTGCCAAAAAGGTCCGAGCACGGTGAGTTTTAACTTAAACATACTAGTGCTGAGGTTTCCTTGAATGTATATGTGTGTGAGAGATGAGATCATTCCAGGAGTTTTTGCCTCAATGGTTGCTTTGAAATTTTTGCCATTCTTTGACTACTCAAGGTAAAAGCACTAATTATTTTGTTGGGGCTGTGGAATAAAATTTGAGCCTTTGGCTTGCACGCAGCAGCTATGGATTTGGATTTCAACTGTGCAAGAAAATGCCTTAACTTTTAGGGGCTACAAAATGCCTAGGCTTCGAATGGTGATGTAATTTGTAAAGAAGGATGGCATTGCATGTCTGGTTAATCTTATTACAGGGTCCAGAGTATTCGGATGCCTTGTGGTTGAGAAGTTTTTCTTTTTCTGCCTGTGATGTAAGAAGACAAATTTCAATTCCTATCCTATTTTGACCTTTTGTAGGTTGATGGAAGAACGGTTGAAGCGAATTGCTAGGTACAAAACAAGACTTGCTCTTCTCCTTCCCACACAGACGGAACAGATCAGAAACGATGCTGCTTCCGGGAACCCGCTGGTGAATCAGTGAATGTATTGGTTCTCTTTTAAGGGGAGGAAAAGACTGCCCAATACCAGTAGCGGAGCTGGTGGGACAAAAATCAGGTTGAAGGCAATGGCAAAGTTATCCGGCCGTGTGTTTATGTGGAAGAGCTACCAGATGATGTTTATCCTGGGCAGACTTAGAAACAAATATAGGAATGTTTCATCATTTCTAGACACCGTTGAAGAAAAATTAAAAAAAAAAAAAACTTAATGTTATCTTTCATTGTATATAGTTGAGTGATATTCTATTAATATCATGATCCTAATTCAATTTTAACAGACCAGCGTTAAAATCCAACTGGTGCTTTTACCAGCTGGGCCAACAACAGCTCACCACTTCAAAGAAAAAGAAAAGCACGTAAAAATTTTGAAGATTGTGGGTTTTTTTTCTCTCATTTAACTTTAAAATGATTAGTAATTAACTCTTAGTCGATAATAGAAAAAGAATCTGCAAGCTGGAGACACAACTGGTAGGGGTACTCCGTATAAATTCCACTCTATCGTGGGATTTTCTTTTTTTTTTTAGCTTTTTGTTTTGGAGGAGAAAGAATTTGATACTTAATGACCACTTTATCTTTTTTATCAAAAAAAGGTACAATGAGAAATATATTAATTATTATACTATAAGTTGAGTTCTAAAAGTATTTATTGATGTATTTATTTGTTATTTTTTTATAAAAATAATTTATTATTTAAATGTTATTGAATTTAAATGAATTGTTTTAAACACAATTTAAATATTAAAAAATTTAAAAGTTATCACTATATTTTAATATGAATTTTAAATTTTTAAAATAAATTTAAATGCAATTTAATTATAAAAAATATTAAATTATTTATTACTTTCAACTTTGTTGTGTGTTGAATACTTTTTTGCATTAACGCAAAAATTTACCATCAAATCAAATACATATATATTTATTTTTTAAAAATAAAAGTACGTACTTTTAATTAAAACTATTATTATGGTAACAGCATTGGGTGCCGCTCAACGCTATTAATAATCTCTCTGTGGGAGGGAGAGAGAGAGAGAGAGAGAGTGAGAGTGTGTGTGTGAGAGCTTCTCTCTGGAAGTTTCAATATTGTCAATCAAAGTCAGCTGAGCTCTCTTTACTCCTTCGAATCACCGTAAGCTCTCTTTACTTCTTCAAATCACTGTAATATTCACTGAGTTAATAACATCCAATTTGTAATTGTGCGGTACGTCAGAAGAAGAAGAAGAAGATCAGAAGATGATCTTTGTGGATGGCCTTCCATTTCCTTCTTCTAGTTCCTCCCATTCTCAGTCTCAATCTCGGGTGCTATTTTCAACTCGTTTCGTTCCCCCTACTTTTTTTTTTCAGTTTTTTTTTTTTTGAAGAAAGTTCTATTCTTTCGGTTGAATTTCCGTATGAATGGTGTCTTTTGGCGACGAAATTGGGATAGGGAAGTGGGGGCCTGGTGGTGTCTCTGATGGAACACCCATCGCTGGTGTCCGCCTCACACACACTCAAGTCTATGAAAGAAAGGAAGTGCCCCTTTCCCCAGGACCAGGACGATGATTCATCAAATACACATTCACTTAAACATCGTAGGTGGGTTTATGTCTTCCAAAAAGAATATGCTACGGTCGACCCTGCTCGTGTGGACGTACGCTTCTTTTTATCTCCTCTTCATCCCTCAAATTTCTATACTCAATTTTAACCATTTTCATCATTTGGATTAATTTTTTTTCTAGAGCAGCGATAAGTTGCGGGCGATTCGACCTGCTATGCACATTAGGAATTGCGTTCACCTGTTAATTGCACACCCTTAAGCGTTATGGTTGATATAATAGTTGAGGATCACTTGTCCAAGTGCCTCAAACACCACCTGATGCAATAATTCTTATCTGCTTCTGTAAATTTTTTAGCTTTCTTCTTTGATAATGGTTGGTAATTCATACACCCTTTTTCTTCACAAACTGTAGCATACACGCAATGCGTTAGGAAATGCTGTAAAAAAAAAAAAGGCACCTCGTGCTAGATGCATCTAACCTCTTACTTTCTCCATTGTGTCTGATTGGCCAGCAGAGATGATGATTATGATAATTCTAATAATAATAACAATAATAAAATGAAAGATTTGATGCTTAGCTATCTTTGATCTTTTAGTCGTTTCCTGCACTTATCATTTTTGCTGTTGTAGAGGCAGAAAAGTAGCTTTGAGGAAGTAGCATTGGTAAAATTCTTCGGCACTCAAATTTTGGACTTTCTTTTCTCATAATTTCCAGTTTTGGTCTTAGAGTTTCATAAGTCATCAAGAATTCACAATCAACATATTTTGATATTTTCATGGTGGCATCTTGTTTTGAAATTTGATTATCTAGATGAGCACTTAAATTGCTCATCTTTTTTTCCTTTTCAATTCTGTTATTTACTTGCTATCTTTGTTTTTTTGCATGTAAAGTTTGTCGGCACTGATGAGGCAACAACATGTGTGGGTCTTGTTATCCGAAACCGGAAAACTGGAATGTAAGAAGATATTTCAAAGATAGAATAATTACAAGCTTTATTAACCGTGATTGTGCCATCGTGATTTTGCTGTGCACTTGCAGGATATCTGTTGCCCATATGGACTCTACCAAAATTGTTGATATTGGTCTTACCCAGATGTTGTCACTTCTTACTAGTTATGACTCTGATGTCAGCTTGGATGTACTGTTTCAGACATTACCTCAAAGTTTCATTACTTTATTCATGCCTTTGGTGATGTCGAAGTATCTTAGCAGGGAGTTGTTGATCTGTCTACTGTTAAATGCAGGTTCACATAGTTGGTGGTTTTGAAGATGTTTCACCTAAGGTCTGGTCCAAGAACATCTGCTGTCATTAGTATTTTAGTGATTTATTTGTGACTGTGGAAGCTCATTAAATAAAAATGTTGAACTTTTTTTGCAGCATTTGAATGGGTCCTCCAGCTTTAAAAGCCATGGAAAATTGGATGGTTATTCTTTGCCATTGTGTACAAAAATAATTGAAACATTGAGGTCAAGACCAGAAAAGTTTCACATTCAAACACTTCTTGTTTTGCGGCAAAACACCAAGAGGGATTCTCAAGAAAATGCTTACCCTATTCTGACTGGGTTTGTGGTTAGAGCCAACTTTTGGTATTTCTTTTTTGGTTTTTTATTGGCTGCATTGGTATCAGTATGGATAGTCTGAGTTATGTGAGGTGAATAATGACTTGCTGAAGTATGACTAAAGATGATGGGGACTAGTTTCCTATAACTGGAGTAGTAGTTATCTATATAGAAATGCCATCAAAGTGTATTATTTTGATGTACAGATGTAAAATTTATGATAAAAATCATGATAATGCAAGCAGCATGCCATATAAATAATATAGAATCTGTCTTTGCACATTGTTAGGTTGAAACATCCTCTGGATCCCTCAAGCCAGCAAGCTTTGATAGAACTGCAAGATGCCCTGATGAGATTGTTAGAAGAATCCGCGTAACTGCTTCTTATGAGGACTCAACTTGGAATGGCAGGTTGTTGGAGACATATGACACAGAAACAGATTGTTTTGTGATTAGTCCATGCACTTGGTAGTGTTTCTTTTCCCTTTTATTTCTGTCATTTTTTGATTGGAGGATCTTTTCGAATTATTTTACGGACTGAGAGTAAGAAATTAGCTGTGTGCAGTGGCCTTACATAACAGTTAATGTAACCAAAAAAAAGAAGCTAACCATGGTGAACCTGTGAATAATACTTTCCACTATTTTTGGATTTGATGCAGGACCAAATGGCAGCTGTATGCTGCTCAGACATTGCAAAATATTTGTGATGCAGAGATCCTGCTTAGATGTTCTACGTCACCACATGCTGAAGGCCCAGATTTTGTGGATAACTTAAGAAGGTAGAAAGGGGTGGTTTGTGTTGAGTGCTGTGTTAGGAGAGAATTACATTTGCATTGCATGGAAATGCGAGGGGCAAAATGAACTGTAAATAGTTTGATAAAAAGTATAAATTTATGTTATCAGGGGGTGGGAGTATTTGATGAAGTACCCGGACTGCAAGGATAGCTTTCCCAAGAAGCAGCCACGCATTTTTGAGAGGACTGCCGATGGAGGTTGGAAGAGACGGTGGGAGTCCTAGCCCTCCCTCTGCTGTAGGCTTGCCAATGTCTGCCATTTGATTTGTTGCTAAAAAAGAGCTCACGATACAGGGATGATCCAACCCAAGTTCTTCCTTTCTTTATTTTTCGCCTGTTCCTTCTGGTTGATTTCTTGGTTTTCTCTATTTGCAGTGGGCCTAGGCTTTTTATTTTTGCCTTCATTTTTCTGTTTTTTTTTTTTTATCTTCTGAGTTTTCGTTTGTGGGTATGTGTATGCACATTGAAAAATTTGTAGGAATGCGTAATGTTCTCGAATCTTAGTTTTTGCAGATTAAGCTTTCCTTTGTTTGCATCGCTATACTTTTAAAAAGGAGAAATAATAATTACTTTTTGAAAATGTAATTCCAAGTATATAATTCAATCTTTTGACCTCTTTTCTTTTAGTTTAGCTGAAGTAAGTTTTGTGCATGTATATATTCTTTTTTGTCTATTTGTGCTGACGCTGTTAACAAACTTCATAACAATCATCTTCATTGTCTTGGACTAGGTCTTTTGGCTCTGGCTTGCTTATCTCTGAATGATTAGAGATTATTGAAGGACTACTTTATTCCTACATTCAACTACGATCATAAAACTGAAAGAGAATGTGAAACATTTAGTCTACACACTATCTCTCAAAATGCGTTCTGGGACAATAAGATAGCGTGAAATTTTGCTTGCATTATGGAAGAGGGTTTCTTAGAAGAAATATTCCTGCCAAGGTAAGATTTATCCAAATGCATAAAGAAATGGAAAAATAAATAAATAAATAATAATAATATAACATCCTTTTAAATATGATCTTGTCTAAATTATCTAGTAATCTATAAATAGTAAACTCAAACTCAATCTACAAAGGTCATTACAAAATAACAAAACGCCTTTTGATATAAGTTCATTGAATAAAAGATAAAAATTATTTTTGGGCAAACTAAAAGGGTCCCAAAAAAAAAAAAAAAAACAACTTGACGATCTTAGTCGATCTCCTCGGAGTTCTGTTGCAAAAATATTCAAGGCACAATCAAAGCTATGAATGCAATTAATTCAGGTGAAAGTTTAACTTGGATTTATCTCATTTATCCATATTATGATAATACATGCTTAGGGTAAATGAAACTACTAAAATTCATAATATTCTTGACGCATAGTTTAATGTGCAGGTCAAGCCTAGCACTGAAAAATGACTTAATCATCGACTTACAACTATGACAAGTTGTACGACAAGCATGCACAAGATAGAACCACAGAAGAAAATACTGAAGTGTAAGGGAGAGAGTATAGAGACAGTAAAGAGAAGGGAACCGTATTGAAGTCAATTGGAGTGAGCCATCTGCGGGGAACATAGGTCCTTGAGATGCATTCACCCATGCATCTCCTCCTTCAACCAGAGGCACAAAGTGCAAGGCACCAATGATGCATGCATGCACTTGAAAATGAACTTGAGATGATGACCCTAGGCATGAAAGAAGCGGTTGATATTATGAGAAAGAGAAGCAACATCATGGAGTGATCTCTTGCCATTTTGGAAAATGGCAATCAGATTACTGAACCTTTGGAAATTCTTGAGCATTGTCGCCCAAGGTGCCACCAGGCAGATGAAATTTTCAAGGCATTGAATGAGATAGGAAGAACTCTAGAGAATTACATTGTAAAGGCTCAGAGCTTTTGGCTGAAGCATGAATGTGTATGGAGGATGTTTGTTGCTCTCCCCATAGAGATGCGCGCTGAAGTATTGTTCTATCAAATGGGGGAGGTAAGGCAGCTCCCAAGTATGTCAACGTAAGGAAAGGAGGTGGCAGTGATCGAGCAACTATTAGAGTTGAGTGTTCAAGAAGAGAGAATGGTTGGACATGAACAAAAGAGAGGGCAAGAATGAGCTGGCGCTTCTTTTCTCTCTGATATTATGATGCACCTACAATCGTTGTCCTGGAATATTCGAGAGAAGGGAAAATAAGAAGAGTAAGGGAGGAAAAAAAAAATTGAAATATTGTGCTTGCAGGAGACCTAAACACAGGTGATGAACGATAAATTGGCTCAAAAGCTATAGGGGAAAGGTCAAATAGAATGTGGTTGGCAATAAATTCCAATGGGTCTTCTAGAGAGTTAGCTATGATATGGAACAAGGAAAGCATAGATATGGGGGAGCATTTCTTGTTTGACAATTGGATGGCCAACAAGTCTGAACTAGTTGGCAAAGCTTGATAATAGCAACAGTTTATGGTCCCAGACCAAGCAAACAGAAGATGAATATGTTGGAAAAGTTTGGCAATCCAACCCGTTTCGGTGGGGTAATTATTGTTAGTGACTTCAGCGAACTTCTAAAGCCATCCGCTAGGCAAAATGGTGTTTAATATTCACAGGACATTAAACTAGGAATTTGTTCGGGAATTAAAACTGATTGATGTCCTCTTATTGGAAGGCAATATACTAGGATCAGAGGTGGATCTTCTTTGCAAATGATTAAACTTGACAGATTGTTAGTAAACACAGGTTTTATTGAGATATTTCCCAAGTTGAATCTCAGACCACAATCCCCTGTTCATGGATGTCGGAGTGTCGATTGGGGACCAAAACCATCTAGGTTCTTTGATGCTTGGTTTCTTAAGCCTGGCTTCACACAAATGGTAGAAGACGCTTGGAAGGAGATGAGCCTATAATCAATCCTCTTTATGGGTAAAGACAATCGTTTAGAAATTGAAGATGTTAAAAGGCATGTTAAAAAGGTGGGACAAGGATTTTGTAGTTGAGATTGATTCCAAAATAAAGCTGTTACAACAAAAAAATTGATAACCATTAAATATAAATATAACATACTGGCCATCAAACTTAAAATTTGAAATAAGATCTAGGGTTCAAACGCTAAACCTTAGAAAATTTTGTCATTCTTCTGCAGCTAATAGGGAGCCAAAGAATTTCATTAGAGAAGTGACCCCGACCAGATACCATCCATTAATTGTTACACTTACATCATAAATGTACATAAAGCTTTATGCGACCGACTTCGGAGTCATTTTTGACACTCGGTGGATCTTTTAGCCATATCGCTGAATACGAGTAATAAATAACACTCTTTCCAGGGTTAGCAGATTAGGTCCTTTTGGATACTTGAAAAGTTGATATGAATAAACATAGTTTAACAAATAAAAATTCAGAAAATCTAACAGAACAATCAAGCCGAGTGGAATGGTATTACTCTTAGAATATGTTTGACAATTTCTTGAGTTAAAAAGATGAATATTGGGGACCATACAATTTCAAATTTGAATTTTCTTTCCTCTTTTTTGTTTCTTTTTTTTTTTCTGTATCAGGACAAAAACATTTTTAACAAAAAAAAAAAGAAAAATGTTCATACAGATCTAACTTCCAAAAATGAGTTCAGGTAATTCCAATGTACCAGAGGGAAGCCAAAAAAAAAAAAAGAGCTTAATTAAGTCTGATGGAATGAAAAAACACAAGATGAGCTTAGTTTCGTATCCAAAAAGATTTCCTTACATCCAAGAAAATTTGAAATTCACTTTTGTCAACGCTAAAACGCCATTTCAAAGAATGCTAGGACAAGACTCACATTTAATTACATTGAAATCTCCTCTACTCAGGATTCGATTCAAAAATATTTTCTTACTCACAACGATTGCAGTACTCAATGAAGTTACCACAAGGAAGCAAGAAGCCAGTTTGCAACAAGTGGGATCATATTTTGCAGCAATTCAACAAAATTTCAGACCAAGACAGAGTTACAGTTTAATGTTACACATCATAAAGCAGAAAATTTCACCACCAACAAAGAACTCCCTCCGTAACCTAGTCACAACAATTTCATCTGCGCAGGGCCTTTTCTTAACAACCCAAACCATAAATAATCATCCTGTGTTGGAAGAAACACATCATTGCAACACAAAATTTTCTTGGAGAAGGAAGATTAAGACAAGATTTTAAAGTTATCATCTCTGTTCTTACCCGTCTATTAAAGAGTAATTCCATGAATTCCCTCCCTTCATCCCTTAGCCACCATATCATCCAGAAGACAAGCCCTGCTGCAATAGTAGTAACTCTTCATTGGCTGCCCATAGTGGCAGCCCTAACCTGTTTCAAACAAAAAGCACCAACAAATGGGGATAAGAGTCAGATGAGCAGGCTCAGATTTGACTACTTCAGCTAATTCTATACCTACAGACACAAGCCAATCTTTATTTATATGCAAGCATCCAGAGAAGAACATTATCCTGCACCTGTTATGTAAAGTGCAGTAATGCCTATGTCCAGTAAAAATGGTACTTGATATCAGAAACCACCATGGAGAAGTGTGCAATTCCAAATTTGTTAAATCCAAAATTGAGAGAACTATTATGAGGCTCAAAAGTTAATATCTTTCAGAAGCAAATAATTATAGTCTGCTAAGCAAAGCTCATATGAAATCAGCAAATTTTTGAACTAATGCCACTCAATTTTAATATTGGCTGACATTACGAAAGTAATCTCTGTGGGATGATGCAAAAGGAATAATATGTACCACCATAGCTATCAGAAATGTCTACAAGCTTTGCAATTGCATCAATAAGCGATTGTTCATGATCCTGCATCATAAAAAATAGTTGCAAAATTATGTGAATTGCAAAGAAAGCAATAAAACTTGTAGAAGAAATATGAATGGACAAGAAGAAGCCTGCATGGTTTCTCATCTAACCTTCAGCACTATCTTGGCTTTATCAATCTCTAGAGGATCAGGATGATTAGTACCAAAAAGTCTTTCCACCTGTCCAAATATACCAAGGTATTATCTTTAACAGAGGTTACAGTTAAACAATTTCTGATCTCAATCAACCTACTTTTAGTTACCTCCTTGATTAGTGTATCAGTGTGGAGAATCTGTATGACATCTGGCACCTTCTTACTGATCCCATTCTGTGATGGAAACAAGTCTTTTCTTGGTCGACCCTTTGGGGCACCTTTGCCACCCCCCACACTTGGAACATTGTCCCAGACTATGGATCTGTTTATCCTGTTGCCTGATCCACCATAGCCCAAACGATGAGATATTCCAGGACCCTCACCTTGCCACTGTATATCCTCTGGAGAGATCTGTGAGACAAAACCCACAAGATGCCAAGGCTGAAAATTTATAGACTGATGTTCTAAGAAGCTGAGAACAAAATTCCAAGTTACTGCAGCAATCAGAATAACAACAATAAGAGGTAAGAAGAAGAAGTAACCACACACTAGCTCACCAACAATTCTATCACAAGATCAAATTCTCAACAATTAATTCTCATAAATAAATCTCACAAAGCCAATGATGCATTTATAACCTTAATACCAAGGCTTTTTTTCCACCTAGGATAACTACTGGTAAATATGACAACCAAACCAGATTACAAATTATTTACTTTACAATTCTACTCTAATAAGGAAATTTCTTAATACTGAGACTAAAGTAAATAATAAGACCAACTAAGAATAGACCAGCCATGAATAACCTAACAATATACCAAGGATACTCCCCAATGTTCATTATTCCTCCAATAATATATTCCATCAAAATTTCTAGCTTTCTGATTTTTCGAGACTAAAATTGCAACATAGGAGCACAATCCAGGGGAGAACAAGAGAGGGGAAGAATTACTTAATTCCTCAAATGCTAACAGACAAAAATGATTTACCTCTGAGAGATTTACCCATTCCCATGTCTCATTCGTTGTTCCAATATCATACACCAGAGCATGCCGTCCCTAACAGTGGATAGATTATGTTGGCATAATAACTACCCGAAAAGATATCTAGATATAATCAGTGGCCACATATACCTCAGCTGGGTTGTATTCAGTTATAACAGCTTCATAAAAGTTATTGTCATCAGGCCACCTGGTCCTCACTGTCTTCCCAATTAGAGAGTCATATGTTGTTCCTTCGATGGCAGCACCCAAAGATGGCCTATTTGCAATGTGACCCCTTCTAGATGGACCTGAGGAAGGGTAAGGAAAGGACTTCATTGATGAAGCATGAGGTAAATCCTGAGAAATCCAGAAAGTGGAAACAAGAATAAAGTAGGCATTAGAAATGCCCCTTAAATTGCAACCTTTTCTATTAACCCATATGTCACATTTTTTTAACTCACTTGTTTTTGCTTCTTGCCCTTGGATCCTATAACAGATCCATGTTTAGGCACTGATGATGATGGCTGGTGTGATGCAGAAACTGCTTGTTGGTGAAACGATGGAGATAGTCTACCAAAGGATTGAGAAGGGACTGATGAGGTTATCTTTGGCTTCTTCCTAGACGTGGACACTGTGGGATTGGTAGTTGGATCATGAACAGCCCGCCCAGCACTGGGCATGCCAGATTGAGGCCCGCCTGCCTGTCTCCACTCCCTAATGTGATCACCAGTATAATGTCATTAAGATTTGTAATAGCTTAAAACTGGCTATAACTTATAAAACTTTTTAAGAAAATGAAAAAACTCCATTTTAGAGTTTTACCAGACCTTATTCTCCATATTAAGTCATCAGCATTGACCTGACCAAGAAGCTCTCTATGCTCCTCATTAGATAATCTTAACTCCTTTCTCAATTCTGTTATCAAACTTTCCTTCTCCTGAAGAGCATAAATTTCATATGACAGTCATTTACAATTGATCAGACAAATTTAAAATTTTTAAATTCAAGAAAGATATATCATAAGGAGTACCCAAGTAATGGCATCAGCTTGAGCTTTAAAGGCTCTTAGAACAGAAATGTATGCTTCTTGCTCAAGTTGGTGAATTTGTTTCTCCATATCCATCTCACCATACATCCTAGAATATGAGATAGAACCTAAAACTGGTCTTTCATTTCCTGTGGCATGGCCACCTAGACGGATTCTGCTTTGATTTGATGGGGGAAGGTCATCATCAGTTCCTGATGAATTGAAGGTAAAACAAGATCATGAAGGCACATCATATTGGAGATGCAGCAAAAATACACAATTGAATGGCTGGGAATGTATGCATGAGTAAAGGGATGTAATGATGTGATGTTACATCTGATGTCTCTGTCAGAAGGCAGCCAACAGTAATCCCATCTCTAACCAGGACAATGAGCTTATAGATCATCCGCTAACCACAGATGCAGTGAAGAAAGTCTGCACAAAATGCAAACCCCCAAATTTATTGTTCTTCTTCCAATAAAAGAGACTAGACCTTGCACTTCTTCACTTTGCCCAGTTTACTAAAGCTCTGAATGGCTTCATAAATTGCCATTTCACTATTAGTCTCTACCTTCAGCAGCTCCATCACAAACTTCTTGATGAAGTAAATTGTCATAGTTTTCTTTTCCCATCATCATGACCCTATATGAAGTAAAACTCAATTCTTTGTCCACAAAACCATGACCAGCAAGATCTGAAAACTTTATTGTCTATATTTTGAGTATTGTCATTGATGGGTCCAATGCAGATGAAGACAAGCTTCTATGTGGAGTGAAACTGAACAAACTGGTGACAAAATCAGGTGGACGAAAATACATGAAATGGTTAAAGTTCAAAGTGTGCCAAACTGCAAAATTCCAAAAAGCAGTAGCAGTAAAATCAGTTGTCACCGATCATCGCGGAGAGGGAGGGACAAAAGATTAACAATGCCAAGTAAGTAAAATCAAAACCTACAATTCAAGATCCTAAAATTTGAAATTTCAGAAGCACTCCAGAACAGTCAGAACACTGCTTCCCATCATCAAAAACCAATAATTGTTCAATAAGGAAAGCATAACGAGGAAAAAGGTATTGCCATCACTAAACCAGCATACAAAAACAAATTTTAGTGCATCGAGAATATCTCAAAGCTATGAAACTACAATTGCTCGTCAGCACTACCTCACCAATTCTCTCTCGCTGTTTTTCTTTTTTTTAATGATCAAAATGTACTACAGCTCAAAAACTCTAATTTCGTAAGGATGACAAAGAAGCGAAACTCGTTGATTTAACTTCACCCAACCCTAATTCAGAGCAGAATCACAAATGCAAACAAAATTATCATTACAAAAGAAAAGGAGAAAGTAAATTTGGAAAGCTAAAAACCAAACTCACCACTGCTGTCATAAGGTTCGCAGTCCATGGCCAGAGCTTCTTGCTCCCAAAAAACAACGCTCACATGTGAGTCAGCGGTGGAACTAGAAAAGAAATAATAACTCAGTACAGCTCCTCCCCCATGTCTCCAAAGACGAGAGCTCAAAAGCAAGATCCGATCCAAAACTCAAAAAAAACAGAAAGCGACGTCGTTTTAAAGCATCGGCTCTTATTGAAAATTAGAATTTATAAGGGCGTGTTTTTGACAAAAACTTTCGTGCTCACAAAATTCTCTCCCGCTCCTCTCGGTGCTCCCGCCAAGATTCACAGCCTTTCTTCTTATTATTATTCTTTTTTTTAATATATAAATATAAATTTATAATATATATATATATATATATATATATATATATGTTTATTTATTTATTTTATTTACATTTAATATTTGAAATTAATTTAAATTTTATATAAATCAAATTAAAAATCTCTTTCTTTCTTTTAAATACTTTATCAATCCATTCAGTATTAAAAAAAAAAAAACAACTTTACAGGGTCTGAAAATTTGCTCAAACTTTTGATCCCTATCAATATTTTATGGATAATGATAATCCTTGATTTCTATTTGATAAATAAACCTTGAATTCTATCCTAACTAACACTTTAATTAAGTTTATAAGAATCAAAGGTGTTTACAATAATTATTCCTATTCTAAAATTTATAGTTGCTTTTGATATATTTGTTACACACACTTTGATTCTAGTCCAGCCTTAGGAGTTGTTACCTTTGGGAATTTTTTTTTTTTTTAAATCACAAGCAATCCAACGGACAAAATTATAATAAATTTGCTATTTTTGCAAATATATCACATGATTAAGGATTTAAAATAATCAAAACTCACATGATTTTCTTATTATATTTACATTTAAAATGCAGACTCAATTATCACTCTCAATTCAATTTTTTTAGACACATATTCCCATTCTGATAGCTTTTTCGATTGTAAAAGTCATAATCATCATTCCCTTAATACCTTATTATGAACCGATTCTTATTCTACCAATTTCTTTCTTTCCCGACTATTGAGCCATGCCGAATCAGTGCACAATTGGAGCATTTTTCATCAAGGATGTCCCCTCCCCTCCCAAATCATTGAATATTAATTAGCTCAACAATAATTGTTAAACGGGACTTGTTGAACATGTTTGACGATGAGAGGAAGGATGGGAAATGCTTTTCATGTCACATTTACTATTTAAAAATCACAAAATTTTTTTCTCATGTCTCATCATAACTAACAAAAAATAGAAAATATTAATTAGCTTCACGCAATTCGTTTGAGTTTGAAGTTGTTAAATATTTTTTACTTTGAATTTAAAGTAAAATTTATTTAAATTTAATAGGTTTACTTGCAAATAAAGAAACTTGACAACTTAAATCACTTTTTTTGTTTAAGTAATAAATAACGTAAAAATTTTATTATATAACTCAAAAATACATTACCTAACAAAAATTTTGATGAATAAGGTATTAAGATGGATGAATTTGAAACTCATACATCCAAATCACTCGTGATGACACATTAATTCAATGCTTAATACAATGTCAAATCTTAAATTTAATGAGATAAACTATGTAATTAGTGTAATTGAATTACTATAATTAATTTTTATTTTCATTCTAGAATTATATAATGTTTGGTTCATGCAGTTAAATTAGGAAGATAAGTTTTGAAGACTCTTTACAAACCTAAAATGGTATTTCATATCAAGGTTCCTAGTCTATTTATATGAATGTAAAATTTTAAAATTGTTTTAATAAGTTAAAGAATTTAATTTTAAAACTTTAATGAAAAGGATATGAATATAACTATATTTAATGTGGTATTTAATTAAAAAAATATGATATTTTTCGATAATTTGTATAAATTGGTTCAAACTTGTTGAAACTAAGTTATACATAATGATCATATTATTTAAATTGATTGTAATACATTTTTGACTATATAAAAATTCAATCTCTAAAACAAATTTACTCATACATTTAATTTTTAGAATGATAAAAATCCTTAATATTTTAAAAATAGTGACAAATTATTAGAGTATTTTCAAAATAAAATTAGATATATCTCTTAATTTATTCGATAATTATAAAAAGAGGTACTCATACAAAAAGACATGATAAAAAGGTTTAATCTATGATTTTTAAAATATAATTTGATAACTTATGACTTTTTTAATAAATTAAATTAGGAATCTTGTCAATTACTAATACTGTTTTTTTTATATAAAGGTTTCATCTACGAAAAGTCTTGATGGGGACTTTCCGGTGGAGTTTCTGGAGACTATAGCAATTCAAACGGCAATCCAGAAAGCTATTGATCTATATTTGACAAATATATGCGTAGAATCCGATGGTTTGATTGCTATTTGAGCCATCGAATTCAGGCGGGAGAGGACACACTGCTAGGCCAGCCCGTAGAAGATGCAAGGTTTCTCGCGTCCTCTCTTTTGCTCATTTTAAAATATAAAATGTAAAAATAAAAATAAAACAAAATAAATTGTAAATAGGACTGCCCATGCCTACTCTGGGTCATGTTTACATTCATATATATTTGTTTATAGATCAGAACGGACGGGTAGTTCAAAATTTTATTGTTTTTGAAAATTAAAAAAAAAAATTCAGAAATGTTAATTTTTATATATAATTATATTATTTAAAATATTATTTTAATATGCAGGAACCAATGACCTAGGATGGGGATTTTACCGCATTAAATCAGCTCAGTTCAAATTTAGAGACGGAGTAAAGTACATCATCAAGTATAAAGCTGAGCTGTAGCCGAAGAAATGCCGGAGTCGTGCCAGAACACAAATGACCCAAACAGCCCAACAATACAAAAACAACCAAAATTAAGATGACATAATTGCACATGGCAAGGAAGCATTACCCACATGGAGGGCACATGGCCCATTGTTTGCCTTGCCTCCTGAAGGAAGCAGCACAACCCTTTGGTACAACCCTAAACGAAACAGTGTCAATATGATCGGTGCCAGCAAAGAAAAGTGCCACTGCTACATCTACTCCGCATGGGGACCTAATTTTTGGACCCATCACCAGCCCGTTTGATTTGATTTGATTTGCCAGACACAACCAAACTTCTTTGTTCCTAGGAAAAGGAAACGGGAAGGGACGGCGGGGCCAATGCCCTTCAAAAGAGTAGTAGTGGTGGTGCCTCTGTGTCCCAAACCCACTTCAGTTCATCTCGCTCCCTTCGCATGTCATGTAACCATGTTTCAACTTCAAGACATTTTAACTTAAGGGATTGCGTTTCTCCTATTCTATGCAGGCAATACGCAGCTGTTTCATTAACTTGCATGTCTAAATAAGATAATTTAATCTTACATATTTTTAGTGATTTACACTTTAATTTCATTGTACTTTATTTTATGACAAAAGACTAATGTTTTGTGCATAAATAAATGCTTGTATAATTACATTTAAGTTAATGAAAATTCATATATTGTATATTCACCTTTTCTTACCATTAATAAGTTTAATGTCGTTGAACTATGCCTTGAATTGCTCGTGATTAACTCATGATTTGACGCTTTTAGGATGATGATAATAATAATAATAATAATATTATTATTATTATTAAAAATGTTGTCACCGCATGCACATTGGAATTCAATGTATGATTCTTGAATTGGTTTTCTAAGGAAGGCAGAAAGTCTAAGCAC
Organism: Ceriops tagal; assembly: GCA_021533255.1. Lineage (NCBI taxonomy): Eukaryota > Viridiplantae > Streptophyta > Magnoliopsida > Malpighiales > Rhizophoraceae > Ceriops > Ceriops tagal. Next base: position 1,686,678 of record CM038601.1, read on the forward strand.
GAGGCATGCGGGCATGCGATTGCCATAAATGGTATGAATTTTAATTCTGATAAATCTAATTCATTATATATATATATACACATAGAAAAGGAATTTAATAGTGGCCCAATCTCACCGTATAGAGGAGACTGAAAAGAATGTTGTTGGACCGAGAAAAAAGAAAAATAAAGAGCGACACGACAGGGGCTGTCATATGGACAGACATGGCAAATGTTAGAGCAAAGGTGCAGGGTGGACAGTGACTGAGTGCCAACTGTCATCTGCAGACATTATTGAACAAAAAATTTCGAGACAACTTAAAACGCAACAGGCGGGGGGAGGCGTCTGACATTTTTTCTTTTTCTTTTTTTTTTTTTGTTTTTTCTTTCTAGTTTTTGGGAGGAGCAACACCAGGTGGGGCGTTGGGGGGTGGGGGAACGCTGGCAAGGTCACATCGATGGATGGATGGATGGATTATTGGGACAGCTGGACCCTGCACAACGAGACGTTGCTCCTCTTCCTCCCCTTCCCCGACGCATGGGACACGCACCGTTGTTTTCGCATTCCCTCGCGCGTTTCCGCCGCTGCTCCCCCCAATCCAATGGTAACATATTATATTTTTTAATTATTTATTTTTGTTTGACTGAAATTTAAATTTAAAATTTTTAATTTTAAAAATTATTTTAATATTAAAGAATTAAAATTCATCGATAATTCAATAGCATTCAAGTCATTTTCAAAATTACAATTTTTATAATCTTAACTGATTAATAAAAAAAAAAGTATAACCTTGAACTAATTGTCCAAAGAAATAGTACAAAGTTGATTTTTTTTTGTTTTACTACTTGATAGTGTTCTTTTTATTATATCGCAGTAAATATGTTACGGGCTAATTATAAGAATGATGAATATGCTAATTTTTTTGTTTAATTGATTTATATTAAAATTAAAATTTAAAACTTTTAATTAATTTTTAAAATAATTCTAGTATTATTGAAATAAAGCACATTAGTGCGAATATACTGGTTTCGGTAAAAGAAAAATAATACTCTCACTCTTTTTCATCACAACTTTCCTAACATTACCCTAATTTATCCGTCTATCTCTTAGCAAGTATAATAATGCACATAAATAATAATGCAATAAATGGGGTTAATATATAAATAAATGTATATTTTTTTTTTGCATTTTAATTAATTTACTATAATTTTTTTAAAAAAATTGCTCACTGTAAAAACTTTCCGTCCGCCGTTCCTCAAGTTAATTAGATACACAAAATCACCCCTCTTCATAACTTTGTTGCTGGCATTTGTCATGTTGAGTTCATTGGGAGGACAGCCATAATGCTCTAAATGGTGCAATAATAGAGGAGGCGATTTTGCCAGTGCTTGTTTTTTTATTAATTTTTGAAGAGAGAAAAAGGGAGGAGAGAAAGGCAAAGGAAAAGGAAAGATATATATATATATATATATATATATATGAATTTAATTATATATTTTTAGTTTTAAATTAAATATAATGCATGTTACTTAATTAATTTTTTTATATATAAACATATCACGTATACAAACTAACATAATCCAGTAATATTTATTAACAACAAGGTAAATTTATTTTTAAAAAATTATATAATTATCAAATTATTATTTCTTAAAGATTATACTAAATTTATAAAATTATAACTTTATTTATATATTAACTCTACCTAAAAATTATAGGTCGGGGTGAGAAATTATTATCACTTCAAGGTGCTTCGATTATCATGAAGTGAAAATGGATCGATAGTCATTGGATTGCCATGTAATGCAATTATCGGGGAAGGTTTTGTTTTGTGCGCAGAAGGTAAAGAAAACTCGAATCTCGAGGAAAGAAAAAATACAAAAAAAAAAAAAGAATCGAAATATCATCGTAATACTATTTCGGATGATAATGATGTTCTCTTCTCTTAAATCTTACCTATTAATGGGATTGAATTAAATAGGTCTCACTTGGAACAGACATAAACAACATTTTTTAAACGACCTCCACAAACAACGCGTAAAGACTTACTGTTCAGACATCGCGTTCCCGCCGCCCCCATTATTCTCTTTTTCTTGCCGACCATCTCTCTTCGGCAAGGATCCAAGACAGCAATTAATTAAGAATCCTCGGTCTCTCTCTCTCTCTCTCTCTCTGTACAAGTTCTTTCTTTAATGGCAAAACCAAAGAACAATGCGGAGAAAGTGTCTTACATATCAGTTGCTTCCGAGATAAACAATTATTTATCTTCATCTTCCCTTCAATTTCTGCTTCATTCGCCCAAGAAACAACCAAGAAACAGGCCTTTTAGCTTCAACTCCTTTAGAAGTCCGAAAGCTTGGTTCTTTGCTCTCTTTCTTTTCTGTTTTCTTGGTATCATCAGTTCGTGGTTCAACCTTGATCGTTTGGTGCCGTTCTCTCCTTACCCATGTTTGACATCTAAACCCCACCAAGACCCCTTCTCCGATGAGTACTTGAGGTCACAATTTCCTTTCGCTGCAAATGCTGCAATCAATGCCAGTGGCCAAAGAGACCAAAAGGGTTGGTTTGTTTCTGGTGATGAATCAAGATCTAATGTCGATTTTTCTTCGAACAGTGCGAAAATTATTGAGGGAAAGGACCCAAAATTGGGTATCTCAAACCAGTCGGAAAAATCAGTGGAGAATGAAGCGACAAGTGACTTCTGGAAGCAACCAGATGGCTTGGGTTACAGGCCATGCTTGAACTTCAGTAAGGAGTATAAAAAATGGAGTGAGGCAATAGTGCGCGATAGGAGAAAGTATCTGTTGGTAGTGGTTTCTGGTGGAATAAATCAGCAAAAGAATCAGATTGTGGATGCTGTAGTTATTGCAAGAATACTTGGAGCTGCTTTGGTTGTTCCAATTCTGCAAGTCAATGTCATTTGGGGGGATGAAAGGTAAAATACCCAACTTTTCCTCTTCTGTTCATGACTCATGAGTTGTTGACCAATTTGACCCCCCCCCCTTTTTTTTTCTTTTGGTAAGGAAAATTTTGGGTTTTGCTCTGAACTTTATGGCTTTGGGTCGTTTGAACAAATAAATGAACGAGCCAAAAAAAAAAGGCAGAGAGAGAGAGAGAGAGAGAGATAACCTTTATGTACATTTCAAGCAAAAGGCCATGAAGATGACTTTATCATGCCCTTAGCATCTTTGATTAGTTTTGAATGCTGAAGATTCATTACGTTGATGATGTCATGCTTACCCAAACAGATTTGTCTGTGTCTAACAGTTCATTGGCATTTTCATCCTGTTTCATTGGTATACGGCATTTCGATTGAATTCGGCTGTTGCCCATTTTGTGTAGTAGGCTGATATCTGTTACGCTCAATGCAGTGAATTTTACGATATATTTGATTTGGAGCACTTCAAAAGGGTTTTAGCTGATGATGTAAGGATAGTTTCCTCATTGCCATCAACACATATAATGACTAGGCCAGTGGAAGAGAAACGAACTCCACTTCATGTCTCCCCTCAGTGGATCCGTTCACGTTATCTCAGGCGGGTAAGAATGGTCCCTCAATTAGTTTTTTCCTTTTGATTTTCCCTTTTGTATTGCAGATCAGAGGCATCAGCCTAACTTTTGTGCATTGTATTAAGTTCAATTCTCCATATCAGGACAAATACATTCACAAAGAGAGCTGTATTCTTGCCTCTGAATCCATGATTTGAACCTCTAACTTTGCTAACTAGGCCGACCCTTGGTTTCAAAATTGGTTCTTTTGAGCTAATGCTTTAGCTCTCTTTTGTTGTTTGTTACCATGGATAGTTTGGCGCTTCTTCACAAACAACTAGATAGCCCCTGTTAAATGTAATCAGCAATCAATGGTTCACAAGCTTTTTAGCTGCTGCTGAGCCTTAATTGGTCCTTGTTAGTTTCTGTCTTGTTTTACCTATAAGCATATCATGCCAAAGCAGTTAGAAGACGATATCATAATTGATTATCCCAGTGGCTAACATTCGATGTGCTGAAATGGCTGTAAATCCTTTGGGGACACTTCCAAGGACAGGATTATTAAATCAATTTACACTTTTTGGAGAAGCCATCCATTTTGATTAACTTGCTGCAGTCATGTATCTGTTAGATATTTTTCTCAATTGACCCATTTTTCCCCCTTTTAGTAATTTAGCATGTTGTTCGTATATACTTTTTGTCGCGGCCTAAATGGACAACTAGTTCTAGGAGTATCTGGTCCTTATTTCGAGCCAGTCTTTAATTTTTCCCATTCTTTGTAAAGATTTTGTGCTTTTTCGGTAACTGATTTGTTGTCCCTTGGCAATTCTACAGGATGCAACTGACAATAAATATCTTACTGAAGATTTTTCTTGGTTTCTGCAGCTTAACAGGGAGGGTGTTCTGCTTTTACGTGGTCTGGATTCAAGGCTGTCTAAAGATCTTCCTTCTGATCTTCAGAAACTCCGATGCAAGGTGAAATGGCCTCTATATTCAATGTTTTGCATTCATTGTTGGGCCCCTTTGTAGGTCTAGTTGTTAAAGAGCCTTGGATTAGCACGCCCCAAAAAGAAAAATTATGCCAGAGTACTCAGGAGATAATGACAATTGTTTTATAATGCATCCTGTTCTTGTTTATCTTTTCAGTCCAATGGCTTCATGTTCTCAATACCTTGCGCTGAGGACTATTATTTGTCTTACTTCAGGTGGCATTTCATGCACTAAAATTTGCTCCGCAAATTTTGGAGCTTGGCAATAGGCTTGTTGAGAGGATACGGAGCAAGGGGCCCTACCTTGCCCTTCATCTACGAATGGAGAAGGACGTGTGGGTGAGGACTGGTTGCCTTCCAGGTCTGAGCCCTGAAGACGATGAGATGATCAGCACAGAGCGGAAACAACGGCCTGAACTCCTAACCGCACGATCAAACATGAGTTTTCATGATCGAAAGCTTTCTGGTCTGTGCCCATTGACTTCCATGGAGGTAGCAAGGTGAAAATTGGTCCTGATTCCATATATTTCATATCAGCTGTTGAGAATGCATATTAATTTCCTAAGGGATTGATGGATCAGAGCTTTTTTCTGGGTTGATATTCTAGGCTGCTCAAAGCTCTTGGTGCTTCGAATGATGCAAGAATATATTGGGCTGGAGGGCAACCTCTTGGTGGAAAAGAAGCTTTGCTACCGCTAACTAGAAAATTTCCTCATCTCTACAGCAAGGAAGACCTTGCCTTGCCCGGTGAACTGGAGCCATTTGAGAAGCGAGCTTCATTTATGGCTGCAATTGATTATATAGTTTCAGTGAACAGCGATGTCTTCATGCCATCTCATGGGGGAAACATGGGGCATGCAATCCAGGTATCATCCACTATATTGTCTTCAGTCAATCATAAATTGATGTACCGAAAATGATCTCTGCTCGTCCATCTTTTCAGCAGTTAAAAGGATCTGCGATGAACTTTTGGTTGATTCATTTATGATCTCCAATGTATTTGTGCTAGTGTCGGAATCTCAAACAAACTCTGTTAATGCAGGGAGACCGAGCCTATGCAGGCCACAAGAAGTATATAACCCCAAACAAACGACATATGCTACCTTATTTTCTCAATTCTTCTCTCCCAGAAGAAGAGTTCAACAGGATCATAAAGGAGTTGCACGTTGAATCCTTAGGTCAGCCAGAACCCAGGACTAGCAAAACCGGAAGAGATGTCACGAAGTTTCCTGTCCCCGAATGCATGTGCAGCCACGATTCACATTAACTCCTTATGAATGGATTTGGCTGTTCAATGGATTGCACTATCGAGAGATTAACAACTTCATCAGCACATCGCTTGAACTTGACCCCTTTATAACGCTAGATAATCCTGTTACTATTCTGCGTCGGGGGAGCATTGGTGCTACTGGGAAATTATTCATCTTGGAATGCATTTCCGGCTGGTGAAGTCATACTGAGAGCTGACTCCTGCATCCATCCGAATGCTTTTCTGCTTAGTCTTTGAATGTATGTACATGGTAAGGCAAGGTAGTCAATACGACAAGAATGGTATACGGCTGATTTATTTTAGCTCATTTTAACATATAAATTACCTTTTCCTTTTTGGTTCTGTTTCATTTTAGAATAGATAGATTACATATCAGATTCATTCTTTGTATCAGAAAACCATGTAACTCAGATTGATAAGTGTATATTACTCCCAAGTAAGAGCTTTCGCAATGCTATTCAATTGTCGGGGGTGCTTGGTTACCGTCCATGGGCTTTGTTAGGCATTTCAAAATGCATAATCTCATCCATGGCCAACTATATTTTGTACCCATGTAACCATATGAGTATACCAGTCGAATTAACTGCTTCAGAGAATGCAGTCCAAACTTTTGTTACTTCCCTTCGTTGATTAAAATCGAACATTCTTGTGCCTATTTCTACGCGAGAAGGTTCAAGTAAAAATAAAAAAAAAATTAGTATATTTTTATATTTTATATTTGTATAAATCAGTATAGTATAAAACTATAATATAAAAGTTTTTGTATTAAGTTGAGTCTACGGAGCGCTATGCCACCAGCCATAAACGTTCAACAAATCAAGACAATGTTGCAACTAAAAATCTAGAAGACTTCCTGTCTTACAGGCTTATGTCGACTCAAAAATAGAGAGCTTCTCTCTTGTTGTATTACGATTGACATGAATAAAACACAACTTCTTATTTTATTTTACTTTAAAGTAGATATCAAATAAAACATGAATTCTGAATTAAATTAATAGAATTTTATGTTAAAATCAAGTTGAATTTAACTATAAGAAAAAAAACTCTTAAAATAATAAAATATCATTAGTATTGATTTAGCTCATCCAATATTTTGTGTTAGACTTGAGCTTATTTTAATTTAGCCAAGTAATGCTCTCAAGAAAAGTGTATAACACACGTATAGAAGTAGTTGTAGGGAGAGCCACTTGTCTCTTGTTCTATCATTCTTGTTACCTGAATTTCATTTTAATAAGCTTTGTATGACGAAATCCCCATTGGGTAGGAAAAGGAGATTTTTTAGGTCTTATAGATATGAGCGCTATACCTCCTAATGTTGGAATTTGATATTGGCTGCGAAGCACCCACCCCGATCTACGACGAGAAGGGAGCTTGTTACCCTAACATGGCTCGCAGGTTTAATGGCGCCAGCAAGCTATGGTCGCAGAGCTCTTAGGCCATTCGACGCAGGCTGGAGCTAACTTGGGCTCTAGGCAATTGGAATGCCATCCTGAAAACTAATTCCAACATAATCAAGTATAAGCATTTTACACGATTTTTGTCTTAACTAATAACCAACAATGAATACAGAATTCCCAAATGATGGGTACCAACAAATTTTTTTGGTGGTTGATGCGAGGCAAAATATTAAAGCATCAAACTTCCACCCAGTGCAGCATAGGGTTTAGCATGTGTTTGAACCTTTATGATTCACCTCGTCTGTTCTCAGAATTCAAATCCGATTGCACCCAAGTGAGCAAAATATTAATAACTTCAGAAAAAACTTGAATGTTTTTAGTTTATGTCGAACATGAAATAAAGACCTATATCCTTTACAAATAAATATTTTCAAAATAGAAATGAGTTCATATTTTATAAAACAATAGCTCGACTATTATTTTTAAGAAAATGTTGATAAGAACTTGAATTATTTTAAATCTCGTTCAAGGGAAAATTTGGGCTAATCACATTTTCCAAATGGAAAAAAAAATAAAATTTATGGGCACAAGCTGAATATTAATAATAGAAACACAAGCACCTAAAAAGTGAGCATAGATTTTCTGAATTTTGAGCATTAAAATCGTTAAATAAGCAAAATATCATCTACTTAGAAAATTCAGTTTTCCAAATTATAAAATTTCTTTTCGTTTATTCTCTAAAAAGGTCTCTCAATACTCTCATCTTCACAGGACTCGGTTCCTGGGGTTCATCAGCCGTCACTGCCAATGATGCTCGTACAAATTGTGAAAGCTGTGGGAGATCACGAAAGGCATGAACGCGTTGCGGGCCTTGTTAGGAAGGCGGCCTCACATCGCCATGAGAAGTGGGGCTGGCTTTTATCGTTTCGGCCCTAAATATATATATATATATATATTTATTTATTTTTGTATTTATTATGGGTTCTCTTAAAGTATTGCTTGCACGCAGTGATGCTTTTAAAAATTTAAATTATTATTCATGTATTTTATGATTTTTTAAAAAGTTCCTTATTTATTTATTGTGTAACAAGTTAATTTGTTTTCCACTTCATCAGCAACAAGAATCTGTAATGGGCAAGCCAGCGGATTGTAAATGCTAGGGGTCTAGTTGAGGGAAAGAAATGTTAAAAGATTTAATAGAATATTAGTAATACTGCGGATTTGCTTGCTATGTAAGTACTTTGAGCCAATTAATAAAGACTCCTCTAATTAAAAAAAAAAAAAACAAAAGAAAGAAAGAAAGAAAAAGAAACTATGCACCAAAAAAAGAAAAAACTCTCTTTTTTTTGTTTAGCAAAATAGGAAAGTAGAAATTGAGCTCCACAATCTCTGTTTTGTTGAAAAAAAAATAAAGAAAATAGAAATAGTATTCCACAATTTCGTTAAATTTTTTTCAAAAATTTAAACTTAGGGTCATATAATATAAAGCGAAAATTTCTTATTATTAGGCTACAGCGAAGTTAAGACTTAATTATTAAAAAAAAAAAAAAAGGACTGGGAAAGGCGGAGGCTTGCAGATAAATCAAAGTGGGAGGCTTTGGAAAAAGGATTTTCAATAATACGACGAGTCGGGGGTTCGTAATTTTTTTTGTTTGACAATGAAGCAGGAAGGGTCCAACCAAAGCGCAACGACAACAATATTGAAAAGCAACGGACGGCTAGCGCCCTACTGTGAGACGGGAGAAGCACACAAGAAAACACAGACGGGGAAATAGCCAATGAACAAAGGCGCTGTGCAATCGCAACGCTTGGGACCAAGGCAGCCAATAGCGTGAAAGCACACGGATCGCCGACGTGGCACGAAAATTCTAAATCCCGCCTAGATCCCCAAAATCTTCATTTCGTGGGCAATTGAATTTCGATTTCTCCACCGAAACTTAACGCGCTTCTCTGCCCCTTTGGGTGCATCTCTCTCTGTCTTGTGTACCAAATCCAATCATATAATTTTCGCCCATTTGACTTCGCTCTATCTCCTCGAAAACCTACTTGCTTTTGCCGGTAGTTCCGCCACCACCAGGTGAGTTTCAGCCATTCTCAGTCGGTTTTTGCATATGTCTGACCCGTTTTGATCGATTTTCTTTTTTGTTTGCTGATCTGCTCTCTCTCTCTCTCTCTCTTAATTTTTTTTAATTGCAGGATTCGCCATGAAAGGAGGTAAATCGAAGGCAGATGCCAAGAACACTAAGTAGGTTTTCGCTTATCATTTTCTTTTTTTTTTTTTTAACGTTTTCTGCTTTTCCTTTTCTTTTCCGCTTCCTTTGCCTGCCAATTTGGAAAGTTTTACGGGGAGAATCGATTTCTGTAGAGCCTGGAATTGGTAGATCTGAGAAATTTAGCTCTAAAACTGTCGGAACTTTTCATATTTGTTTAAGTCTATTTGCTTTCTGATTCGTTTGTTTGTGGCGATAGGCTTGCCGTCAACAAGAAGCCTGCCAAGGGGAGGAAATCTAGAAAGGCCGCCAAGGACCCCAATAAGCCTAAAAGGCCTGCAAGTGCCTTCTTCGTTTTCATGTAATCATCGACATCATGTTATCTTCCTTCCATTTCTTCTTATGTATAAAATGAGAAAATTAATTCTGAAGTTAAAGAGGAAAGAAAAAAAAAACACCCTGAATTCTGTTATATGGCATTGACTTCTGGTCCAAGTGATGTAAATTTCATCTCTGTTTGCTGATTTGATGACTCTAGGGAGGAGTTTAGGGAACAGTACAAAAAGGAACACCCTAAAAACAAATCGGTTGCTGCGGTAAGTTGGTTCGTTGTTTCTTATTTTTGACAAATTTGTCTCCAGTTAACTGGCTTGTCATTTGAAACAGAAATTTTCTTTCTTTGTTTTATTTTTTCAGGTTGGCAAAGCCTGTGGAGATAAATGGAAGTCAATGTCTGAGGCTGTAAGTATTTTCCTTTCTTGGGATTCTCTAAATTCAAATTTGTTTACAGTTTGATTAATTTGAAATCTAATATAGGACAAAGCCCCTTACATGGCCAAGGCTGACAAAAGAAAGGTTGAATATGAGAAGAAGATGAAGGCCTATAACAGGGGTCAGGTATGGCATTGATCTTGATGTTATATCTGAGGTTTTAACTATACAAGAGAATGGTGGTTGCATTCATCTATTTTGGTTTTTTTTTGGGGTAAAATAACACTCAGGCTGAAGGCCCCAAGGACGAAGAGGAGTCAGAGAAGTCAATGTCTGAGGTCAATGATGAGGATGAGGATGAGGAAGAGGGCAGTGGAGAGGTTAGTTGACAGGACATGCTGTTAGTTTAAAGATGGAATTACTTAAATTGTGGGCTTGAAGTTAATAATGACTGATTTGGCATTTTTTTGTTTTTTATCTTGCAGGAAGATGATGAGTAGAATTGGATAAGGGGACATAGCATAGGGATGTAGGTTGTTACAATGTTTCCCTTGTTGATCAATATCTGCTTATTAATGTTGTTTATCAGTTGTCATTTAAATGAGAATGATAATCTACCGCCTTTGGTATTTGGCCCCTTACATTCTTATGCAATGTCAATGGGTGGTTATTTGTTGTGTACTTTGCCACAAAGTTTAATGATTTAGCCAAGCAGTATCTTCTGAAGGGTATAGCTCTCTGTGTTATTGTATTCCTTAATTTGATTTTTCTGCTTCAATTTTCCCCTTCAAATCATCTTGTTTAGCTAGAAATATTTTTGTTTCTCCATTCATGATTGCTCGTTTTGTTTCTGGCTGTTTGACTTTATCAATTATTAACAATGCAATGTGAGTTGAGATGTTTGGTGACTTTAAAAAAAGGGACGGTAGTTATTTGGAGATGTTTGAGGGTTGATTTGCTGTATGGTTTTGATGTATATCAACGTTGTTTGTCTTTGTGTGAGTTTTAAATAATTTTTTGGTTTAAATATTAAAGGTCATTACAAAGGTTTTGAGACAGACAGTGGTTGTAGGCGATTTTATTGTCAAGGTGCTTAGCTTGTTAAATTTTGTTAGTTATATATATATATATATATATGTATATATATATACTTATGCTGCTTGAGACCCTTTAAGAGGCATGGTCTCGTGGAGTTTGGTTCTAGTCTCACCACATGAATCTCAACTGCTATAGATAGCTTGTAGTCAAGGCTTCCATTTTGCTGGGTTAAACACAATTTTGTTTTCCAAAGTATGTTGATTAGAAAATATGTGCCTTTGGGAGCAGCATTATTGCCTAGTAATATGATTAATCTTTGGCCAAAAAGGGACCATTGTTATGGTCTGGTATTAAAATCATTATAAAGTTCTCAAATAATGTGGCATGATGTACACTGAAGTTTTTTGTTTGTAGAAGTTTCTTAAATTTATAAAGTAGAGTTTGATATCTCTAATTAAAATGTCTGTTAGGTACTTGGTAAAAGAAACTTTGGGTAATTGTGGCACTATCATATTTTGCGAATAAAGCGACTGTTGGTATCCCGATGAAAGAAGTCTCATGCGCTGCGTCATTGCCTCAATCGCAAATATTAGGCCATTGAGAATTTCTGGTAGGGCTTTACCTCCAGAGGGAAAATATTCAAACTAGTGCATCAATATTTTTCAATTTTCGCAGTGTACTTGAGAGAATCGGAACTTGGCCATCAGAAGCACTAGTTCAATAGTTTTGGGCTGGGTAATCCAATGGTGCAACCATTTTCGCAATGAGTTTCCCTATGGACATGGAGAATTGCTTCCGTGGTTTCCAATCACATTATTCTGGTGCACGTATAAACAGCCGGCAACGCAAACGAAGAATCTGACAACATATTATTCTTTGTATAGCAAGTGTTTTTCGGGTGTTCTAAAACGGGGCCAAACGTTGAATATTTAGCAATGTTCAGTTCCAATTGACAATTCAATGGGTGGTAATTGGGGTGGTGGCGGCAGCGGCGGCGGCGTCTTCAGCTTTGTTTTCGAGGAATGGATAATCTGTATAACCGAATGCAGGGTCATCTGTATAAAAAGTACTTCTGTCATACTTGTTGAGTTCTGTCTTGAGCTCAATCCTTCGAGGTAAGTCAGGATTAGCAAGAAACCAACGTCTAAAAGCAACTAAATCAGCACGTCCGCTGGCAACCACTTCAGTCCGCCCTTGCTTTCATATCCCCCAGCAACAATGAAAGTCCCTTTGAATGCCTGTCTCATGGGCAAAAGGCTATGTTTGGTCTCCCGCGAATCAAACTGTGTGATCATCCGGGGCTCTATCATATGACAATACAGGATGCCATATTTGTTCATGGACTGGGCCACGTACAGACCAAGAGCTTCAGGATTTGAATCGCCACAGTCATTGTAGTCGGCAAATGGAGAGAGTCTGATGCCAACTCTGTCAGCTCCAATCTCATTAGCAACTGCCTGAACTACTTCCATCGGGAAGCGGCAACGATTCTCTAAGCTCCCTCCATATTCATCCACCCTGTCATTAACTTGGTTTTTCAAGAATTGATCAATAAGATAACCATTAGCTCCATGAATCTCCACCCCATCAAACCCTGCAAGGGAGGGATTAAAAGTCATGTTATTCTGTTCCATTTTATCCAAAAAAGCTTGTCTGTAAAAAAAAAAAAAAAACTAATGACGGATAAAGTTTTAAGCTCATACATCATTAGACCTATTTATCAAGGACTTTGTCTCACTGAAGGTGAGGGAGGTTTCTTTTTCTTCAATTTTCAGCAAGTGTTACTACAAAAATCGACTCGTGAACAGTCTACAATATGATTAATCCTCAAAGCGTGAAAATGCCAAGGCCTTTCAACCTGTTAAAGATCAGCCCATAAAAGATCTGGAAGGCTGATTGTTAAAACTAACAGACAAATTAGCGAAATGGGCACGGGAACAGCGGGGTCAAGGGATAGTCTTAGTGTTCCAGAGTACAACTCTCCACAAAACAGCCAGGAGTGTCAACGTTCCAGGAGCTGAAAATCTTGGCAAACTGCCAAGAACAAGTGTCTCTGTTCCAGGGCCGATGATCTCTGTAAACAGCCAAGAATGATCAAAAGGCATGTTTCTACTAACTGCAACGTCTGTAAACAACAGGATGTGCCATGCGGGGACTACCATTACAAGGAATGACAAGTGCTAGCTACGGAAACTGGAAGCTTGTAAATAGCAAGAAACCCCTCAGCCAGACAGGGACACACACAAGCACCCTCAAAGCCTCTCAGGAGTAAATTTACTCTTCCTCTTCGCATTGTTCAATCAAGGACATCAGTTTTCTTACACTTTACCACATTTTCCTGAGTTTTCTCGCCAAGATTTTGGTACTTTTCTCTTGCTTACTTCACCAATAAATGCTAGGTTGCTGAGTTGCTAAGTTAATTCTCTTGCCTGCAAGTTAGATTTGCCCTCAATTTCCTCCACACACTTAGGCACGCTTGGTCTCGACATGTCCTTGGAGAAGCTACGACAAGAGGCCTTCAACTGATAGGTTTGTGCACATGAACCTGTGCTATTGTTATGATTTCCAACACTTTGTATTTTGCTCGTTATGATATTTCAAAAAGTGATGAAAATAATTTGGATCATTAGTGTTAATGCTAGCTGTTGTAAGTTCTGCTAATTATTATTGCTTATTAGCTTGAGCCAGAGACCAGAACTCAATTTTTTAGCATAAATAGTCTTTGTTCTACACATCGATGGCCTGATCTGAGCCTCCAGGACAAATTTTTTTTTTCTATTGTTTGTTATTCCAGGCGAAAACAGTAAGTTGACAGTTCAATACGATAATCAAGGAAGAATTTACCATACAATCATAGATAGTTCTTCAGAATTCAAGTTCATTGCCTGTATATAATTAAAGAAAGCATGATTCAGATTCAAGCTAAAGTCAAATGTATGCATAATCGGTCTCCACCTTTTGGCTTACCTGCAATGCTAACTCAATGTCCAACTAAATATCGTATCACCACAACCTATGATTTTATTTGGAAACAAGAATGATAACTGATTTACAATCACTAGAGAAACTCAACATTAGACAGGAGCCATGAAGAATGTTGGCGATTAAACGCATGACTTGGAAAAAGAGTCTAGATGGAAGTTACCTGCCTCTACAGCATTTCTAGCTGCATTTCTGAAGTCATTAACAATTTGAGGGATCTCATCAGTTCTGAGCTTACGGGGAGGTGGATATTCCGCAGGGCTATTGCCATCAATTTGAACCTTTGCTGCAATGGGCTTGTCAGTGCTGGATATGGGAGGCCAGCCATTGGGTTGCCAATCTGTAGAGAATGCAAATTTTCAGCAATGTCTCAACCCCCGTCCTACTCCCTCGAGAAAATTGAGTTTAGAACGCATTGTATAAGGAGCAATAAACTCTATTATTATTATTATTATTATTATCTTTTTTTTTTAAAAAAAAAAAACAGTTTTATCTTGAAATTTTGTAAGTACTGCAAACGAATTAGTTCAATTTTTAGTGGTCAAGTGATGTAAAGAAGTACCTGCACACTAGAAATGTACTTGAGATCTAATTCCACGTAATGAGCAAAGAAGATCATGACTTCTATGGACAGAACTGCTGCTTGAAACTAAAGGGCGCAACAATAATCCTAAAGCCTAATTCGTAGTATGAACACAAGAAAGATTTTGTGGGGTAAACAATGGGAGAAAAAAGACAAGTAGAAAACTAATTCCAAATACTTGGGAGCCAAAAAGTGGTCTTTTCTAAGTCAGTTGTAATATGATTAGAAGAAAATAAGCAAACCAAATAAACGAGAGCCATGCTACTTAACTGTAGTTCGAAGCTCTTCCTGCATGCCAAAGTTGGCAAAAGAATATGCTTCCTTTCTTGTGAACAGCATCCACAATCGGTTTCCATGCTTCCACTTGTTCTTTTGTCCAGATTCCAGGGGTGTTTGGGTAACTTTTCCAGGTTCATTCATTTTTATGTGAATTGAAAAGAATTAGGATTGGAAGAACATTATTATTTCCGGGAGGTTCTGAACATATCAAAAAATCTTCTAACACATTGTTAAAAAAAAAAAAAAAGGGAAATCAAGTAAAAGAAAAGTCAAAGTACCCATGAGCAGTATCTGAAACTCCACAGGCTTCTGCAATCAAGAGACCACCCTGTGTCGCTCTTTGAGAATAATACAGAATTGCATGCGGCTGAGCAGTGAAGTTGTAGGACCTCAATCTCGACATTGGGGCCAGAACTACCCTGCGTAATAAGCAAGCGCGCGCGCGCGCGCACACACACCAAAATTAAGCATATTCACATAATATATGAATACCATACAGCTATATATATCATTAAATTAGAAGCAGAAGCAAGCTTTTTTATTTTTCCCGGTCCCAGTAAGCATTTAATACTCGACAGCTTTTTTTTTTAATGCTATTTGGAAATGCGATGACGAGGAATCTAATGATACAAAGTCAACGTGCAAGAAGTTAAATTGGATCGCTACTGGTAGCATATAGCAACCTAACCTGTGGGAGAGTTTAAATTCTCCCATCGTGTATGGCGTGATTAAGGGTATCCGCGTCGCCGCCTCCACCATTTCAGCCTCCTTCTTCTTGCCCTCTCTTTCTCTTTCTCGTTCATAAGATTGGTGGTGTTCACTCCAAAAGTCGTTGCATTTGCATAGCGACGTGGCGTACACGTCCAATCTATTGAAAAAGTGGGCGGTATTTTTTAGGGTATATTTTTAAATTAATTAGATATATGTTATTTGTTCTAATTTATAATCTCTTCAAAAGTTTTTTTATATATAACTTTGTTTCTCTTTTTTTTTTTCGTCTTATTTCAATAATTTATATTATTTTTAATAATAAAAAATATTAAATCTTAGTAATACTAAAAATAAGCTACATAAATAATAATATTTATTATTAAATCATTATATAATATAGTATTTATTTCAGCAAATCTAAATAATATAGTGAACAAATCTTAAACCATATATTCTAATTAATTGGCAGTATAAATATTTTATATAAATAATTTTATAATAACAAACTTCTTATAAATATAATTGGCATAATTAAAAGTCTTACATTTATATCTTTTTTTATAAATATTTTAAAGTTAAACTTATAATTTATTGAAACGAATTTACTTCTGCATTCATATAAATGTACTAAGTGCCTCCACCATAAAATACTTTTTAAAATATATCAAGAGTTGTAAATCTTAATTTGCTTTTTATATTGCAAATATTAAACATTATATGACTTTAAGATTTAAATTATTAGTAATAATGTTTCAATCACACTTATAATGTACTTTGATTTATTGAACTCATAGTTAGATATTATATTAATTATTGAGTCAATTTTTCATCATTTATGATTACTCTTTGATATATTGTTTGCTAACTCTTTTGTCAATTCTTTTATTAAAAGATTAGCTTTATTTTGACTTAAAGTCATAAAATCAACTATAATTATTACATTGATTTCTTACATAACTATATATAAATCTAATGTATGTGAACTTGCCATTATACACTTAACTAATTGATGCATTATCATAGTGTATAAAATAAGTGCTATTGACTTTGGCTATAAAGAAATCTAATAAAGTAAATGTCTTAATCATTTGACTTTTTTACTTGTTGAAATTAATGTTATAAACCCTATAACTATGGTATAATCAACAATACAAGTTTGTTTCTTGAAACCTTATGAAATTATACTATTACTTAGTAAAAGTTTGATTTTCTTTGTGAGTAATCCAACTAACATTTGAATATCTTTTTTAAATTAAAGAATAACTTAAATATCTTATTAAAAAATCATTTATTCTCTTTAGGTACTTCAAAATTTTATGTCCTTCATACTAATACGTGTTATTTAGGTTACTTGTATACCTATTTATTTTGTTAACTATATAGGTTATATCTAATATGACACATTTTATTACATATATAAGATATCTTATTATTTTGACATATTTTAGTTGTGACACTTGACCTTTAATATTCTTTGTAAATTGCATGTTATAGTTAATTAGGGTAAAAGTATAAATACAATTTATATCATTCAACTTATTAAAAACTTTCTTAATGTAATATGATTAAGTAAGCATTATTATCTTTTGACCTCTTAAAATTTTAATTCTAAGAATAACATTTGTCTTATCTATGTTCATATTAAAACTGTTAGATATAAGTTTTTGGTAATTTTAACTTATTTCTAGGTTAGTTTTAAAAACCAACTTATTATTTACATACAAATAAACAAACTTGTCAAATTTATCAATCTTGAAACCATTAACAAGTACAACTTAATTAAACTTTTGGTGTCATTACTTTAGAACTTGTTTTAATACAAACAAGGATCTAATATGATTACATACCTTTTTCTCTTGGTCATATACCATAAACCTTATAGGTTATTTCATATATCCTTTATCTTTTAGTTCACCATTTAAAAATGTTATTTTAATGTCCATTTGATAAATCATTAAACTATGGATAAAAGCTAGTACAATAAACATTTTAATTATTATAATTCAAGTTATTGGTAAATATGTATTGAAATAGTTGACATATTACTTTTCTATAATGCCTAACTTTTTTTTTTGGGACCAATTTAACTTTGAATTAGTTAATGGTTTTATTAATTTTCATTTTCTTTTTGAAAATCTATTTACATTTAATTGACTTTAAGTCAGACGATAAGTTTACCAATTCCTAAGTCATACTACTCATAATTAAGTTTATTTAATCATTTATTGCTCCTTTTAAAACATAACATCTTATTATTTTATCACTTCTTCAAATGTCTTAAGATCATCTTCAATATTAAAGTAAAATAAAATTTTATTACTTATTAATCATCTTTTTCCTTTGATTAAGAACATAAATAAGTCATAACTGAAAGACTTTTCTTTCCTTACTCTTTTACTTCTTTGGAGTTCAATGACTTCCTCATTTGCCTTTTCATTTGTTATATATCATTTTCCTTTTTAAGAACTTGTAATTATTTTTGAAATATTGAATTGTTGATGAATCTATTCTTATTAAATATAACATCTCTTGATTCAATAATTATGTTGAAGGATATTGAGCTATTAAATTTTATGAGCATAAATTGCTAAGCCTTATTATTATGGGTAAAGATTAAAAAGATGCATTTAATTCATTTTTCTCTTAAAAATTTTCCTTTTTGGTTCAAAAAATTTAATAATTATTCTATATTTTCAATTAAAGTTTGGTTTTCTTTTATTCTAAAACTCATATAAGATCATTTTGCTCTTTTCAATTGGAACTCTATTCAAAGTATAATGTGTAATAAGAAGTGCCTGACCTTAAAAACCTTGGCTTAAGCTAGAATTTTATAACATGACATTTTACCATTTTGTTAATATGTGTTTTTTGTGTTTTGCAACATCATTTTATTGTGGCGTGTAAGGGATAATAATTTCATGAATAATTCTCATAAACTCAAAAAATATAGTATCATAATATTTTTTTCCTCTATTAAATTGTAACAACTTTATGGAAAATTTATTTTACAATTTAACTTCAATTTTATACATCTTGAATCCTTTAAGTATTAAATATGAAAAAATTTAGAGTAATTATTGATGAATATTACAAAATATTTCTTTCCTTATAGTGTTAGTGTTTTATATATGTCATATATATTACTATGTATTAACTTTAGTATACTTGATATTCTTTGAATTGTAGGGATTGAATTTCTTGTTATTTTTGTTAGCATGCACGTTCTACATTTATTTTTAGATTTCTCAAAGTATAATAATAAATTTAACTTAGTTTTATTATGCAACTTTTTGAAATTCATATGTTTAAGTTTATTATATTAAAGGAAATAATGTTTAGCAACATAAGTATAATTAATAACACTATTATTATTAATATCAATATTCAATTTGAAAATACCATCACATAAATAGCTCTTTCTCACAAACACTCTCTCTTTGGAGAGGAAAAATTATCAACTTTAAATACAAGTTTAGACTTAAACTTGTTAAAAAGACTAGCTAAAATTAGATTTTTCTTAACTTTTAGTATATAAAATACATTCTTAAGGGTAATGTAAACTTTAATTCCACCTCTTTTATTCCTTTTATTAGAACTATGACAAAATTTGCTATGTACATAATAATGTCATTTTTCACTAATTTCATAAATTTGAAGAAGTTTTTGTTCTTACAAATATATCGGGTAGTGTCAAAATTAATCAACCAAATAATGTCATTCTTAATCAATTTGATTTTTATGATCATACCATTAATTTCTCATTTATTGCTTGTGAGGATTCATGTTTGTCCTTTTTCTTCTTGAAAAGGTGATATTCATATTTGTATTGTCTTTTTTACAACAATATTGATAATTGTCCTTTTTCTTTTATTTTTTATCTTTCTTTTGATCATCATTAAATTAATTATTCCTTTTCTTTATAAGTTTACCAAATTATCCCTTCTTAATTATATGCACTTTAAAAAAATATGAGAATCGTACTTTTTTTTTCTTTTACATGCTAAATTCTTCTTCCATACTAAAATTTTTAGTGAGACTTTCAAAAGAAATATCCTTTAACTTATATTATAACATTCTCTTAAAGTCTTTTTATGAAAGGTTTAGTTTGTTAATAATGAAGTAAATAACAATAATTTCATCCATTGATATTTTGTGTTGTGAAAATTAATTCAATGTTCTTTTCAATCTCAACAAATTGTTATATTATTAGTTTGTTATTAATCATCTTATAATTATTAAATTTAAAGACAAAAAATTTTTTTACTAAATTTATCTTTTTGC
This sequence comes from Ceriops tagal, assembly GCA_021533255.1. Taxonomy (NCBI): domain Eukaryota; kingdom Viridiplantae; phylum Streptophyta; class Magnoliopsida; order Malpighiales; family Rhizophoraceae; genus Ceriops; species Ceriops tagal. The sequence continues at coordinate 1,706,597 of CM038601.1, forward strand.
ATGTATTTTATTGTTTAAAAGTTTTAGTAGACTTCAAATAATGAATTATTCATCGTATTTAAAATATGCCCATATAAATCTTATAATCTATCTTTTATTTATACCTATTACTAGTATCAATAACATTCTTATTATTTATCTCTTATAGTCTTGCAGTATTCAAAACATAGGTCATATATAATGTTATCAACAAATAGTGAACCTTTTTTTGTTAGTTTATGAAATTGTTTTATCAAGCCTATTTAATTATATGATATTAAAAGTCAATTATTTCAAAGTTTTAACCATAATTGTTAAAAAAAAATTACTTTAAGATTATTGGAATAAAAATTTATAAATTTGGAATATTCAAAACTGCTTCAAGTAATGTAACAATGTTATTGTCATTAAAGTGAAATTCATACTCTAATCATTACACTAGAGTTAATACAAATTCTTTTATAATATAAAATAAAACCCTTAATTAAACTTATATACTTATAGAATCAAAACATTATAAAAACTTATGTATAGCAATATTATTTGTATTGTATTTTGTTTTCCTATAGTAAAATAGAATTAGTATAGTTTCTTTTATAAAATTCTATTAGGATTAGTTATGTACCTTAATATAATTGCTTTAGAGATATAACTATTTAGACATGTAATTATTTTGAATTATAATTATTTGCACATAAAATTATCATGTACAAATGATTATTTTAGTTATTTAGATAAAATATAATAGTTTTAGATAAACGTATCTCTTGCACACTAAACAATATAATAATTGTATCTAATTATTGAAAAAAAATCATTTATATAAGTATAATTATTATCAAATCTTAATTAATTTAAAAATATAATAAATTATTGTAATAATTGACCATAAGTATGTGCACATATTGAATTCATCTATAAAAGCACCTAAAATGTGCATATATGTTTCGTGTGTGCGTATAACACTTTTTATAATATCTCTTTTAAAATAACTAAATATATGTCATTTGTTTTGATTTGTAATTCTTTTAAAATTTTTGTTTCTTTTTTTTATATGAGAATTTATCTCTCTTTCTTCTTTATCATCTTTTAAAAATATACTAATATTCCTTAAAAATAAAAAAGAAAATTTTGTTGAAATCGCCCATCATACAATTGTTTTTTCTTCCAGCCTCTCACTTTCAACTAATTTGTCCAAAAGAATAAATAAGTTATAGAAGCATTAAATTCAACCTTGACACTTTAAGGTTAATGGGGTCCTTTTAAGTCTTGGAACCAGTTGACAAAATACACACAGCATTAGAAAATGTCATTGTTTGTGGCTGTCACTGGCAAGGCAACGATGCTCCCATCATGATCAGTATCACATGGATATTAAGAATTGTATTAAATGTTCTTCTTTTAGTTATGACAAGCCCAGGAAATCGAAAGGAGTTAGGAATTTTGTTTTGCTTTTATTAGTTTGCGAAAGATCTTTTTTTTGGATTAAATATTAATAACTATTTTATAATTGGGATATAACTTAAGATTAAAGAGGTGCCATTAAAGAATGAAATTGCATTTGGTCCAATTTGATCTGAACTAGTCCGTCTAATTTATCCACCCCTCACTCTCTTTTTTTTTTTAATTTTAAATTTTTTATTAAAGTAAATGAAAATTTTCAATAAATAAATGCCTTGAACTTAACTGAGTAATAATAATTAAGTTGCATGCATATTTTCTTTAAGATTTAGAGAAATCAAATTCCATCTAATTCCCCTTTTCATTGTCCCTAAGCAAATATACTCAACCAATTTCAATTTGTAAGCCAGTTCTAGTAGTAGGGTTAATTTAAGAATAATGTTAAAAAAATCAATATATCATAAAATATTCTCTCAATTAAAATAAATAATTTTTTAATATCTTTTAAAAAAATCTTTTTACATTATGTTTAATATTACTCTTAATTTAATTGTGGTGTCGGTGGAGTTTGGGGTTTGAGCGCTGGCTTGGATTCGCGGAGCCGAAAAGTCAACCGTGGAAAGGAGATGTCGGCAGCGAAGTATTAAAACTAAATTTCAATCCACATTAATTAATCTCGAGAAACTAACTTATTTATTTGCAGAATTTTCTATAATTTTATGTTTTTGTTTTAAAATACTTATATTTATACACAGCCAAATTTCTTCTAGTAAAAAGGACTAATTGAGATTTGTTAGAACGGACCATCAAAACGAAAATTAAAAAAAAAAACAGAGAGAGAGAGAGAGAGAAGAAGATGAAAAAAAATTAAAAAAAAAAAATCAGCATGTTTTCCCTCCTCCTGTTTTTCAATCATCCAAACCAAACAGTGTTTTGAGTATACAAGACTCCAAATACGATTTAACTCGTAACGGAACCTAAATATCCACACACACTCTCTCTCTCTCTCTCTCTCTCTCTATGTATAGATATGGTGGCCTGTTCGGTCCCAAAAGCTGAGATCTGCACAAAAATAAAGGCGGTGCGCATTCACATTTATCCCAATTGAATCCGCTGGTTCGGCCGCTGATCTGGTGGACCGAAGCTCCTGCATTTCCACGATCTGTTTTCTAATACGCTCTACAATCCTGTAAGTGTAATCTGATCTCCTGCGCTTGTAGTTTCTTACGCTCAGTCAGTTTTTTTTTTCCCACTCATTTTGATCTTAATTATTGATTGTCTATGTCTATGGAAGACATGGTCTTCTTCTTCTTTTTTTTTTTTAAGTTTTTTTCCCCTTCCAAAATTTACGTTAGACTAGAGCGTTGGGTTTGATTTTTTTTTTTGCCTCTTTTTTTTTTTTGGGCTTGGTGTTTTTATTGTAGGTAGTAGAAGTGTGAACCGGATATGAGTACCAACAAGGATGATCTCGCTAAAGATTGCAGTAGAAATATTGAGGAGGCCAATGCCAATTCCGATGCCCATGGCAATGTGAATGGGAACAGAAAGGATGATGGTGGTGGTGGCGATGGCTTGTACGTTTTTGCCAATGGAAACGGTGTGGTTGCTGATGATCCCCCTGTTAACATTATGGATCCCAGTGGCGAGTCTCAACCTCTTGTGCTTGACGTCAAGGAGATAGGGAATGAGGTTGGGGATGACTCTAAGGCTGATCAAAATGAGAGTAGGGAGGGAAAAGGTTGTGCTAATGATGGGAAGGTTGCCTCTGCCTCCAGCTCCGCATCATCTGAATCAGAACATGCAAAACAAGCAGTTGGAAAGCTGAATGGAATGTCGTCAGTGACCCATTCTGAAGTACGTCGTCATGTGAATGATGGAGAGGATCATGGTATGTTTGATTCAACCAATTATACTCAAAGTATGCAAGATTCTCAACTTTATGTCTCCCAGGCTGCTGAATGTGAACCTGAATTGTTGCCTGTCAATGTTTGGAAAGCCAAGGGCTCAGAAGAAGGTAGTACGGAGCCAGTTGCCAAATTGGAAGAGACTTTAGTCGCTAAAAGTGATGCTGATGATAAGCCAAATGAATCTATCAATTTTGTTTACAAAGTTGATGGGGAGAGCAATCTAGGCTCAGTGTCAAACACAATGAATCAAGATTTGCTGGTGGCAGAAATTCCTGACAGTGTTCATAGTGATGTAGATTTTTGTCAGGAGAAGGAAGTGGAAGAAATGACCAATGATATTCCTCTGGAAGGTCCCCAGAGGTCAGCCGTGGTGGATTTGGGACAGAATATGCAAATGGCTTCATGTCCAATAACGGTTGATGTAAAGATGCAAGAAGTAGAAGCTATTGATCCCACTGCATCAAATGAAAATGGAGACAGCTTGCCCTCTGGTGATGCTCAAGTTAGCGTGACAAAAACTCTTCTTGTTGATGACTCTATTGCCACCAATCAAAACATACCTGAGCAAAACAACTTTCCTGGAAAGGCACAGATCTCAACTATTTTTGACACTGGAAAGGATAAGAACTTTGCAAGTGCAAGAAATGATGATGCAAGCGGAGACCCAACAGATGGCATCTTTGTGGCTGAGGCACAATTAAAGGGAGAGATTGTTAATTGCCAAATTACTCATGAAGAAGGACAGAGCTTGCATCCTGGTCATTGTCAGGAGAGTGCTTCATGTACTAGTCATGTTAATGGTCCCATTCAAGATTGTCAGAACACATCCAAACAAGATGGGTCCTCTGAAATTGCCAAAATGTTGATCTCCACTGTTGTTCACAAGAGTGTATCTGCTGAAAGTGATGAAAGCTATACAGTTGCTACTTTCAGTGGTACTGTAACAGAGCCAGATATTGGAACTGAGGAGTCACAACTAGTGGGTGCAAATATGCACCACAATACTACAATGGAGCCTGGGATCAAAACATTTGCTATAAGTGGCATGGAAAATGCTGGTACTCATCCTGTTGATGATACAAAAGTAGAAGTTGGAGATAACAATAGTCATGCTGTTAGTGATATTACAAACGGCCTGGTTTATAATGGAAAACTAGAAACTGGGACTGGTTCAGCTTTCATTGTATCCGAAGAGAAAGTATCTGCTTCTCCTGCGGGTGGTACAGGCATAGGAGTTGAAGCATTAAATGATATCCCCAAAAATGTTGCCAGCATTGCTGTCTCTGTTGACTGTCCAGACGAAGGAATTTCTATGCATGATTCTGTTGACAACAAAGGGGACTTGCCTTGTCTGGTTGATGTGAAAGCAGAATCAAACATTGAAAATGCTTCAGTCACCTGTAGTGGTCTTTTATTTAAATCTGAGGCTCCAACTGCCTCTGTCTTAACTAGTGAAATAACTGTTGACTGCACTGAGGATAATATGCATGCTGAAATTGGAGAAGGGCAGTTTGTTGTTATTAATGGGGATAAAATGCCGTGTAAGGGAGCTGAGGGTATTGATGAGGTTCAAAGGGATCAAATCTCAACATCTCCAAGAGAAGGCTCCACCATCAATGCTTCTGATGGGCAAAATGCAGCTTCTGAGGTTGGGAAAAGGTTATGCTTGTACATGATCAGGATTCCAAGATATAACGACCAGAATTTGAAAGAACAGATCAAACATGGGCAGTCTCAAGTTGATGAGATGACTAAAAATCGGGATGCTATTCAAGCAAAAATCAGAATGGAAAGGGTAAGGATTGCATTGTGGAATATGCTGTCTTATATTTCTGTAAAAGCATTTTTTAAAACCATATAATGGCTGAAGGGCTTTAATGAATCAGGCCAATCGCAAAGAGTCTGGCAATATTTTTTATGCTGCCTTATCAGAAGAGAAAACTGCACGTGAATTGTATAGAGAGAAATGCAAGGAATTGGATGCTGTTAAATCTATTATTAACAGAGCAAACACTGCCCTTTCTGTTGATGATATTGATGACAGGGTACGTGCATTGATTTGCATTGGCCAATTGTTTGGTTAATTTAAATTCTTGTCTCATTATATATCAACTCATCTTTTCCTTGGTTTCCTGGTTCAATTTTTGGCTTGCAAGCAGATACAGAATACAGAGTATAGGATACAACACGAAACCCTACATTTGAAGGAAGAAAAGCAATTCATTCGCGAAATCAAGCAATTAAAGCAGCTTCGTGAGCAGCTTTCTTCTAGTATGGGTAAACTCAACGAGGTTCAGCAGGCTATGGATCAAAAAGGCCATGCTGAGGAGCGGATGAAGGTAACTGTTTTATTGTTGCCATCATTTATTTAACTTAACATTAACAGTAGTTAATTTGGTCTGTGCACGGTATTGGTCAATTTTTCTTGTTTGAATAGATGGTATGCTAGTCTGCATAGGGGGATAATAGCTAGAGTGCAGAAAGCTCTTTTTCTTTCGGTTTCAATAATTGCATGTTGTATTGCCTACTTAGATTGTTTTGCTGGTGTATGCAGTCTTTGAAAAAAGAAGTAGAATCAATGAAGGAGATTATTATAAAAGCTGAAGCAGCCACAAAGGATGCTAAGAAGATGGCTAATGATGCATGTGACAAGCTAAAACAGCTGCAGGCTGAGTTTAGTGATGCAGATAAGATGCGGCAAGAGGCATATGAGCATTTAAGGAATCTGAAGAAACAATACCATGAGAAGGTAATTTTTTGTGTTGTCTGTGTTAGATTTTGATATATGATTCATTCCAGGGCTGAACTCAACAACATAAGCTTTTGGGTTGTATGGTTTCTTCACATAGTATTAAACTTTATTAACAAGAAATCATAAGTTCAAATCATACCATCCTCTCATTTAATTGTGAATTTCTATAAACAATATGAGCCTGTGCTTTGTTCATTCTTCCAACTCAAGTGAGCTGAGCTTTACATGAGTGGGAGTGTTAGAGTTTAATAGACAATTCATTCATGGGTCTCACCAAACAATTTAAGTTTTTTGGTGGAATGGTTTCTTGACAGCCTGCATGCATTATTCTTGATTATGCTTCATGGTACACTTGATAGTGTAAGAAAGCAATGATGCTTGTTTTGAGATATTTGGGGCAAAACCCAAAGTTTCACAAGCATTTTGTTGCTATCATTCAAGTTTGTGACTGTTTTGTTTACTTATGTTTATTAGCATGCATTTGGAGATATGATATTTTCTCCAGAAAAAAGTTATGGCTGACATTAGCAGGAGTTTGAATATGATCCTTCAGACTCTTTCTTAAATGTTGGTGTACATCTGTCTTCAAAATCGCAGGCAATTTGAATAGCTTCTAAGTTCTTTTTCCCAAATACCTTAGTAGATGGAAAATATTCATCCCAGCATGCAAACCAAAGTTTAAGAGATTCTGATTGATGTTTCCTGGACATGCATGGGGAAAACTTAGTGAAATTTACCTAATTTGTGAATATTTGAGGATGACAAAAATTCTCTCTCTGGTTGTCACATGAAAAAGTTCTATTGCAATATGTGCCTTTCCCTGTGCATTATGCAATTAAGCAAATTAAACTCTTCAGAAAAAGAAGGCATTTGTTTATGTTGAGAGAAATTATTCTAACTTGTAGTTGAGGTATTAATTGGTTTTGGGTTTTGACAAAGCTTGAGTCTGTGGAATGGGCAAAGGCCAGTAATAATTTGCACATGTGGAATTTTATATCCTCCTGTTTCCTTATACAGAATGAGGGCTTTAGGAATTACGTGGGTGATGCAAATGTGGCTAATGATTTGGCATTGAAGGGTGATAAAGAAGAACTCCAACGTCATTGTGTTAACCAGGTGAGCAAATGCAGTTCGGTTTGTTTCTTTGATATTGCAGTCAGCCTTACCTTTGCACTCACAAAGTTATGATCTAGGTGGAGAGAGTTATGGAACTGTGGAACAACAGTGATGCATTCCGAAATGAATATGTGAGGTGCAACATGTGGAGTACAGTGAGGAGACTGCAGACATTGGATGGTCGTTCACTTGGACCTGACGAGAAGCCCCCTGTAACTCCTCTTACTGGCAGTGAAAGAGTCATGAAGGACAACACCGTAGCTTTGACATTGACTATGCAAGTGGAAGAACCAGTTGCACCTGTGGAGGTGGAAAAAAAGGGTGACAAATCAACTGCCCAATCTGGAGGCCAAAATAATCATACAGCTACAAGTAAAATGCCCGTAAAACCTGCTCATTTGGGGCATGGCCTGGAACCTGTTTCTAGCAGAGATGACTCTGAAGAGACAAGAAAACCAGAGCATAAGCACTCAAAGGAGGAAGATGAGTTGGTCAGGCAGGCAGAGGAACTAAGGAAAGAGAAGGAAGCAGCCAAGCTAAAGGAGCAGCGAATATTGGATGAGAAAGCAAAAGCTAAGGAGGCAATGGAGAGGAAGAGACGAATTGCAGAGAAGGCCCGAGCAAGGGCTGCATTAAGAGAACAGAAGGAAGCTGAAGAAAAAGAGAGAGTGAGTTCCATCAGCATTTGCAATTATAACATGACAAGTGTTTTATTATAGTTTCTCGAGGTGTCAAACTTTGATAAATCTCTCATCAAAAAGCCAAAAGGGAAACAAAAACAAAAACTCGAGATAGGAAAAGTCACATCCTCTGCTTTGTTTCCTTAACATGGTTGCAGTTGCCCTTGTGCATTAACCGGGATGAAATTATTTTCAATGCAGGAAAGGGAAAAGAGGGCAAGGAAAAAGGAAAAACGTATCTCAGCGGTGGAGGATATAAATGGTACCAGCAAGGGAGAATCCGCTTCAAATCCTGAAACTGCAGCTGAAATCAAAGTATCAGAAGCAAGAGAGAAACCCATTGCAACAAAAAGGCCTCAGAGAGCATCCCATTTCACAAACCAGACCAAAGCAAAATCTATTTCTCTGCCCCATCGGAACCGAGGTAAGCGAAGGACTCAGCGATGGATGTGGACCCTTCTGATAGCTCTGCTTGTATGTGTCTTGTTTTTGATGGGCGATGGCAATTTCTTTTCTAATTGGCTGCAAAGGTTTCTTTACTAAGCACGTCTGCTTATTGACTTGATGAATACGGGAAGCTTTGGCGGGATATGTTTTGTTCTCTTCCCAGCACCGGCTTCTTCTAGTGTGCTGTTGAATAGATTAGGTGGCTTTTTGGTTATACACCCCCACCGAGATTGGTTTTCTGTGATGTTTACATTACTTCCAGCTGTTTATTTTCAATTATTTGAGTACAACATTTATAATGCAGATATTGCATATAAACCAATGATTTTACATCTTGGCTCCATCTGCTCGCCTGCTGCACATTTTGTCCATTCCCTTCTTTCGTTGGGGGAACATCTTTTTACGGTGGATATATTGCAGTTTAATTGTACCTAATTTTCCTTTTATTTTCTTCTCGGGGCTGGTGCTCCAGTTGCCAAGAAAATTAGTTTAATATATGAATTTGTATCCGAAAAAATAGCATTGCATTGTATGTCATCGCCTTTCTTCATTTTAGGTTTTCAAATAAATTATTAAACAAAGAGCAGTAATGATTCTACTGTTCGAGATAATCATCTATTATTGAATTGAGGAAAATTAATGCAACAAATGTCCCAAACATTTTCGATATGATACTGATTTATGTTGGAAAATATATATATATTCTGTGTTTGGTGCCCTCGAGAAAAAATTGAATTTTTCGAAATTTATGATGAAACTTTTATCCCACTCAATTGCGCTTCCTTGCTCTTCCATTTTTGTATCTTTTGCTGTCCCAGTCCTCCTCTCTCTCTCCCTCTCCTCCTCTTTTCATTAGTACTTTCTAATTGTTAGCTCTATTTGGGGGCTCGTTGAAAACTCGAATTTAAAACCTTTCTTCCAATAACAAACGAGCTTTTGACAAAGAAAAGGCCAAATTTTAAGAAGTTGACTAAATATTTTATATCTTCTGACAACATTTTTTTTATGTGGTTTTAGGTTGAGTTAGACAAAATTTTGAATCGGATGCTAAGAAATCCAGAATTTGAAGGTATCGGCAAAGAAAGAGTTTAATGGGAATTACAGATTGAATGCAGGAAAGCTAAAGAACAACAAACCTCAGCTCTATGGTGTTAACATAGTTTATCACTTGATACATGAGAGATTTAAAGAGACCAAACAGAGACGATAATTGATACATGGGAGATTTAAAGAGACCATAACAGAGACGATGATGCCATTCATTATTCGGAGTAGAATTAGATATGGGGATCGTTCATTTGCCGGCAACGGCTATGAAAAGGGGACGTGGATATCCAGAAGCATGGAAAGGACGGCTCCCATTTTTCCTCATCTGCTAAGGCTCAGAGTTGTAGAGCGTTCAAGCTCGTCGGTTGGATCCCAGTCCAATGAAGTGGAAAGGATCTTGGATATAGTCAGGAAAACTTGAGGCAAGGAAGGTCGAGCATTAAGATCATGAGCAACACAGGTTTTAGCCAGCTGGGCCATGGAGAGAGCTAAATCCAAAGGGTACTCATCTCTCAGAAAAGGATCCATGAAGCGTCGAAGTTTCTCTCTCGCATTGTCCCCATCAAGCACCGGGCTTATTGATCGACACAGTAAATCTTCTCCTGCATTCTTGTCACCCCCGGCAGCAGCTTCCTTCCCTGATAAGAGCTCCAGCATCACAACCCCAAATGCGAAGACATCTAATTTGGGAGTGATCACACCATTCTCGATGTACTCTGGTGGCATGTAACCCTGTGTACCCACCACATGCCTTGTCAATTGCAGACCACCGTCCCCGTCCTCCCCTTCCAGTGCTCTTGCCAAGCCGAAGTTGGAAATCTTGGCTCTCAGGTTGGCATCCAAGAGAATGTTACTGCTTTTCAAGTTCTTGTGAATGTATGGGGGATTGGTGTAGTTGTGGAGGTAATTGAGGGCATCGGCCACATCGAAAGCAATCTGAACTCTCTGTTTCCAATCGAGACAAAAAGCAGCAGCTTGTTGGCACTCGTTATGTAGGCGATCGCTAAGGGAACCATTCTCTGCGTACTCATAAACAAGGTAGGTGTTACCATCGTACAGACAGAAGCCAGAAAGTCTAATGATGTTGGAGTGGCTGATCATCTTCAAGATGTTAATCTCGGCAGAGACGTCGCCCTTCATAATCTTAACAGCCGCAGCATCACCCTTGAAGGATCCCCTGTAGACCGAGCCCTTAATTTTGTTGGCTTGGCTGAAGTAATCGGTGGCAATTTGCAAGTCCTCGAACTTGTAGACGGTCAGGTGCTCGACAACAGATTGGAGTCCAAGATAAGATAGAGACCAAGACTTGGTATTCAGATCTGGGATTGAGCCGGGCTCCGTCGATTTTGGTATCTTTGAAGCAGAAGAGGAGACAGGAGGAGGCTTGGCCTTGTGAGATTTGCGGTACCAAAACCACAAGATAAGGAGGAGGAAGAGGAGGAAGAAAGCAACTCCAATCCCAACACCCATATACACGGCCCATTTCTTATTTTTGGATCCATCACCAACAGGGATGACTGAAGACTGGGGTGGCGGAGACGGAGACGCCGCCGCAGGAGGAGATTCAGTTTTGGCGGTTGGCTCCTTAGTCAAAGGGACCAGGATCGGTGTGAAAGGATAAATGGTATCGGTGGCGGATAGACGGTTGGCGTCCAAGACTGTTTGCTGGTCAACGCCGAACAATTTAGCAATGGCAGAGATGGAGTCGCCCCAAGTGACCATGTAGGTGAGCAAGTACTTGATCCCCAGGGCGGTCTGATTGGAAGATGGACAAGCACACCTGAGGGGAACCAGCAGACTCAGGCCTACCGTCAGATTGCGATCGCCGTAAGTATTCTGAAACATCATGGCCTGGCAAGTGGAGAGGCCCTGGTAAGTGTCGTTGGCCACCGAGAAGTAAGTCTCCACTGGGCGCTTGAGGGTGTAGTTGGCGTTATGCTGGTAGAATTGGCCACCGACACAGGAGCAATTCACCGGAACAATAACCAGGGCGTCATTAGGGATGGTGGACACGTCGGAGGGGATGTTGTTGATGGAAGCGATGAGAGAAGCCGACCGCTGGGCGCCCAGCAAGTAGCCGATGAGAGCTGGGGAGTTATAAGGTGCTACTGATCGGAAGGTGAGATAAGACTGACATGACGAGGACGAGGACGAGTTGCACCGGAAACCCCTTGTTATGGAGTTGAAACTCTGATCGTAGCAGGCCAACTGATGGTTGTTCACGTAGGTCTGTTGTCCACTTGCTATTTCCAGCCCTAGTAGGACTACTAGAACTACCACCACCGTCACCAACCACCGCGAAGGCCACGAACGCCACCCCCTCCTCAATCCATCAAGATTCTGTAGATTAGGCATATCAGATGGATGGGGAGAATTGAATGAATGGATGGATCTCAACTGGACCAGCCCCAGGCAAGTTCATCGTATTTATCGTGGAAATCTAGATGGAGAGACGAGTGACGCGGCATCCTTGGGTTCTCCACACCTGTCATCCTCGGTCTGCTACAGTGGGCGACTTCACTTTTCCAGTTTCCAAAGTCAATTTCGGGTTCAGCTACACATTAAATGGAGGAAAAAATCAAAAAGACGCAGTCAATAATTTTGAGATGTTATATTAATTATAAATTTAAAATGTTTTCATAAAAACAATAATTATAGGTATAAATGTCCCTTTTTCTTTTTCATTTTCTTTTTTTTTTAAGTTACATAAAATATATTTGAAGTAAAAAAAAATTATAGTTGGTTCGAAGTTGGAATTAAAATTATTTTTAGAATTATATTGAGTTTTAGTTAAAATTCACTAACAACTAAAAGAAAATTTTATTATGTTTCTTTTATTTGTAATTGGTCGTCGCTTTCCGGATCACGACGATTTAGAGAAGTCGTGGGATCAGCTCTGAATAGTCAAGTCAAGCCGGTGGAAGGGAAAAGGAAATATCATGGAAGAGTCCAGGAAAGAGATGCAACAACTCATCGAGAGGGATTTCCTGGGACAGTAAAATTGATGGGGGAAAATGGGCTGGTGGAAGGGAACAGGAAAAGGGCCCCATGGCAGACGTTAGACTGCGAGCGAGAACACATCATCTGGCAATTCTGTTTCAGGATGCCATAGAGAAGAGCTCAGCCCCAATTAAAGGTGTTATCAAAATCTTCGTAGGAGGACTACTCTCCGTGGAAGATGGAAGCAGAATTGCGTGGCAAGGCATTAGAGCGCAGTAATTTTAATATTATTATTAAAAATAAAATTTAATTAATTTTAATAATATTATTAGAGCACTATTTAATATTATAATTGGATAATTATATAAATATTTTAAATTTTTGCTCATATAAGAAATTTCACAATAACTAAAAAATATTTATAAATAACATTTTAAATATCAAGTCACAATAATAATTTTATTAGTATCTCTTAACTAGTATACTCATCAACTATATAATAAATTAAAATACTTAATTCTTTATATATTAGACACTAATAATATTTATTTATAATTTAATACAAAAATCATAATAAATGTGATTCAATTGTTTAATTTTTACTTGAACACTGATTTATAATATGTAAATTTCTCAATGCACTTATAATTCATGAGCTATCCATGAGCCAGTCATGAGCTTGCAACTTGTCTATTAGTGCGTCAAATAGCATTTGGGATAAATTATTTTATTTATTTTAATTATAATTATGATATGTTCGTCCTATGATATATCTTTAGTATATGAGAAATTAAATATTCAAGTAAAAATTAAATAATTAAGTTATATTAGTTATAATTTTAGTATCAAATTAAAAATATATACTATAAACATTTAGTACATAAGAAGTTGAATGTTTCGAATTATTGTATGATAAATGAATATATACTAATTTGAGAGAAGTTATTAAAGTTATTAATATGACTTAATATTTATATTATTTATATATACTCGTTTGTTATTAAATTATTAAGTCATATTTTTTAAATTAATACAAAGACAAGCCCTTGTATAATTGTACTAGAAATCTTAAGTTTTGGAGAATCCTGAATGTGCTGGGGAAAGGGCATGTGACGGCGAGGATGTTGCCATTATCATCACAGATGATCTTTTAAGGGATTTTTAGCATCCACACGATGATTCTTTGGGACATGATCGAGGGTAATTACGTTGCAGTGAATCTTGGTGGACATGAGCAGCTCCGTGAATATTTTTTATACTACGAAGCGTTCGAGCAGGGAGGCTGTCTAGAGCGATGCAGAAACCGATGCGATATTCGCTTAATAGATGCTTTGGCATCACATTGCCCTGCCCTGGAAGGATTTATTGAACCACCACTGATAATTGGAACTCTTCCCCGACTTGCTGATGCAACCCTATAATTTGTTGTCAATATCCCGACTACAACGTCATTTTGTGCAGACGCGAGCTCAGTGTCATTAATGCCATTCTTTCCATTAAAAACTTGGAGAAGGTATTGCATAGGTTTGACAAGAACAAAAGGAAGGCTGTGAGTTCCAAGTTACGCAAGTCGAAGGCATGGACAATTAGGGGCTAGTATCAATGTGTGCAGCCCCCTGTAGCCCTTGTGGGCAAGAAAAACAAGGAATACCAGCTCAACGATCGTCGATCAGTCCTATTGCCACTCGACCTTAGGTTTCATCCTGAATTGTGCAGATTATGGGAACAAAGGGGAGAGCCATGGGGAGGAAGTCATCAGATTCCTCAGGACTCGCGCAAGCAACTTTGCGTAGGCGCTAATTGACATGCTCAAAAAAAAAAAAAAAAAAAAGGAAAAACCCTGAAGTAATTGTATACAAATTAAGCATAAATCCTAGATGCTTGCCACTAAAACAGAAAAAGAGAAACTTCGGCCCAGAAAGGCAACTTGAAATTGATCTAGAAGTGGATAATTTCCTCCAGTCAAGATCTATTTGGGAAGTACATTACCTTGACTAATTGACAAATGTGATAACTGTCAAGAACATAATGGGAAATTATGTACTTGTGTAGATTTCAGGACTTGAATAAAGCCTAACTTGCCGGAAGAAAAGCCAACTGAGGAGGGAGACAGAAAGGAGGAAGAAAAGCCGACTGAGGAGGGAGACAGAAAGGAAGAAGAAGCCTGCTCAAATAAATGGGCCTATTATTGGCATTATTGTATAAGGTATTTATATCCTTTTCTAATTTCAATTATAATGAGCTAACGTCCATTTTAATTGTCATAAGTTTCATGACTTGGTGGTAGAATTGTTAAAACTCTTAATTCTAGTAATCAGTTCAAATATTAGCACAAATGAACCAAGAAAAAAAAAACACAAAAAGAGGATGAATTATCGTTACAATCCATTTATATAGTGTAAAATTTAGTTTTTTATTAAACAAATTATGCTTGGAAGTAACATTGAAACTAAACAAAACCATAATAAATCACGTTAAATGGCGTTAGAATCAAACTCAATTATGCCATCCTACTAAAACTCTATTGTGGTTGAATTTTGTTGTTACAGTTAATAAATTGGTAATTTCAAAATATATTATTCATAAATATAATTTATTGTTCTAGTAATAGTATATAACACTTTGAAAAAAAAAAGTAATAAAAATATAATTTATTATTTGATAATAACCTACTTGCTTTGAAAAAAAAAAAGAAAATTAGTGATAAAATTAAAAAATTATGAAATAAGTTCTTTTATATGATTATATTGTAATTAATATATGTAGTAATAAATATTTTTGTCTTTAAACAATTATAAAAATGAGATGCATTTTCTCACTGCATCAAAGTACTACAATTCATAAATTCTACAAATTTTAAAATTTATCAAACATTAATAATATTTTATTTAACTTAAAATATAAATTTACAAATTATAACCACAATCTCAGTTATATTCTAAGTATAAATTTTAATAATTATTTTTAAATATCATAGTTAAATATGGAATGAATTTACTTGAAAATAATACTCTGTTTTTTAAAAAAAATTTTTAATTTTTTTATAATTTATATATAAAATAAATATTTAGATAACTTCAGTCGCATAATTTAAATTTTTTGAATTTTTATAACCCAAACTAGCAAGAAATGGCTTTGTAATCATTATTTTCGTAAGCTAAGTAAACATTAAGCAACCTAAATCCTCTGTGCCACTGGGATAACCTTGATTTGGGGCAGTGGCAGTGCTGCAATGATCACAAAAGCCCTTTTAGTTTGAAAATTCAAATGTTATGCTTTGTAGTTCTTGTCGTGGCCATGGTTGGTGGTGAAAGAAGTCTGTAGCTTTGGGGAACTGTGCTGGCCTATGTAGGGAACTTGTGGGGTTATGTATTGATAGCTCTAAGGAATTCAGCTTCGATTTTCTGAAAAATTTCATCAACGCAACAACAAAGCCCTTATTATTGGCATTATTGTTAAGTTGTTTAGTTTGGCATATGGTGGGAAATAGAAGGGTCAAATCAATTTTAAATTTAATTACTTCAACGTATTTTTATATTAAATTATTTTTGTCTTTAGTTATTAAAACTTTAAATATTTAAAATTTTAAATATTTTAAGTTTTAAGTTATTCAACTTTTTAATTATTTTTTATACTCATTATTTTAATTTTTAATTAAATTAAATTAGAAGTTTCTTTTCAGTCAATATAAATTTAATTTTTTATAAATTAAATCATGTTATTTAAACAAAGTCAATTGTTATTACTTTTATTTTTTATTTGTGATATTTTTTTTACTAATAATTTAATAAAGCAAATTTCATTCTTTTTTTTTAATAAAGAATAAGAATGATTTCTAGTTAGAATAAATAATTATTTTATACAAATAAAAAATAATTAAATGAAGAGAAAAGCATTCTAGGGAGATAATGTGTTATAGATTATGAAGGAGAAAAATAAATTAAAACTCAAAATTCGTAAAAATATTGCATTTATGATTTTTAAAAGTAATATATTATAGTATATTGAAAAGAGAAAAAGAAAAATTAAAACTTAAAAAATAAGTAGAGTTATTGTGTTTTTGAAATATTGAAACTAAATATATGCATACTATAAAAATAATTTTATAGAATTATTTTGATTGAGTGATCTTGATTAATAATAATATTATAAATTTTAGGTTTGATCTCACATTAATTATTAAAAAAAGACTTAACTGATATTATATATATTTAAACAAGTGTATGCTAATTTAGATATAAAAAATGATTTTTAAAATAGTTGTTATTGCCAAATAAAAGTAGATTAAATGAAAAATCTTTTCAATTAAAAGATATCCAAAAATTTTTATTTTTATTAATATGAATAGAAAAAATTTAAATTAAATTAAGTTTAGATTTGTTCAAATTCATCATGAGTTTCAAATTATTTAGATTTAAATTTTGGGTTATCTTGAGTTTAAATTATTTAAATTGTAAATATATATATACATTATTTAAATTTTAATTCAAATTGAGTTACAAGCTATTAACCTTTTCAATTAAAATAAATCAAATCAAATCAAATCAAATTTTAAATAAATGAAATTTAATTACTCAAGCCAAGTCAACTCTTATCATCTCAATTACTAGCCTCTCTTATGCGTTATTAGATTTGCTATAATGTTGGAAAGTCCAACTTTGCTCTCTGGCTCGGCTCCCTAAGTAAGTTAGTCTCTTGATCCTGACCTTTTTTTTTTTTTTTTGAACTTTTACATTTGTTGGCACATTTAGAAAGAGAAATAATGAAGTTTTTCGGAGTAAGGTCCCCAGCGAGAAGGTAGAATTCCATCAAATTATCTCATCCCTGAGTGTCTGGCGTGTGGCTTTTAAATAATTGGACAGATTGCTTGGTTATTATATATATGGTCACATGGTTGTTTAGGCACCTAGGAGGTGTGGACTTTTGGTTTCTTTGATATGTATACTGGCTCGCCGTCTCAAAGAGAGTAATTTTTTTTCTTGTTTCCCTTGTATCCCCATCACTTCTCAAGAAACAACCCATACAGTATTTCCCACTATCCTAGGATGCATGAATTGAAAAACATAATTAATAGCACAAATAAATGATTAATTACATCTATTACATGTTCTTTTAGTAAACTTGCTAATGAACGAACTACACACCTTTTTTTTTTTTTCGCAAACTGATAAACGCAAACGATTTTGCATTATATTATGCTGTGTAGGATGAATTAATTCTCTCTCATTTTAGATTCAAAATTCATTTATTAGCTGTATGCCCGCAATTTATAAAAAAAAAAAATAGAGGGAAGCAGCCATAAAAGGAGTTATAGCTCCGTCCAATAAATTAAATTACCATGCAACTGCTTCCCACTATCTTTAAAGAACACTTACGTCCAAATATATATATAAACTATGTGAGAGAGAAATTTTTTTTTTTTAAAAAAAAAAAGAGGAAAAAGAGAGGACTTCCTCCAAAAGGGGTCAATAGTAAGAGTTCTCCTTTGATCCCCCCCAAACTAAACCCTCAAAGGCTGTGGCGGCGTGGCTTTATCCATTATATTGGAAGACTATAAGAGTGATTGCATTTATCTCATTAATTTTCACCAACGATATCAGATCTAGTAAAATTGATTTTAGCATGAAAAACCCAAAAGAACTATATATTCAAATTTTCTTTATGATTTTTAATGTAAATTTCAGGTGAAACATATTTAAAAATTATTTCTCATTCGTGCACGAATTTCTGATCACGTAGATTCCAATACACCTTGCAACATAATTTTCGGTTGCAGTTTATGAGAAAATTTGAGTCTCAATTATAAAGTTTTCTTCGAAAAATTGATAAAGAAAACCGTTAAACCAGAGCATAACATTTGTACGTATAGAGAGCTCTTATCATAAGCTTTATTAATTGGAACCATTGCCAATTGATAAGAGAAGGTTACTCCAAGGAAGTTTAAGAAGATAAACAGCGAAATTGCCTAATTTGACTCCCGCGTTCTATCCACGCCCAGTCCAGCGGCACAATCGGCACAATCAACTGAACTCGCGACTCTGATGTCTCCCAGAGTTCTCATCCTCTGATCCAGCAACGCAGGAAGGCTTTGGTTGGGACGCGAAGAGTTGCTTCACTCGCAAAATAGTTCCACAGATACCAAAGCTTTACTTAAAAAGATTATTTTTCGTAGATAACCTTAACATATTTTACAACCACCGCCGTCCCACAAACCAGAGAGATTTTTAATTTTAGATATCAAACTCAGCCCTATAAATTTAAGTAAGAAAATTCAAAAGCCATAAAAAAAAAAACAAAAACAAAAAACAAACACCTTAAGAAAACATCATGCCACATCATTTCAGTAAAACCTTGTAATGATTTTTAATATCGTAGGCCTTAACAATGGTCTTTCTTTCGCCAGACAGATAGTAAACATATTACAGGATAATATTTCTGCTCCCAAGGGCAGCTATTTTTGCAAAACAAATTTGCGCTTAGCCCAAAACAAAAAATGGAAGCATAGGCTAAAAGCTATCTATTGCAGTAGAGATTCAAGTGGTAAGGCTAAAACCGAAATCCATGAGGCCACGCCCCCAGTTTAAAAAACATAAACCTATACTGCTTGAGAGCCACCTCAGAAGTGATTGGAGATAAATCAAACCTAACAAAACTTGATAGGCTAAGCACCTTGACAATAAGATTGCCTACAACCACTGCCTATCTCAACACCTTTGAAACGGCCTTTAATATTTAAACACGAATATTTAGAACTCACCAGATGACAGCAAAAACACTTAAATATATCATAAACCACACAGCAAATCAACCCTCAATCATCCCCAAACAACTGTCCCCTTTTTTAAAGTCAGCAAACATCTTAACTCATGTTTCATTGTTAGTAACTGACAGCCAGAAACAAGACAAGTAATCATGAATGGAGGAACAAGCATATTTCTAGCTAAACAGGGTGATTTGAAGGGGAAAATAAAAGCTAAAAAATCAAACCAAGGAATACAAGAAAATACAGAATCATATACCCTTCAAAAGATACTGTTGGCTAAATCATTAAACTTAGTGGCAAAGTACACAAAACAAATAGCCTCCCATCAACATTGTTTCAAGAATGTTGAGGGCATAATATTGAAGGGGGCAGTTATCATTCTCTTTTAAACAACAAAACAGAAAAACAAGATTTAATAATCAGATACCAATCATCAACAAGGGAGACAATGTCACAACCTACATCAATATTCTATGTCCCCTTATCCATTCCTACTCATCATCCTCCTGCAAGAGAAAAATTTAATATCAATGCCATATCAGACAAACTTAAAGCCTAAATTTTAAGTGCATTCGTGCTTAAACTACAGCCATGTCCTGTGAACTAACCTCTCCACTGCCATCCTCTTCCTCATCCTCGTCATTGACTTCAGACATTGACTTCTCTGACTCCTCTTCATCCTTGGGGCCTTCAGCCTGAGTGTTATGTTACAAGACAAAAAGCAAAATGGATGAATGCAACCACTAGGCTCTCATATGGTCAATCTCAGATATAACAACCAGATCAATGCAATACCTGACCCCTGTTATAGGCCTTCATCTTCTTCTCATATTCAACCTTTCTTTTGTCAGCCTTGGCTACATAAGGGGCTTTCTCCTATTTTAAGTTTCAAATTAATTAAACCATAAACAAATCTGGATTTAGAGAATCCCAAGAAAGGGAAATACTTACGGCCTCAGACAATGACTTCCATTTATCTCCACCAGCTTTGCCAACCTAAAAAAATAAAACAAAAGAAAAAAAAATGAAAATTCAGTTTCAAATGGCAAGCCAGTTAACTGGAAACAATTTGTCAAAAATTAGAAACAATGAGCCAACTTACCGCAGCAACTGACTTGTTTTTAGGGTGCTCCTTTTTGTACTGTTCCCTAAACTCCTCCCTAAAGTCATTAAATCAGCAAAAAGAGATGAAATTCACATCACTCGGACCAGAAGTCAAGGCCATGTAAGCGTCACGCATAAATGCTTGTAAAAGTACTAAGATTTTTTTTTCTTTTTTGACTCCAGAATGAATTTTCTTATCTTATGCATAAGAAGAAAAGGAAGCGAGATAACAAAAATGTCGACGATTACATGAAAACGAAGAAGGCACTTGCAGGCCTCTTAGGCTTATTGGGGTCCTTGGCGACCTTTCCAGATTTCCTTCCCTTGGCAGGCTTCTTGTTGACGGCAAGCCTATCGCCATAAACAAACAAATCAGAAAGCAAATTTTACATCTGAAATTTTTCAGATCTACCAATTCCAGGCTCTACAGAAATCGATTCTCCTTATAAAAACTCGAAATTGGCACGCAGAGGAGAGGGAAAAGAAAGGGAAAAGCCAAAAACGTTTAAAAAAAAACGATAAGCGAAAGCCTACTTAGTGTTCTTGGCCTCTGCCTTCGATTTACCTCCTTTCATGGCGAATCCTGTAATCAAAGAAAAATTTGTAAAAAGAAAAGAGAGAGAGAGAGAGAGAGAGAGCAGATCAGGAAAAAAATTAGATCAAAACGGGTCAGAAACATGGAAATACCGACTGAAAATGCCAGAAACTCAAGTGGTGGTGTCGGAGCTACCAGCAAAAGCGGGTAGGGTTTGGAGGAGATAGAGAACGAAGTCAAATGGGTAAATATTATATAAATGATTGGATTTGGGACACAAGACAGAGGGAATGCACCCAAAGCGGGGGGCGGAGGAGCGTGTTTAGGTTTCGGTGGAAATCGAAATTCAATTGCGCACGAAATGAAGATTTTGGGGATCTAGGCGGGATTTAGAAATTTCATGCCACGTAGGCGATCCGTGTGCTTTCACGCTATTGGCTGCATTGGTGCCAAGCTTTGTACGTGTACAGTGCCTCTTGTTCATCGGCTATCTTGCCCTGCCCGTCTTGTGTTTTCTTTTGTGCTTCTCCCGTCTCACAGTGGGGACTCTCCCTCCCCCGGGTTTTCAATACTGTCGTTGTTGGATTTTAGCTGGACCCTACTTTTAATGTCAAACAAAATAGGGAATGTCCAAGCCAGCACCCCTTTTTCCTTTTCTTTTTCTTTTTCTTTTTCTTTTTTGCACAGATTTTTTTTTATTTTTTATTTTTTTAATGATAAGGGTCCTTATTAGGCATTGACAATGTAGATGAAGTGGAGAAAAAAAAATCAAATCTTACAAAATAAAATTAAAAAAATATATATATATAATTGAAATAAAAGATAAAGAAATTATAAAATAATAAAATGCATGAATAAAAAGCATCAATTTCTAAGAATATTGCTACGCGATAATGCCAAAGAGGACAGAATAAGAAAATAACTTCCCTACATTTTATGACTGACATGTTTTGTATTTAAACTATGCTAGAACATATTAATTTCAATATATAATTTATTTTATCCAACATCTTTAAATTTTAAGTGAAATAATTTTTTAATTAAAAAGACTTTGAAATTATTTTTTGATACTTGGTCTCACTAGTTATAATATTCAACTTCCTTCTATCCAAATTTTTCTTCTTCCTCTTTTTCTTTTTTTTTTTTTTTGCATTTTGAAAATATGATTTGCTCAATTTTGCCTCTGAACAAGATTTAAATAATCCGAGTTCTTATTAACATTTTCTTAAAAATAATTCATTAATATTCCACGATGCATGAGTAATTCGGCCAGAGATTTAATTAATTAAGTAATTTATTTATTTTTATTTTATCTTCTTATAATTTTAATTTTTACTGCAAAATTAAAATTTGAATTTTTTTTTTCTTTTTCCCTTTCTACAAAGTACAAAAATCTTTTTTCGTTGAAATAAGTGAGCAGATTTGATTGGACTACTCATAAACCGAGAGGATTCCGTCCGGGACAAAAAAAAAAAAAGATAGAGAGAGAGAGAGAGAGAGAGAGTTTGCACGTGAAAGCAACGGAGAAGTTCAAATTTTATCCAGATATTCAGTAAAATTAAATTCACGCAATATATTCATTTGATAGCAAAGAAAATGTTGAGTATTTTTTTTTTTTTTACTTTTAAAGTTTTTTGAAAAGTAAAAATAAAAGGTTAGAAGAAGTCTGTCTGTTAATTTTGGTCTAAGTGAAGCGAGGCGATATACGCAAAAGATTCAAAAAAAAAAGCATGATAAATGTATAATGGCATGTTTCTCGTCCACGGGAGAGGGCATGTGGGAATGGACAAAATGCACTGTGCCTAAGCCTCGCCAACCAATTCGACCCTCGTCCACGTGGATTTGAAAGACTCTTCTAGTAGGTTTTGGTTCTGGTCAAGTTTCATCGGCGTTTCTTTGAACGTCGGTGATTGGCCTGGCCAAACGGTACTGATTCCATGGCATTGGATGCCCTGTTCCGTTTCCGGGGTACTGATAGTTGCTGCTGTCTTTATTCTCCTTTGTCTTCGTTCGAATAAAAAACACATGGTTTGGTTTAATGAACGGGTGTGTATTTCATGGAAATCCAGTGTCCTACTTAAAATAATAATAATAATAATAATAATAAATCATTTAGATATGGTTGTTGGATTGGGATTCAAACAGAGAATCTGATTCTGTTTTCTGTGCCCCTCCTCTTCCCTTTGAGTGGCTGTCTTTCCTTTTATTTTCTTTTCCTTTCGTTTTCTTTGAAATATAGTTTCCATTGCTCTAAATTACTCTAATTGACGAGGGACTTGGAAGCACATGGGGCCTCGCGTGTGAAGGTGACGAAGAATCCACTTTTCTTCTTCTTCTTTTTTTTTTTTTTTTTTGGTTGTGTTTCCTGTGCAGCAGCAAATATGGCTAGACCTTAATATAATCAGCTGCTGCACGAGAAGTTAGATAGATGATGATTACTAATGGCTATCTTGCAGAAGGACTGTCTGGTGATTGGATGATTGCTCCTCCGCTTGTTTCCCTCTCTGATTTTGCCTCTTGAGGTGAGCAACTAAAGCATGTCCGCCTGCCTGCTTTTCTTCTTTTGTCTTAATTTATTCTTACCTAGAGGAGATATCTGATTGCATCAAAAAAAGCACGTGGGTCGGTATTGGTTGAGCTTATAAAAATTTGCTTTTATCATTGACGAGTCGGCTCCATTAATCTGTTATCGTTTTCTTGCTGACAATGAAGGATGTGCTTCACTGTTTCCCTCATCCCAGTTCAGTTTTGCTCATTTTTATTATTTAATGATGCGTAATGTCAGCCTCCGCCGGGGTGGGGAGGGGGGTAAATTCAGCCTTTTGCAGAACTTCTGATACGTTTTTGGATTTCATTTGGTGTATGGCGCCCATATATCAATGGTGCATGGATTCTTCCTCTGCAGCAGCTAGCAACTTCATTTAAACTTGTGGACGAAATTGCCCCCATTGATTTGAAATGAACATGGCAAAATTCTTTTTATTTCTACTTCTCATCTTGGGAGTTGGATCGCTTGCAAGTGGTTATGCAAAGAATGTCACCACCAGACCTGCTGTTGTCACCATTGGGGCCATTTTCTCATTTGACTCTACCATTGGAAGAGTTGCCAAGATCGCCATTGAGGAAGCTATCAAAGATGTAAATGCAAATTCTGGCATTCTGCAAGGAACCAAACTTGAAATCAAAACGCAAAATTCCAATTGCAGTGGCTTTCTAGCCATGGTTGAAGGTATTTCACTATTTGCTTCATTCCTTTATATCAGTGTTAGATATCCATGCTGTTTTCAACCACTTGTTATGGGAAAAAATGGACTCTAACTACTCACTGTCATTTTGCCTGTGACAGCTTTGAAATTCATGGAGACTCAAGTCATCGCTGTCATAGGCCCGCAAGCTTCTGTAGTAGCCCATATGATATCCCATGTTGCAAATGAACTCCAAATTCCCTTAGTGTCTTTTTCGGCGACAGATGCCACCTTAAACTCACTTCAGTTCCCCTTTTTTGTGAGGGCTACACACAGTGATTTATACCAAATGACTGCAGTAGCTGAGATTGTTGATCACTATGGTTGGAAGCAAGTAGTTGCCATTTACATTGATGATGAGTTTGGACGAAATGGCATCTCATCTTTAGGTGATAAACTTGCAGAGAAGAGGTGTAAAATCTCTTACAAAGTAGGGATTAATCCAGAATCTGGAGCTAATCAAGGTGAAATCATGAACCTTCTTGTTAAAGTTGCATTAATGGAATCTCGAGTTGTTGTTCTTCATGTAAATGGCAACATGGGCCTAAAAGTTTTTTCCGTGGCGAAGAATCTGGGAATGATGCGTAATGGGTATGTGTGGATAGCTACAGATTGGCTTTCATCTGTTTTAGATTCTGTTTCTCTTCTCCCTTCTGAGATCATGGACTCAATTCAAGGAGTACTTGTTTTGCGTCAGTACATGCCAGATTCAGATAGAAAGAGAGCCTTTGCCTCCAGGTGGAACAAGTTGACTGGTGGTTCCTTGGGCCTGAATTCTTATGGGCTCTGTGCATATGATTCCATCTGGATGGTTGCTCGTGCTATTGATGCTTATTTTAACCAGGGTGATGTTATCTCATTTTCTAATGATTCCAAGTTGCAGTCACTGGATGGTCATAGCCTTCAGCTTGAGGCTTTGAGCATTTTTGATGGTGGAACACTTCTACTGAACAAAATATTGCAGAGTGATTTTACTGGTTTGACAGGCCATATTAAGTTTGATTCTGACCGATTTCTTATTCTTCCTTCATATGATATCATCAATGTTGTTGGAACTGGATTGAGACGGATAGGTTACTGGTCAAACCATTCCGGTTTATCAACTGTGCCTCCAACTGTGCCACCAACAAGTGCAAGCCGGCAGCTATATGGTGTTATTTGGCCAGGAGAGACTTTGTCAAAGCCTCGTGGATGGGCTTTCCCCAACTATGGGAAGCAATTGAGAATTGGTGTGCCAATACGGGTGAGTTTCAAAGAATTTGTAGCCCAAGTGCCAGGAACCAACACATTCAAGGGTTTCTGCATAGACGTACTTACAGCTGCCATAGACTTGTTACCATACGCTGTTCCATATCGGTTGGTACCTTTTGGAGATGGTACAAAAAACCCAAACTACACAGAGCTTGTTAACTTGGTCATGACTGGTGTGAGTACCAGACAATAAAATTATAGTTCGAGGTTTAAAATTGATGCTGAGTTACTTATCTCCACTAGCTGATTCTCTTATACTCTTGCTGCAGGTCTTTGATGCCGCTGTTGGTGATATTGCCATTGTAACAAATCGGGCAAAAATGGTAGATTATACACAGCCGTTTGCAGCATCTGGGTTAGTTGTGGTGGCCCCATTTAGGAAGTTGAACTCAGGGGCTTGGGCATTTCTGAGCCCATTTAGTCCACGTTTGTGGATTATCACTGGTTGTTCCTTCCTTATTATTGGCCTGGTTGTGTGGATTCTGGAACATAGAATAAATGATGAGTTCAGGGGCCCACCTAAGAGACAAGTCATAACCATTTTGTGGTAAGTTGCTGAACTAACATCTTGTCATCATACTAAAAAGAAAAAAAAACAACGAAATCTTTTCTTACTAAATTTTATATGATATGTGTTTTGGTTTTGGGCAAATAATTCTGCAGTGATCATGTGTGTTTGGGTTCTACAGTCCTTGGTGGTATTAGAGTGGTGCAAAGGAGTTTATTCACAGACATAGAAATTGATGAAGAGCTTTATCGTTACCTCTCCTAAAGCAGAGAACAGCTAAAATGGTTATGTTTGGCATTATTCCATTGCTAGGGTAGGAAACTTCATATGAAGTGTGAGGAAGAAAGTACTCAAATGAGAACTCTAGCAACTTGTTGATAGAATGTATACAATGCTGTTCTTTCTCTAGCCTTCCATAAAGCTTGCACTGAGCCTACTTGTTTTCATTTTGCTCAATTACGTACTTGCCTGCTCTTTATTGTTGGGTATAGAGAATTTTTCACATCTCCATGATGCTCCTTTTGCTAAATTTCTGAGCATTCATTCCTGAAGCTATGAGGAACTTTTTGCAAGCATTGAACATAGATTCGGTGGCTTATCTACTACTTGTTTGTTAATCTTGCAGGTTCAGCTTATCAACTCTATTTTTTGCCCATAGTAAGTCAAATTCTGGTTTTTCCGCTTTGGACTTATGCTTATGCTAGTGCACAATGCATCATCATAGATTTGATTTGAATTTGTTATGCATTTCCCTTACAGAAGAAAACACCATGAGCGCCCTTGGTCGGTTCGTGCTAATCATATGGCTCTTTGTGGTTTTAATAATCAACTCAAGCTACACTGCAAGTCTGACATCTATACTCACAGTGCAGCAGCTATCCTCTCCTATTAAAGGAATTGAAAGCTTGAGAGCGAGCAATGAGCCTATAGGATACCAAGTTGGTTCTTTTGCTGAATATTATTTGAGCAACCTTGGAATTTTGAAATCTAGGCTCATTCCCCTTGGATCACCTGAAGCTTATGCCAAAGCGCTCCAACGAGGTCCTAAAAAGGGGGGTGTTGCTGCTGTGGTTGATGAACTTCCTTATGTGGAGCTTTTCCTCTCAAGCCATTGCTCATTCAGAATAGTAGGTCAAGAATTTACAAAGAGCGGCTGGGGTTTTGTGAGTATCTGCTTCCCGGTTTCTTTGTCTTTATTTCAACGTAAAAGCAGGAGCATTTGGTCCAACATAAATTGCGGAATTCTTCAATTAATATTGGACTAATTCACCATGGATCGATAAATTAGGATGAAATTATTAGTTAATAGTTGTAAAAAGCAGTGCCCTTCCATTTAGTACGTACTTCTTGTACATAAATCTCAAAGATGTGGTCCTCCGTGATATTACTTACCCGGAGCAGATCTAAACTGGCATTAAATTGCATGCAACTTGGCTGGACGGAGCAAAATCATAGTACATAGTACGTGTCCATCCTTTCAAGAAATAAGGCAACCCAGTTTTGGTCCTAAAACTGATTGGCCTCAGACTCTCTGCCACATGCATACTCTTTTACAAGTTGTTGCATCTTCTTTTATTCACCTTCCTATTTATGTTTTGTATTTTCTTTTTTGCCTATTTTTGCCTTTTAAATCATATATGGTCTCTGTATAGGTATTCCCACGGGACTCTCCCTTAGCAGTTGACATCTCAACTGCGATTCTGGCACTTTCGGAGAACGGTGAACTACAGCGCATCCATGACAAGTGGCTCATGAGAAGCGCTTGCAGTTCAGACACTTCGGAGATTGATGCAAATAGGCTACACCTTAAAAGCTTTTGGGGACTTTTCCTCATTTGTGGGCTAGTTTGCATGATTGCTCTCATCATTTACTTCACGCAAATTATGCGCCAGGTAGCCCGTGCCTCTCCAGCAGAATCTGCTCCTTCGGGTCAAGACAGTTCACATTATGGGCGTATACAAAGAATAATATCAATAATGGATGAGAAGAAAGACGGATCAAAATGCAAGAGCAAGAAAATGAAGATAGAAAAATCAGCATCCGGGGAAAATGAAGACTACGAGAGGGGGGGGAGGGATGTCAACGAGAAGGAAACAGAAAGGGCCACAGGGGACATTCTCTCCAGCCATTGAATTGGTTTATAAGATGACTTCGAGTGTCCACTTGACTTCTCCAAGGCCATATGGTTTAGCCGTTTACGCATGTTTCATTTTGTAGGAGCTGTGGCAGAAATTAGTCTCTCATTTGGATCTTTATTTCAGCCTCAATGGAAATGTACATAGAATGGTGGAGAGAAATTGAGCCTGATCCTCCTAATAGGGGCCTATCTTTGTCGTGACAGTTTGAGCTCGCAAGAAATTACTTTTGGGATTCAAACTTGTTTGGGACCAGATGGAATTAGGACCTACGGGGTCAATTTCTTGGAATTTGATTTTTTATTTTTATTTTTATTTTTGAAGAAAAGGTCTTGTCAACTAAATTTGTGTAAACCCTAAATTTCTCTGTCCTTGCTACTAAATCAGTGGCTATGAAACACGTTGAGTCCCCTTTACACCCCTCAATTTCTTCTTCTCCTGTAACCGGACGTATTTTCTTGTGTTTTTTATTATATTTCTTTGCTTCCAAGGAAGGAAAAAAAATTAAAAACACTGACGAACAAAGATCTTGCTACGAGGTATTCCCAGAGCTATTTTGGTTATCTTATATATCTAAGACAACATTTTTTATTTTCATTATTTTTTCTTTTTTCGAGGGCAAGATGATTTGCATTTCTCGACATCCACAACGGTACCAACGCAAAGCTGTGCAAGTGACCACAAAATGGATTTTGGAATTCATCAACATTTTCCAAACGAGTGTTAAAAAAAGAGAAAAGAACGAAGTGTGTTCGAAAATCTAGTGGTTTCCCCAACAACAGGGTTACTAGGGTATACTGCTAATAATCCTGTGGGTTAGGGATTACTGTAACCCATTCAAGCAAATATTTCCCAATGAGTTGCAAATGGGTCCACAAGTTCATCAATCATTGATAATCCTAGAACCGTTAATCCTGCTTTGCACGCGATAGGAAGCAAAAATAATTATTGAAAAAAAAAAACAAAAAGAATCCATATTCTATTAAAAGAACCTATATGTTTAGATGTTATAATATACATACATACATACATATATATGAATAATTTTATGCGGTAACTAATAATTATATAATAAAAAATGGAATAAGTTCCTCCTCTCTTTTTTTTTTTTTCTGAGTTGAAACTATTCATTGAAAAAAAGAATTGGGTACTCCAACGTCGAATTTCCATCCGGGCCTCCGACGTCGAACATGACTTAAAATGCCTTTTTTTGGGTGTCTCAAATCCGTCGGCGTCAACAATATTTAACAAGAGGACCCCCCCCCCCCCCGAACAGAGCTATATTTGATAAGATTGACGGTGGGATTCGAACCTAAATCTACTCATACAAAATACCCTTTTTTTGGACAATTCAATCGGAAGAATTCAAAATGCGGAAAGGTCCACAAAGTCGGGTAAAAAGGGGTGTAAAAATCAATAAAGCCAGAGGCATAAAAACAAAATCCGGCGTCAGATAAACGTTCATCTCTGCCAGGCCATTTCGTATCCTGTCTGGCTTTGCCTACCAAACCATTTTCGCGTCAGCAATTTTAGCCTGTCGTCTCTAACCTCGCAGAACTTGTGTCCCCAACCGGAGGGCTCGATTGGCTCGAACCCTAACCCGGGCGTCCTATCCTTGGACATGGGGTTCACGCTTCTCCTCCAATCCACCACATACGCCGACACCCGTCTCCGAAACTTGGCCTTAAACTCCGACCACGCCTGGTACTTGTAGTGGTTCACCACGGCTGCTTCCAAACTCAATTGCTTCCACTTATACTTGCTTGTCAAGGCAAAATGGTGTATTACGTTAAGCAAAGAATAATCTATAGCTTTCAAGAGGACAATAGACTTGTGCCGATTTTCCGCACGCCTGCGGCAATTGTACCCCTGCGTCACCCCTTCCACGGGGTGCGACCGTTGATTGGACGGCCCAAATTCGTTGCATTTGATCGAAACTTCACCGATCAACTGACGGCGGTGAGCAGATGGCGAAGGCTTTGGTATCAAAGATTTGAGCAGGTGACGGGACGGCCGTGAAGAATCGGCCCACGAAGGCGAGAATATATATTCGTCTACGTCGACGAACATCATCCAAGCGCACAATTCCTTTGCGTACACGGCGGCGTGGGAAAAGCCAGCCTCTTGAGTCTTAGGCCAAATCCATAGCAACGTCGAAACGTTGTATCCCTCCTCATTAAGCCCTTGGACGACCCCATTTAGATCGTCGTCGCTTTCGTTGTCGTATAGTAAGAACCTTTGCACGCCGATGGCTGAATGGTACATGACCCACTCTCTCAAGAACTTGGCCACGTTGTAAACCATAGTACAGGCACACAACTCCGACCGCGGCTGCGGACTCGCTGCCCTTAAATGCCCGGTCGGGGTGTAAGACGCCACGGTGGGGACCACCAGTTTTTCTCGGATGATTTTGAGGGAGACTTGGAGTTTGACGGGGCCCTCCGCGCCATAACCGAAGGCCTTTAAATCCGGATGGGGACACCGGAACACCTCCTGTATGGAGCTTGCGACGGCTGTTTTAACGGTGTTATTACCGCTGGCATCCCGAAACACGCACTGGAACTCTTCTGGCGATCGGTTTACTCCCTGTCGATTGTTCACCCCTTTCACGAACAGAACCACGTCGTCCTCCGTCGAGAACGATTCGTACGCCACAAAAGACCACCGCAGCAACTCCTTGGGTGGCGGCGGAATCGCCGAAGAGGATGAGATCGTCGATTCACTGGCCAATTTCGGAGAAAGTAACGGCAACCGGCGGCGATTTCTCGGTGGAAGCTTGCACTTGAACGTGGCTTGCTTTGTGAAAGGCAGAATCCCGGAAAACCTGGCCGGCGAAGTTGCTGCGTTTGGATAAAGGCACGTGAAATTGTCGCCAGCAGTCGGCGTCAATGGCGTTGATAAGGACACAATGACGAGGACCTCCCAATCCGGGAACAGAATCGAGACAGAGTCGAAGGCGGAATCATATTGAATGGAGGAAGCATCTTGAACCGGGTGGGCATCTTCGCGGGTGCGGTTGTCGATCTGTTCCTGAATGGCGTGATTGACAGAATCCGTGTTCTTGGGTGGCCGGGTCGTTAGGTTGGCAGAAGGGTTCTGAACGTCAGGCCTGTAGATTGAGATTGGAATGGGACCACGCCGAGAGGAATAGAAAGCCGTGAAGTAGGAGGCGAGGAGGAAAACAGAAAGAAAGACAAAGAGAAGCAAAGTCGTCTTGCGACGTATGGTATCGGGAAGGTTATTGATATTGAAATTGCAGCAGGGATTAATGGAGGCAGCGCCACCTATCCCAGCTGGAAGTAAATAGAGAAATAGCGCAGATGGAGACTTCTTGATGGGCTGGTTCATCGTGGCTTCTGATAAATTGGAACGAACCGCGGCAATTGCATGGAGGTGGCCGTGGTGGGGGTGGGGGGGGGGGGATGGGATTGCAGGGCGGTAGCTGGGGACAGAGGAAAAGGAAAGGATTGGCCTTTTCCGAAGGCTGACTCGGAATTTGGATGGTCTTTGTACACAACCGTCGGATTCCCCTTCTGTGACGGCGAGCAAACGGACGTTCTATCGTTCTACTAACTTCAAGCCTCAAACAATGAACGCCAAGGCTGCACCCTAAAAGTTTGCGTTTTCGTCAAGAGTGAGCTCAATCTCACCAAAATGTTTAGAAAGATAATCAAAATCTATATATTTTTTTTTTCTTTAGTTGTTAATTTTTATTAATTATATAAGAATCAATAAAGCTAATTTCTTACACAAATTAAATCTCTTAAATAAATGAATTCATATCTAATGAAAATTCAAGATTTAACTTCATCAATTTATTGCATTATAATTAAATATGTTACTTGAAAGTCTCATATTTCTTTATTTATCAATATTATATAACCCAAAATAGCCACTTGCCAACATTATTGATCCTATAAAAAAAAAAAGAGGGAATTCTTGTAAATTAAGGAACACAGCTACTATTAAATTTATTGCAAACAAAATCTCTATAACTTTAACAATTTTCAAAAAAAGAAAAAAATATAATTTATCGAAAATGACTTTCATCTTAGATTTATAGACCTATACATAGTAAAAACATCTAACTAAATGAACTAATACTTTAACTAATTAAGAAAATATTGAATGATTAAGTATTCTCTAATAATTTAACTAAAATTTCTAATTAAATTAAAATAATCTAAAATAAATGAATAAATTACTAAATAATTTAGAGGATTATAAAAACCAATTTTTTGTGATATATCCTATGTCAAGTTCACTTTTTGTTGTCTTATGATTTCATGAATATATATTCATTCATGCTCGCTATACTATTAGTTGTGCATTGCTCAATATCATTTAAACGTAATGCAATAAAAAAATCACAAAAAATGAAAAAATATTTTAGAGAGAGAGAGAGAGAGAGAGAAAGAACACTATTGATATTGAAAAGGCACGGAGAAGTGTGGAGATTTCGCATGTAAGAAAAATATATATTTGGAGAAAAAGAAGAGAATACATTGAATATATATTCAACGAGTCAAATAAATAGAACAAACATTTAAACCTCAAATTAAAATGAATTTGATTATGTAGTAACGTAATAAAAAGTGCATAAAAATATATAATTTATCTATTCATTTATAAATAATTTGTTTTATTTTTTAAATTGAATAGTTCTTTGATGATATTACATTAGATTAGTACAAGTTTATTACATTATTTTAATTACATTGATATTAAATGTTTTCTAATAAAAAATATTTCAATTTTCACGATTCTAAGGATTTATTATCGAATAAACTTAAAATAAAAAAAATAAATTCGAGTTTCTCTCAAATTTCTAATTCATTATATCTAATAAAGATGTAGTTTGGAGTCTCCGTAGTTGGAGTCATTAATTGAACTTTATTAAATAATTAATTAAAAAATAACTTACAGTATATTGTGCAATTTTTATGTTTCTTGTACTGAAGTTTCTAAATGATGTAATTAGATGGATTTAAAAGTAAGAAGATACCTTTAAGCAATCATTAATTTGTATGTTTCGATGCACTTGAAATGGATTTATTTGCCAACAAATCGCAATTATTCAATGTAAATTAATATCTAATTCTACTAAAATCTTATATTTTTTAATATATTTTGAAAGGAGACTAATATATAAACACCCAAAATATTTGAAATTGGAGGGATGCGCGCGCGCACACACATACACACATCAATATTTTAGCAATTTCTTACCTTTTTTTTCTTTCTCTTTTTTTTTTTTTTTTCTTTTTCATCAATATAGATTTACGGCATTTATAGCTATTTGCAAACAATCTCTGGTATCCGTATCGATCTGACATTGCATGAAATCTAACAATTATTGCAAGACTGGCACACCGTATTCCAGCTTACACAACAATCAAAACCGCAATACCAGGGTTAATGCCTCAGAAAAATGATCGACGATGATGATAATGATAGCACGATTCTATTCTATCGAGCTTAGGCTGAACGCAAGACATGGTCAGACAATTCATTTGGGCTTCCGATTTTGATTCTGGTTCATGGCCGATTCTCGTTCCTAACTACCCTATCCCAAGAAAATTAAACAAATTTTTTTTTTATGGTTTTCATTGAATTTGAGCATCAGCGAATAAGACATCAAGAGATATGAATGCAAAAGAAAAATTTTAAAAAATAAATAAATTTGAGGCGTCGCTTTAGAACAATGGTCAAGGCATCTTTTAGAATTCGCTGGCTAGGATGCCATTCTCGGGACGGTTCCATCCACGTATTCCTCATAAAATTTAAACGTCTGTTCCACAACAATAAGATAATCTAAAAAATGTACGATATTTTATTAATATTTTAATTTTACAATAAATTCATCACCTTAACATTATATTTATACAGAAAGATGTCGTAAATAAATTATTTTTGTTTGATATAAAAACTTAGTTTGATGTGTGGATTTTTTAAATAATATCTCAATATTTATAATTACTAAATACATTTTTTATGTACTCTTTAGAATAAACTAACGAATCAAAAAAAAAAAAAAATAATCGGGCAAAGTCAAAAGTCAAGTCATGGGGCAACCGATTCGATCATCGAGTCAACTGAATTAATCCGAGTAAACGACCCATCTTTTTTTTTTTTTTTTTTTTCAAAAGAACTCGTCATGATTGGACCTGTTGGGCAAGCAAACTTTAATCATTATGAAGCAAAGACCATTAATCAAATTACGCAAGCTCCAATTGGAAAGCATGATCCAATCATGTTTAAAAACATCAAAATGTACATTAGAGTTGGGTTTTGATGATGAGATGAAAGAAGGGCGGAGTGGTCAGATTGAAAGCATGCTGCAATCACGTTGAGAACATCAAAGTTTAAATCAGAGATGGGGTCTTTGATAACACCAAAGAAGACAGGAGCTAAAGGAGAAATTTATTCCTGATGGCATAAACTTGAAGGTTGAAGGGGGGGGGGGATGGATACATTATTGCCTCTCTGTATATTTCGCCACCACTACACCCCTTCACTGACTTCCACGTGCCTGCGTGCAAGAGGCTTCGGATGCCTTGCCCACAGATGGGAGCCTTATTGTGTTAGGTAACCCGATGAAACGTGGTCTAGCTTGGAAAGGAAAGAAAAGTAAAAGAGGAAGAAGAAAATAATAATAAAAAAAATGAAGGCCCATGGTCTAATGTGGGCTTATAGGCCCAAAAACAATATTGTCGAGTGTGGTATCGTGGGCCTACAAACCAACTAAGTAGAATTTTCCATCACAGATATTAGAGCTCCAAGCCCGAATTGATTTCCGTAATTACAAAAGTCCAACTTGCAACATGCAAACGATACGAAATTTAGGAGTAAATGTTAGATATCTCCAACCAAAAAAAAAAAAAAAACATAAAAATATTATTTTTATTAATATAAATAAAATTTCATAATTAAAATTATTCAATAAAACACTATAAAAGTTATCTATTTCAGTAAAAGTAATATTTTTTAATAAATTTTAAAAAAAATTCGTAATATTTAATGTTATTTAAAATTTAATTGTCATAAAAATATAAATTTTAAATTTTTGAAATGTTACAGGTTCTCTCTCCCTTCTTTTTTTATAGAAATCCTTGGTTTGCGCATCTATCTTACCTTTATATTAATCAAATAACTTTCTAAATACGAAATATGATTAAATAAGAGATTAAAGTATTTTATACTATCTCATTATAAAATATTGTTATTATTTATTGCCGATTGATAATTAGTGATTATTTTTACTAATTATTAAAAAATTTAAAAGTATTTAATTAAATTTATATTTATTGTTGTTGTTGAATACTAAAATGATTAATTTAGATATTTAGTTTATATAGATATGCTATATTAATAACATTATTTTTAATTTTATAATTTTTATTTTAAAAATAATATTATGGTAATAATGTTAAGAGTTTTCATACTTAATTTTGAAATTTTAAAGAAATTGCTAATGTTTAATAAACAATGAAAAATGAGATATAATATTTTAAATATTTTTTATAAATCTTGATATTAATAAAAATTTGAAGTAAAAAATATTATTTAAGAGGTATAAATGAAAAAAAAAAATCATGTATATATAAATATTCGTAAAATAGAGATCTAAATCTAATTTATACGAAAAATGAAAAAAAAATAATGCATCTTATAAATAATTTAACTAATATAAATTATTTTTAACACTAAAAAGTGAAAATTATTTTAAAAAAACATTCTAACTTACTTTTTAGAAAATTATGTAAGAAAAAAAATATACTTTAACAACATGGAATAAAAAATTTTATCGAACGCTTTCCTAATTGGTATTGAAAGTTGACTAACCAAAACTTAAACCAAATATCCCCTCCACATTTCATGTACCGTAAATTAAATATAAAAGTCTTACTCTCTTTTTAATCTTCTTGGCACAAAAACGAAGTAATGAACCACGAACCAAAGGATAATTTTTGTAATTGCAGCGAAATAATTATTGTGCAGTAAATGCAATAACAAGTATAAAACTATATCATTTGAAGAATTTACAGGTAAACACTTGCTAAAATAAAATAATAATAATAATAATAATAATAAGAGTATTATCAAGAATTTACAGTAAATTAAGAATCTTATTTATAGAAGAGAACATTTAAATGAATACAAAATCAGTGGACTTGAGTAGATAACCAAAAAAAAATATTTTTTTTTTTGGTATCTATTGGAGTTTTCCATATTTGTGTTTATGTAATAATAATGTCTTTTATGCAATGACTCTCTAATTATCACAAGATTACCTTGAATTCATTAATTTTTTAGCAAAATGTCATCAATAATTAGGCAGCAAACGACTTCGTCTTGCTCAGCCGGACGTCATGCCGGCGTGGGGATGGAAAATTTCTCAACCGGGACCCAACGGGAATAATGGGTGAATTTACAAAGTTGGAAAGTTGCAACGAAGTGGACTTTGACCGTCCAAGGTCGTTATTCTTAGTCTTTGTAGACATATATAACAAAAAGGAAAAACTTATCTATGCCGAAGACTTGGTATAAACATGCATTAGCCTATGGACAAACACTAATTTACTAATTAGAACTCCGTTACGTGGTCAGAAAATTTAGTCAGCATAACGTTACTTTGCTAAGTTTATATTCAACTACTCTGTCCATAGACTTTTATTTTAAAGTAATATATTAATAGGTTTGGTTATGATTTTTTTTTTTTTTGGGTAAATTGACCTATCTAGACACATGTACATTAAAAGGGCTGGTTGAGTCCTTCTCTTGCGTCTGTCACGGGAGCGACATTAAGGGACTGTCAAAACTCTAACATGATTTTTTTTTTCAAAAAAAAGTTTTTCATTGAAGTTGATAATAACCTTTTTTATGAAACTTCCTTAATAAATTATTATAAATTATGCTTATGGTAAATAACAAAATTAAGGCCTAATTTTGACATGGAAATAAAACATTTCTAACATTTTTGAAAATTATTATAAATTTGAGTAGAAAATTATATTTTCAATAAATAACCTATATATAATATAAGAATAATATTTTTCAATATTCATGCAATTTATTAGGAATTTTCAAAGATGTGTCTATTTTCAAAAATTTCTTATGATGTTTTAACAAAAAAAAATATATATTCTAATGAAAATCATGTGTAATGTAAATTTTTTTGAAAGAAAAGATGATGTTAATATTAGTCAAAAGTTTTTATTAATATATATGCAAAGGTTTTGAACAACAAGGTAATATTTTTAAGTACTTTAAGATGTTTTGAATAAAAAAATAATTGTATAAAAAGGATGTTCCTCGCTTCTCAGAATGCCTTACTAAAAGGATATTTTTAATATGATTATGACTTTTCAAGGTAACTATTTTTTTTCTTAGACTTTGACAATTAAGTTAGATTTTTTACCTCTATGCAAAAAAATTAGTATATTTGCTAAATTATTACTCTGCCATAATATTCACAAAAGACTTACATTTCTTTGGATAAAAAATAAAGAAAACATGATCCTTAACTTTATTCTTAATGTTGCGAAACACTAACATAAAATTCTATAGTCTTTTATCTTTATTATCTTTTCATATTATGATTATTCAGGAATCACTCTTACTAATTAATGAGACTTAATTTGCATTCTTTCATTGAACTCACAACCTTACAACCTCCCAAATTGTTAATAATTTCACTTTATTGATGTTTAATGCTATGATTGCTTTAGAAAATAGACAAATTACATGCCCTGCATCCCCTTACAAGACATTCTCTATACCAACCACCTCCTATGATTAAGTCATAGTTATATTGGTATTAAATTTGAATGTACCATTTTTAAGCGTTAACCATATATGTCTAAGAACAACAAGAAGCTGACCGAGTTGCATAAGTCACATATCGTTGAAATTTAGTAAGAAGTCATTACACAAGAATGCGAACATCAACCATTTAACGTTCACCCACTATCACATTTATGTTCACACCAAGTTACCAAGACGTTCCACCAAGAAAGGTTTATTCGCAAAACAATCCTTATTTTAGGCTAGCCATATGGACTAAGTAATGACATAGAATCTTATCAATTAAATCTTTTATGATTGACAACTATGACCCAAATCGTGCCACGAATTCTAAGCTTGATCCAACGAATCTTAGATCACCTATGCAACACCTCATCACCCTAACCATTGACACTATTTTGTTCATAATAGAGTATAATGAAGGAAGAGGTAATTAATCAATTCTTACACCTCTCAACATATCGTGTAACTCGTGTTTGAACTCCTCTTTTCACTAATCAATTTGACTCACTCTTTCACTAGTAACTAACCCTTGATTGATTATTAAACAAATATCTCCATTGTTATGGAGCCAACTCATGCCACACTTAAGGTATTATGGCATCAAATGTCTCTTTAACCATTTGTTATATCACAAAATGACTTCATAGTGAATACACTATCTTATTCTGCTTAGCATATTAATTTATCTACCTTTATACATGAAAGTCATTGACTATCTAACATCCCCTCGAATTCCTTGAGTAACTCTTTTTCCCAACCAAACAATTGCCACTACTAAGCAATATTCCATTCTTAATTGTCACCTGACCATCACTTAAAGTTATGTACTAGGTCTCTGATCTGATAGCAGAATTGTGATCTTATGACACTAAGATGATTGGCCCCCCTTTACCATTCATTGCACATTTTTCACCACACCAAAGTCATTTGTGAATGCCTCATTAACCACTCTCATGATCATACTTATGGCTCATCAGATCGCACTTTGAGGACTTTTAACCAAAGTACTCTTTATTCTTTACTTTTTACAACTATTTTCTCACAAGTCCTATACTTTTATCTTATAACCTTTTAATGCCTAACTTATCTCCACTTTTTTTCTAGTGGATAAGGCCCTTCCCCACTTAATACATGTGTTTATTACCCTTTTACTTATCCCAAAAAAAAAAAAAGATCATTAAATTTACTCAACCCTCCATTCAACTTACCTAGGCATTTTAAACATTAACATAAAGTAAATTGAAAGAGACTATAAACATGATTTTATGAGAACAAGCCAACTGACCTTAAATAAGAATTAAGCTTTCTATTTCACCAACCTATCTTCCATTTTATAAATAATCAAGTCTTATATCCTTTTCAAGTATAAATTGACCCTAAGCAATAGCCCAAGGTATTTCATAAAAAGTGAACCCACATTGTATTTCTAGTAATTGACCCATTATTAAATCTTTGTCTCACAGTCCTTAAATCATACAAAATCAATACAAAATCATTTTCGCTAAATTGATTTTAAGCCTAACACAATAATAAAGGTATCTAAAAATCCTTTTATAATTCTTGATGAACATGTCATTAGTCGTATTGAATATAAACGTATTATCTATGAGCTAGAAATATGTCAATCTAATGTCCTTAACAACAAGAATTCCTTTTATGAGGCCTATTTTTATTCCCTAAATAAAGAATTCAAATCCTTTACTGCAAGAAGAAACAAAAATAGAGAAAGTAGATCACCCTAGCATAAGCCTTTCACTATTTTGAATTGCTATATAGGGTTACCATTGACTAAAATAAAAATTTGTAAAGTTAAAATTCATTCACATATCCATTTCATCCATCATTCTCTAAAGCCCATGTATTTTAGAGTATTTGATTAGAAGCTCTATTCAACTTAGTCGTATGCCTTTTTAAAATCAATCTTAAGCATAACCATGCCTTTCTTACAACTCTTTATCTCTCTAACAGTCTTATTTGTAATAAGTACATTATCAAGAATATTGCATTCTTTAGAAATGTGAATTGTGATTTTCCCACCACTTTCTCAATTACTAATCAAAGTTGTTTGGAAAAAATCTTAATTAGTATCTTATAAATAGACTTGATCGTAAAAATTAGGCGAAACTAATTAAGAGACTTAACTTCCACCACCTTTAGTAAAAAGACCAAGAAGGTTAAGGTGATAGATCGATATAACCAACCATGCTCGTAGAATTCCTACATAAACTCCATTACTAATTTTTAAACCATATTTTAGTGTTATATTATAAAATTTAAATTGAATCAATTTAAACTCGATGTCTTATTACCATCATAGTTCTTAATTATTTCATATACCTCTTCTACCATAAATGGGCTTTCTAAAATTTTATTATCAACATCATCTAATTACTTAAAAAAGTTACCATTCATTTTCAGACATGACACCATTGACTTGAGTCTAGAAATAGGATGATATCATATTTTTAATCTCTATAAGATTCATAAGAATGTACTCCTTAAATTCGATGCAATTGATGAAGTTCTTTATTACTTGACTGTTGTCATTATAAATAAAAGACCTTATTACACTTGTTTATAAGATAATATTTATTTTATATATTATTTGAAAAAAACAAGACACGTCTTACACATAAAAAAATGACTCAAAACCTAGACCTGATATAGGAACCTTTGTTAGTTTAACTTAGTTCAAAACCTTTTAAGACCTTTCAAATTGTTTTAATTAAAGTAGTTATTTTTTAACTAATAGTTTTTAAATGTTGAAAAACTAACTATTATATAAATAAAACTCTAATCATTATACTTATTTTATATTTATTTTTATAAGATATTAAATTTAAAATAATATAAAAAGAATTTCTTCTTTTTCATTAAGATAAACTTAAAATTATTTTTCCCTTTCTTACTTAAAATTATTTGGTTAATTAACTAGTATTGTTGCTATTAACTTAGTGTTTAAATTATGTATTAGTGAGAAAGTTAATTGTATCTTGAAAATTAGCTATCGTCACATCCTATACTAAGATATTATTTACAAGATAGAAATTATTTTTAAATATAGTACTAAATAAATTTTAATCATTATGTTTTTTGTCTAAAGTTTTGTTGCCTAACGCGATTGATGTTCATTTCACATATTTTTATAATGTAACTTTCTGTTTTTTCTTTTTGAGAAGTATAATAGGACTCCCTTTAATATATATTAACGCGTCAAAGTAATTTTTAGGTCATAACAAACCGCAAGATAAATATTAAGATAGGTGAGGGAAAGAGAGTCAAGATACAAGCGGTCCCCTGCAGCTGGTTTTCTTCGGCTAGGACCTTGGTTATTGGCTCTTTCATTCCGTCTTTTATCTTTACAGCAACCGGAAAGACTCAAGATTAAACTTATACTGTCAACACCTGGGATTCCACCAGGGGAACAAGAGAGAGTTGTGCATCAAAATGGGAGCCTGTTTTGGAACTCCTGTGAGCAATCATCAAACCCCAGGCACCACCAGGTCTTTTACACCAGGTAACACGTTATACACCTGGGATTTTCTTTAATTTCCTCGGTTTATTTTCTTTTCTTTTTGGCACTATTTTTGCTTGATGTTTTTGCATAATTAATTGCAAAAACATTAATCCTTCTTCTGTCTGCTTAATCAGTCCATTGCGTTTCCACTTCAATCCCTCTCCCCTTGAATCTGCGGTTGTGAGAAAGGAAAACGTACCAGCAAGATATAACAAAGACTTGGTTTCAGCTTAATTGAGGAGTTTATTATTGTTATTCAACGTTATGCATCCTATGATCAATCTCTGCGTGTTGTTAATAAAAAACGCCACAAAGGCATCCAGCTTCTTCCGTTCTGGAATATATATATATATAATTTAACATATATTTATGCAGAGGCATCCAGAAACACCAGCAAGCAAATTAATGGGCCGCCAAGTGCTAGAAGTTCCTCTGGCATGGCGGAAGACGGCAAGGTTTTCAAGGAACATTCCACCGGTGGCAACAAGAAGACGAACGGCAAAGAAACAGCTGCTCCTGTGCCTAGGGGCCGGATCATTACACCAAACCTCAAAGTATTCAGTCTAGCGGAATTAAAGAGCGCAACAAGGAACTTCAGACCTGATACCATGCTTGGGGAGGGGGGATTCGGTCGAGTTTTCAAAGGTTGGATCGATGAGACGACATACGCCCCGTCAAAGGTTGGTGTCGGCATGGCCGTAGCAGTCAAGAAATCCAACCCAGACAGCCCTCAGGGGTGGGAGGAATGGCAGGTAATTCATAATTCACTTTTTTCAAAGGCAGTCAATTTGACCACAATTATCTACTTAATAATAATGAATAATACGCACAGCCAATCGATTTT
Source organism: Ceriops tagal (assembly GCA_021533255.1). Taxonomy (NCBI): domain Eukaryota; kingdom Viridiplantae; phylum Streptophyta; class Magnoliopsida; order Malpighiales; family Rhizophoraceae; genus Ceriops; species Ceriops tagal. Next base: position 1,748,578 of record CM038601.1, read on the forward strand.
TTGCCAATTTTAAGTATAATTAATACATGACGTTTAAGATAGAAAGGAGGCAAAACAACTGTAAATATAATTTGATGATGATATTTTTGTTAATATATAGCAATGGCCTAAAGGCTTATCAATTTAGTAATGAAGATAGTAATTAGTATTCCCATTAAATGCGCCGGATTATAAAATATTTTGACTTTCTTCTATGTCATTCTTCGTTTTGATACACTATAATCACGAGTCTCTTTGGTTGAAAAAAGAGTTTAACGGGTGATTCCGACCTAAATCTACAAGCGTAGATATATTGTCTTTACGCGCCCCTCGTAGAACGTGTTCAGTTCACATATGGTCTATTTGGCATACCGCCGTTGACCAACGGGGGTGACATAGGCGGCGCTGCCCCTGGCTAGCTTGCTTTGACAATAAAATCAAACAATCTTTGTGCGTCGGGAAATTGTGGGTGCTAAACAGCTGTAATGCAATCATTTGATTGATTTGTTGACGGGGTCAGACGCTTATGATTTGGATTCTGGGGACCTTCAGGCTGAGGTGAGATTCCTGGGTAAATTTTACCACCCGAACCTTGTCAAGCTGCTGGGTTATTGCATGGAAGACAAACAATTTTTGCTCGTCTATGAATATGCGGCAAAGGGAAGCTTGGAAAGCCACCTCTTCAGGAGTAAGTATATCATATATAAAATACTCCCCAAAAAAAAAAAAAAACCAAAGGGTATAAAATACCCATAAAACAAATATCAATTTTCTCTCTTTTGTTAAAGCTATTTTTGCCGTGGTTTCCGCAGGGCATGTACAACCACTTCCATGGAACGCTCGCCTTAAAATAGCGATTGGAGCTGCTCGAGGTCTGGCTTTCTTGCATACATCAGAGAATAGTGTCATCTACCGTGACTTCAAGTCCTCTAATATATTGCTGGATGGGGTAAAATTTATTTCACTTTTTGAATTTTAGTTTTTGCTCCGCTTTCTAGCGTGAATCGTTACTGTCACTTTTCAATCTCTCTCTAATTTAGACCCTTCGTGAACTCTAGGACTATAATGCCAAGCTCTCAGATTTTGGGTTGGCAAAATTAGGCCCAGTAAATGGCAATTCGCACGTTACAACTCGGCCTATGGGCACCTATGGCTATGCTGCTCCTGAATATGTTGCCACGGGTAAGTTGTTGCCAATTTTCCTCTTTATAAGCTGTCTTGCTATGGTTGAAAGTTGCTATTCTTCTGTAGCAGCCTTTTAAAGGGATAGAATGATGACAAATGACCACGGTTAATTATGCCAACAAATTCGGCAGGTCATTTGTACGTGAAGAGTGATGTCTATGGTTTTGGCGTCGTGTTACTGGAAATGTTAACGGGTCTAATAGCCATGGACCCAATTCGGCCTGCCGTTCAGATAAACTTGGTGCAATGGGCCAGACCGTCCCTATCTGACAAAAAGCAACTGAAAAAAATCATGGACTCGAGACTGGAAGGACAATACTCTTCGACAGCAGCAATGCAAATAGCCGAGCTTATCTTACATTGTCTGGATTCTGATCCAAGAAGTAGGCCATCCATGGATGAGGTTTTGGACACCTTAGTACAGGCAGCGAACGTCAAGGAAAAGCCCAGTGAGGTAAAAGGCGACGCCAAGAACCGCACCAATCAGCGCCGACATCATCCTGCTCATTCACATTCTAGCAACCATCACCAATCTCCCATTCATCTTAAGCACATTAGGTCCAAATAGCGGAGCTCTGGCCCAAGTGGCCTGACATCGATTGACCCATACATAGGCTATGTTGTTTTTATTTTTCATTTCCTCCTCCGGAGAATCTTTTGTAGGAGCTTAATTTTTAATTATATGGCCACCACATTAATAAGAAAGCGGGAGACAATTTATCCTACTAAGTTTCACTTTTGTTTTTGGTAAACCCCTTCTTGTCCCCTCTTTTCCATTTCTGAAGGGCTCTCATATTCAGATTTCTGAATTTCACAAAGATTCCAACCGAAGTTTTTGTCCACGACCCTAAGGGCCCCAAGCGTCTAGAAATTTATCCCCATTGTCCCCGGCGATCCAATGTTGAGCCACGACCCACCAAAAGGCGATCGAAAAGGTGGTTAATGGTAAATGTGAACCATTTGGTGACGCACCGTAGCTTAAATTTGATAGTTTGATGGGCGTGAGCTCTACGAATATCGCATAAACTCAGTTTTACTTGACAATATTTCTTTACAATTAAAAAACAATAATGATGATGATGATAAAAGAAAGGCACACTTGAATAAACCTAAAATGGCTTTGACCAAGTAAGTTACTTCCTTCTCTTATCAATTAAAAAGTTTTGATTTTGGCCAATTAACAAAATTAAGATAGCAGCACTAAAGTACTTAAAAAGGTGAAACTTTGCTCTTCATTCATCCTAAATTGAGATTGGTTAACCTATTTACATCGTCGTGTAATTATATTTTTTCAGTTTCCAGACCAAACTGTATTGGCTAGAGATTTTACAGTAAAGGGTAACGATTCCGGGTCCTATGGTCTGTGCATTTTGCTTCCCCCATTGAAAGGTCCTAGCGTTAGTCTCTTTATTGCTCAATAGTGTCACGGAAAACAAGCTGTTATTCTGAGGTGTGCATAAGTCCTGGTCCCGAGATTGGCCTGGGTTTGAATCAGAATCGAATCAAACAAGCTCCACAATCCCAATGAATTGGAACCGGTTAGGACCCAATCCAGTTAAGATTCACGGTATCTTTGAACTGCAGTTCCCAACTGTTGGTTCAAACAGGCGATTCCAAGGTTTTCAAAAATAAATAAATAAATAATAATAATAAATGTTTCTAAATTGAAAATGTTTTCTTATCATTGACCCTAAATAATTGAATCTTGGTAAATCATAAAGATTTGATTACTAAATAGATAAGCATTAATCGTCGCAATAAAATCATTATTAGATTTTTTTATTTGTATTCATTACTTTAATAAAACTTTGTTAGCCATTTGATTTTATTTATTTTTTATTTTGATTCCAAATATTGTCACGTTAATTGTAGTTATACATAATTAAGGAAACCAATTTATTGTAAATCATTGATTGGTTAGCTAGCCAATTAAGATTTAATTAATCACGTTTATCTTAGAATTAAAATATGTAAAGATGTTAATTTAGGGAAATCGATGAGTTAATGGTGTGTTATAATTTCAAAAATACTCAATTAAAAATTTTAAAATATCCTAATTTTTTCAACAACAAAAAAAATCAAACTAAACCAAATTTAACCAAATTAAAAATGAACTGAAAGTAAATTAAAATTAAAATCAAATTAGAACTAGAATCGAACTATGTAGCGAGACAATTTTGTTCGAGTTTTTTTTTTCCTTTCCCAAACTATAATCCCCCCCCCCCCACCCCACCCCAACAAAACCTAAACGGGCCTTAGAATTGCACTGCAGTCATCACTATAAAAGAAGAGACCAAAAAAGGTTTTTGGGTAGGTGTTCCAATGTGCTTTTATTATATTTGTTGCAGGGAGGAAGAGGAGGGTGGTTGGCCAGAATAATGGCTTACTATTCCTTTTTCTTTGGTAGATTCTTCCACCAACCCCACCCTTCCCCCACGCATAAGTTGGAAAGGATCGAGTGGTACTAAACACTCTGCATGCTCAATTTGACAACGAACACATTAATTCCACATTAAATATTTAATTGGAGTCCTTATGACATGATTTCACGTGGCGCATGCTACCCATCGACGAGTAGACTTTCAAACGAGTGCTCGTTTTATATCGAAATATCATTATTGACGTTATTTATTATTATTTATGGCTAAGTACTTCGTGTGAAAGGAATTGATGGTGTGCCCTTGGAGAGATGGCCCGCAATGGTCAGCTCTAGAAGGTGGATTCCCCCAAATGGATCGTGACAGCATTATGGAAGGGTCAATTATTCTGACGAGAAATGAGACCATCTTGTACCTTTGAACTGGACCAACATTATATACTTTAGGGTCTGACTACCCTTTTATACTTGGCAGCCTTTTAATGGAGCATTGTTTGTCAACCGAGTAGTTGAAAGAGGCGTTCGGTACCCATTAAAGAGCCGAAAGAGACCCATATTATACATATACGCGTGTGTGTGTGTGTGTGTGTTTGTGTGTGTGTTTTTAACTTATTTTTAAAATAAATTATTAGTTGTCAAATATTAGCCTGGAGATGATAATAAATTTGTGTAATAATTACAATACAATTAATTATACTTTTTATCAATATTATTTGAGATTATTCATCATAATTATAAATATTATAAAAAACAAAAAGTTGTGAGAAAATTGTGGTTAAAATTCTCAGTCGCTTATCTTGCCACGAGAAAAGACTTAACTTTCAATATTTTAAGTTCTCTCTTATATTTCTAATTATGTCTCTCAATTATAGAAAGCAATTTTTATTTCTCTCTACTTTTCATCGTGAATTAGAAGCAAAAAAAAAAATTATGAATTGGGTTGTTTTCTTTGTATAGGACAATCTATCAAAGAAAAATCAAAGAAGTAAATAGAATCTAAAGTCAAAAACAATCCTCAATGAAGAAACAATCTAACAAAAATGTAGTTAATTTTTTTTAATCTTACAAGAAATATTGTGGCATTACAAGCTTTTTTTTTTTTTTTACTCTTTTGTAAACAAATCTAACAATAACATGAGACATCCACCGGCAAGACAGCTAGTTTTATTAGTAATTTTAATAATTAATGAATTTATTAATTTTCAACTGTTAGTCACTCATCATTTGTCATGAACAATTTATCTGCTTCAGATTCGAGTCATGATATTTCATATAATAAATACTGGCTTTTAGGTTTCTATTGTACCAAAAAATAATAATAATAAATAGTTATTAATTATTACATGTTAGCTGAACCAAACAAATAATTAAAAATAATATTTCAGCTTTTTTTTTTTAATTTGTGTTCAATATTTTGCTACTTGTTCTTTTATACTCCATAGCTTTATATATTAGGATTGCCCCGCAACATCTTGAAGGTAGCCAATTGTCCCCTGAAGGAGTTGAACCTTTAATCATAGTATGCCATTGAAATGACTCGAAAATAGCCACACAGCCAAAATCTTCCCAGAGATTGTTTCTTTCGTTTACAATGTGAGAACAGTTACACAACTTCAAAAAACCTTATTAATGGTCTATAAGCCCAATACAAAGTTGCCCAAATCAAGTTTGCACTTCTACTATAATAAACTGGTGACTTGCAACTTAATTTTTACCTTGAAGACGATCAGACTGAATAGATTGTTCGACACATGAATTTGAGCTCTGTTATTGTTCATTAAGACAGACATAATTCTTTGTAGAGAACTCGGACTGATGCCCCCTTTGTTGCATATGAAACTAGTCATCCATTGCTGTCTCTGCACATGTGATTTACAAAGTTTTCACGACTAGAAAGTGAATTTAGCCTCTTCGAAATCCAAACAACGAATTAGTTATATGTAAAAGCACTTTGACTAAAGCCAAAGCAAATTACTTCTGAGTATCTCCAAGAAGATAAACATCTACAAAGCCATCAAAGGTAAATAGATTTGAAACAAAGTGATGATTGAACTAGATTATGCATATGCAAGTAGGTAAAGCAAAGTTTTTTTTATTTTCTTTGTACATGGGAAATGAAAGTTGAATTAGGTCATCTCATCAAAACTTTGTGACTTTTCCTCGTTCTCTCTGGTAAATTAATATCCATATCCAGCAAGTATCTGATGCACGTCATGGCCGAAATGAAGAAGTTCATATCCTAGGTTTAGATTAATACCGAAAGAACAACTTAAGGGAGTGTTTGATTTTGCGTTTCGTATCTTCTGTTGCTGTTCGTTTTGAATCAGTAGAGTGTAAAGTGTTTTGTAAAGGTTTTGGGCCTATTGCTGGGGCTGTTTTTTGCCCTAGATGGTAGCTGATTTGAAAAATAGTTTTGAGCTACTTTTTAAAAGAAACAATAACTGGATATTTTTTAATTAAATTATTTCTGATAATATTAATCTATTAAAATAAAAATATAATATTCCAAATAGTCATTCTATTATTATAGCAGCAATAAACAATATTAATTTAACTAATCACTATAATTTCATGTTATTCGTCAACGTTTGTAACCAGTAATAGTAATCAGTAATAAGGTAACCAAATAGGGCCCAAAATATGCAATCCAATAAGTGTTGTTTGGAGTAAACAACAACGCTATTAACAGACTTGAAAATTTTACCAAACACCATATTATCATGTGGTTCAAATTGAACAGCAAAAACATGCCCAAACAACAGAATCAAACACCTCAAAGTTATACAAGGGTGTAAATAAAATTAATTTTAATAAGCAATCAAGCATCTTTTCCATAAAAAAATTTTAAAAACTTTTTAATTGAAAGAGAAAATATAACTATGTTTAGTAAAACAAGAATTGAAGAGTAAAATATATGATATGTACAAAAACAAATCCAGCAAACCGTGTGATGGTTGATAAATTATCATGCAATAGCGATTCAAGTGATGCAGTTGTTGTAACCTAATTTTATTAGTTTAGTGAAGGGTCTGTAAGATTTGCCTGTGATATTTTATAGTTTAAATAATTATCTTTTTGAATGGCTCAAAGTCTAGAAGTGGATTTTTCTTGGTCACTCCGCACCCCCTGCCCCCCCCCCCCCAGAAAAAAAAAAGAAACGGATTTTTCCAATGAATTATATATATATATATTTTTTAAAAAAAAAAAAGGAGTGTAAGAGCGGAATCCAAAGAATGACAAGAGAAAGCAACAATTAGAACAAATATATCCATTTGGGTTTTAAAATATATTGTTTGTTAGAGTGAAATGCAATTTTTTTTTTTTAAAAAAAATTATTATAACTTTAACTAGCGAAGAAAGTATTTATAAAGTCTTGTATGTGAAAGGGTAATGTCATTAAAAAAAAAGTGACATCCAATCAATTAAATCTTATTACAAACATGACATTAAAACAATTACTTGCAAATTTTGTTACAAACATGACATCCAACCAACTAAATGACGACTATTAAATGCAACGATGAGACTTCTTAGTGCACGCTGAAATTTTGCATTTATTTGTAGGACTTACTTGTTTTCTTCCTAAAGTGGTTGATCCGTTGCAAAATTGATTATTTATTAATGTCCACCTGTTACGACATGTGGACAAGAGTCGTTGATGTGTATTCTGAAAGAACAATAAAATTAAACTATGACCGGTAATGAGGCTAGAAATTCATTTTAAGAAGGGCAAATGTTTTTAAACTATGTATGAATATTTTTATAAATTAGGTATGTATATATATATATATATCAAATAAGCATACAAACTCCCATTAGATTTAAAAGTAGATTTTTCATCAAAAAATGACTTATCTCGATTTATTTGACGCTAACTATTATTACTAATTGCTACTAATAATTTACTAATAATTATTAATTATTGTTACTAATGAATCAAAGAAAATAACGATGTTTAGTTGCACTTATATATCCAATTGCTGTAATAATAGTAAAATGACACTTATACTATTTTGTGGGGGACAAAATTGTACACTCTGCTTAAATAAATGCATATAAACCAATAAGCTTAAGTGGATTCTACTTATTATTTTGATTCTTTAATTTTCTATAAATTTATCTCTGGACTTCTTCAAAAGAAATATCTTGCATTTATCTCCAAAAATCATGGATAATGTTTAATTATGCACTGTGAACATACTAAATCTTGTTATATTATAAATTTAAAATATCTAACTATTTCTTGATTATATTTATATTCTCTATAGATGAATAAGTAATAGGTTCACATTGATTAGTGACAGTTGATAAAATTATCATACAATGTGTGAATGCATTTGTTGTAATCAAAATTTATTAGCTTAGTGAAGGCTATATATGATTTGCCCACGATAATATATAGTTAAAATAATTATCTTTTTGAATATGCTAAAGTCTAAAAGTGGATTTTTTATGAATAAAAAAATAAAATAAAAGTGCATGAGCAATATCCAATGTATGAGGGGCAGAGAAAGCAACAATTTTCTTTTTTTAACATCAAATTGCATAAATACAATCAAAAGTTTGTACAATTACACTAAGTCATTGAATTTCAATGTATAAAGAATCCATTGCTAAGAAAGTATCTATCAAGTTTTGCGTGTAAAAGGGTATTGTCATGTTGTTTGTTAGAGTGACATGCAATTTTTTTTTTTTTAGTTATAATAATTTTAACTAGCTAAGAAAGTATTTATCAAATTTTATATGTAAAAGGGTATGGCCATTACAAAAACATGACATTCAAGCAATGTAATATAATTCCTAATATCAAATCTTCTTGCAAACATGACATCCAACCAACTAAATGTCGACTATTAAATGCAACGACGAGACTTGCATGTAATACGTAAGCTTATAAGGTTTATTTGTAGGACTTGTTTTGCACGTAAATTATTTGATCCATTGAAAATTTGATTATTTGTTAATGTCCATCCGTTCCAATGTGTGGACGAAAATCCCTAAGACCATCTCTAATCAATGTGCGGATAAAAATTACCCTTCGTTGCTAAAGTCCAACCGTTCCAATGTATTTGCATATTTAATTTATTTTTCATGCTTTATTATTGTGTCAATTTCGTTTTCCCAAACCCTTGCTACCCCTTCTGTGTATTCCCTAGATGGAAACTTCATTTAAGAAAAGAAAAGAAAATAAAATAAAATGAAAGGTTATTAACTGTTGGACCTTTGTGCAGATCATATTTTTCTTTTTGACAAAAAAAAAAAAATGCTGCTGCGTTAGGGCCCATCCACGAGAACGCCCCACGCCTCCCCACCCTTCATTCGCCCTCTAAAATTGAAGCGAGTGCCTGCACAAACGAGCAACTTGTACATTGATTTTGACTTGGACTGGGAATGCGACGTGAAAGCGAGAAGCCCATTCATCAATCGTTCGAGGGCATTGGTGAGAGCCAAGTTTTAAGAACTGAATCGGTAATTAAATTAAAAAAATTTAAAAAATCAATTAATTCAATTAATTGGGATTGAATTAAAAAATATATTTAATATTAAATATATAAAAAATTGAATATTTATATATTATATAAAAATATTAATAAGTAAAACGTGATAATGGATAATATATATATATATATATATGTGTGTGTGTGTGTGTGTATATTATATTTAAAAATTTTAATTATATATAATTTATAATTTAACATATGGTAATATTAAAAACTTAATTAATATATTGTAAAGAGGTAAGTAATTAAAGAAAAATTAAATTTATTTACTATGATATAATATATTGTTAGATTTAAGTAATTTATTTGAATAAATTAAGTACAAATTACTTATAGTTTATTTATTTTTATTTTGAAGTGATTCATGTATTTTCATTTTTAAGAATGAAAATATTAATAAAAAATAATTTACATTAAAATAATAAATTAATATGTGTTATATTTTCTTTAAAATATGAATAAATAAACGTGATAGACATTTTTCAAATTAATGTGTCTAAACAAAAACAACTACCTTAAATCTAATCATATATAATAATAACAGAGAAGGTTAATTATTACCATACTTAAATCTCTCTCTTTCTCTCTCTCTATATATATATATATTTGTTACATTTTAAAATGAGGCCCAAGTTACACTAGTCTTAGATATAAATTTCTCTTCACATTAATGCAAGAATTCATTGAATATTAAAACAAGTTATTGCTAAGAAAACTAATTTGTTAATTATATCGAAATTGCCATTAATTGGATCATTTTTTATAACTAAAAATGAACCGAGTTAAAAACTAATTACTTTTGTTGAATTATGGTTTATAATTTTTTTTTGATTTCTTTTTAAACAATTACTTAGTAAGATTCACATATGGTTTGTCCAAATGAACCAAATGTTAGGCTTACGTAGATTCTTTTACATTTTATTTTATTTTATTTTCTAAAAACACTAGAATTCATAATAACATAATTGTGGATATAAGACAAATACTCTTAAATAATCATTATATCATATAAAATCTACAATACTATTCATAAGATATTTGTGAAAGAATAAATTAATATTATTTCAAATTGAAATTTGTGTTATTTTTTTTAAAAAATAGCTCCACATTTTTGCAATTTTTATTTTCAAATTGATTATGTGAAAAATTTACCATGATTAATTCAACAAACTACTTAATCGATCTTAAAATAAATAAATATGACAATGAAAGTATCTGTTAACTAAAACTTTTGGTTTTGGTTTGGTTTTAGTGTCACAAAGTTGTTGAGCGGAATTTTTCCTATGATTGAACTTTTTGGGCTACTTAAAATTATTTATGTGAAAAAATTTAATTAGTATATGTGTTGTGTATATTTTCAGCGTAATTATCTTATGCGCAAGATATTTCTTTGAAGCGTACAATTTCGTCCCCCATGAAATCGCAGTATCAGAGCGTGGAAGTTTCTGCATGATCGAGGCGTGACGATGGGAGTCATGATTACCCTCAAATGAGTAGCAATCATCGCAAAGAATGGGTTGTCTTTGGTAAGTTTTTTTTTAAAAAAAATAAAAAATAAAAAGACTCCTTCAGGAAATAGAAAATATATGTGTATCCATGCCCAAAGGGCCCAACGTGCAATCTTTTTCGGTGGGTAACATTAGAATCCGTTTGTTTGGTGGGTCCCTGCCATCGCATTCACTATCATTAATCCCACTGCCCCGAGGTCCCCTAATCGGCCTTTTACTTTTAATGAGTTCTAATTTCATCATTATAACATTATGTGTTAGTGCTTCCATGCGCACTCGAAAATGATTATTAAATTCCCATCCAATCCACCACCCCCCCCAACAAAAAAATCATCCTCATTTATTTATTAATGAGCAATAATTAGTGTTAATATGACTAGAAAAACTTGTAAATAAAGTGGTGGTTACATTTTTTTTTTCTTGCTTTTTACCTTCAACATAAGCGATGAGTGCTTTCATCCCTAGGTAGGATTAAATTATGATTAGACAAGAATGGCATAAAAAACAATTCTATGAGCTTGTTTTGAATGGACTAAGCTTAAATTGGCAATTTATTCAACACCTTTGATCAACTTATCAAATTGGCATCACAAGTTCAAAGTATATGAGAATTTAATTAAATTCTCATATCTTAAAAAAAGGAGGGGGAGGGGGGCTAAAACTGCTGACCCTTGTCAACATATATGAGATTGGAACAGGGAATTTAGTTTGATTCATTTTATCAGTTAAAAACATTGATATCAAATAAAAAATTCAAATCAATCCCTTTTTGTCTCAAAATCTATTCCAAACGAGAGGTTTACTTTTATAATTTAGGCATGAATCAAATGAATTCAAGTCTATTTTGACTTTTATGCCATAAATTAATTTTTTTAGTCAAAAAATTTATTTTTCTTGATGTTTAAAAAACAAGTTTGAAGCTCAAATCAAGAAATCACAACCCTCAGTATGACTACTAGGCTAAGATTTTGGTACTTAAGATATATTGTTCTTGTATCCACAACGGAATCAATGTAGTATAATACTTGATTAAAATATTGAAGTGGCAAAAGAATTCAGTAGCAGCTTGTTTGTTATTAAATTTTTAATGTAATTCCGTTTAATTTGAAAAGATAGAATTCAAAATTCCAATTCAATTGATTTAGTAACAACATTCTAATATTAATCTTTTATTTGGTATAAATTTTTAAATAAATAAAATTATATTATTTTATTTGGTTGAAATAGTTAAAAGAGATATAATGAAATGGATTGAGTTCTATGAAAATTACTAATTCTATTGCATTTTTTTAAAGGTAAAAATCCAACTGAATTCTTGTACTTTAAAAATCTCAATAACAAAATAATAATACTAATGAAATTTAATTAAATTGAATTTTATCATTTCAAACAAGCTATAAATGGTGATAAAGTAGGTAATTTAGTACATTAGTGTAACTTAGATGTATTGAAATGCTACTTTTTGATCGTATGACCTTTTTTGTTTTAGGCCATTTGAAAACAAAGACTGTTAGAAGATGAAATTTGTAAAATGTAGGAGACTGGTCGTAGACAAAGAAAATGTCCATCGGTAATAGAATTGTATGAAATTTTAATTTTAAGTATGGGATGCAATTCTTAATCTCTTAAATTAAAAAAAAATGAAGTTTTAGTATATGAACACTAAGAATATATAAATCACGTACACAAAAAAAAAAAAGTAAAACAGAAATAAATTTAGATTCACATATTAAATTAAGCATTAATTATAATTAATATTTTTTAAAAAAAATTTTGTGGGTACCCAAAAACTTTGTCTAGACATTCACCCAAAAAGTTGCCAAGAAATAGATGCTTGATCTAAGCGATCAGAAGTAAGCCCTAATTATTCAAATTCAAATAAATATAAATTTTATAAATTATGTGTACCAAAAATTAGGTTAATAAATAGAAACAATATATAATTATTAAACGCATTTGAAAAGTTAAATCATTCATCCTAGAAATTTTGGGTGAACACGTCACCACTCTTTTTGGCCAGCTACTTCTCAGTGCTATAATATACATATATATATTATACATGAATGATTGCATTGTGTTGCTAAGGCTTATCCATTTTTCCAGCTATATCAATTTTCAAAGAGTCCTGATAATAAAATGCATATAATGCATGGAACAAAGCCAAGATGACAGACATCAGGGCAAAATCAATACTCTTGGCCCAGCGCTTGATGTGTTACGTTTTGGCTTATGTGTAACGTTAAATATTATGAAATTATTTTTTTATTTATTATAAAACATTATTTTAATAAAAATTTTATGATAAATAAAATTTCTTTTTAATGATATTTAACATTATTCTTTGACTTATACAGAGCAAGAGCGCACGGGTAAGACACCCCATGATACGAAAATACACGATTTATCGAATGTAATTCTGATATGAGATGTGTTGCTTGCTTCTGGTTGAATTTATCCAAGGAATTTGCTCGCACAACACTAGTTTATTTTGTTTCACGAAAAATTTCTCCTAGTACCATGTTAGATCTCAACAATGGTGATGAGTTCAAATAATACAGTGTCCCATTATTAAAAAAAAAAAAAAGTCAATTGACCAAAATAAATTGGCCAAAACTGAATGTTTAGTTAATCTTAGCTGAATTACGAACAGAATTAGTACAGACTTAAAGAATTGAATTTCATGCAAAGAGGAGGCACCCAGACTTAATATATATATATATATATATATAGAAAAGGGTAATATGAAGAAGAAAAACTAAAACATTACGATTTCAATGACGGCCTTATATTAAAATTGATATAAATAAAATTTTCATTTTATAAATGAAGTAAGATAATTAATAATTTTTTAAAAAAGAAAATTGAGAAGAATAAATTTAACTGGCCAGGAGAGAAATTTTTAAAATTTTTTTCTCCATCTAATTATTTAGAAAATTTTTAAAAGGAAAAAAATTAGTTGACTTAATTCATAGGAAGTCATGAAAACAAAATTATCAATCAATTATTTTAATTTTCTTTAAAATAATCAATTTAAATAATAATAATTATTATTTTACTTTTATCTCCTTGACTAATACTCATGTAGTAATTCTATTTTCAAAAAACAAACACAATTCCTTTTCCCTTGTTTTTTTTTTTTTCTGTCTTTCTCGCCAATTTTTCCCTTTCCCGAGCACGTCTACATTATAAGCGGGCATTACAATATAGTGGATGATGTAGGTGCGTCACTTTACCGCCAACTAAAATTGGCCCTCACATTTTCTGAATTTAGGTCAAGATGTAGTTATTATCTGTTACCAATGTTCCGCCATCTCTGAAACCCGACCAATTCAGATGTGAACAAAATTTGAGTTCAAATTCGTTTTTGTTTGTAGGGGAACTTGGGACGAAAAGAATTTTCCGGAACGAAAAGGATTTCATTTTTTATGGGTTTTTGCACATATGTACGTAATAATATGTCTATTGTGTTGTCTTGCCCTCCTTTTTAACAATTTTTTTTGGTTAGATGACATTTACCTACCAGATAAGACAATCATGTCTTTTGACTGTCCGTCGGAGGGCTATCGCTTCTGCAAGACGTAACGGACGTTATGTGGTCATTCACTTATTGGGGGGGCATCATCCCCTTAGTAGTTTTGCTGTTCTTGTTCCTGCCGTGGGCTTTCTTATACTCCGTGTAAACCAAACGAAAAATAAAAAACCAAAAAACTGTGAATTGTCATCCATGACCTTTGACCCCAAGCAGAATTTATTTTATTTATTTATTTTTTAATTTTCTTGTGCAATTAAATTACAGCCCTTCGGTGCCCTACATTTATGCTCTTCTCACTACGCACTCGCCTCGCGCCTTCCTCGCGTTGCCACGTATTTCTTTTTTTTTTTTGGGTAGAAAGAATAGCTGGCGATTAAATCTGGCGTCCACCCACCGCAAGGCTAGGACTTAAGTGTACAAGACAAATCTTGTGGGTCCAAAAATGCAATCTCCCATTTTTTTTTATTTTTATTTTTCTGTCTTTTTTTTTTAACTAATCAATTTACCTATTTAAAGTATTTTATATATAATATGAAAATTAATTATATTTATTTGAATTTATTAATTTTAAGCCTAAGCAAAATTTTCCGGGAAATGCAGCGAGTTATCACCGAAGAGTGAATTTGCAAGCAAACTGCGGGTAGCTGCAGGACGTGGATTACCGCGTCTCTAGACACCTATTTTGAAGGGAAGAAAAAAAAAACTAACTTTATTAGATAATTACATAAAATTTAAGATTTTTTCATTTTTTTAAGTTCTTATATATAAACAATCTTATCTTAAAATAAATCTTAGAGCTTGCGCAAGGTCAATTAAAATAAACTATATCTATTTTATAAATCCATTTTGGCCTTACATCAACGTAAATCTTACACCATAAAAAATGAATTATTTTTTTTTTTACTAACTTGAGTTTGTATGGTTTATCTTTTTATTAATTTTTATATAATAATGTGTAGGTATTTAATAATATACCAATGATTTGTTAGATGATGATGGACTGATACTCAACTAATTTTTACAATAATATATCACAAAAAATGAAAAATTCATTATTTATTATAATATTTACTTGATTCACAATTTGTCAAATATTTCAAAAATTACTTGTTTATGTCACAATTTTTTAAATTAAATTACCAAACAATTAATCCGTTTGCAAATAAAGAATTACTTATTTTTCAATAATAATAATAACAAGACTCAACAATAATCTCAAATATACCCATAGTATAATAGTAAGTGAGTGAGCAAGGCGAAGGCAGTCAACTTAGAAATTTCAAAAAATACATGTTAGAATTGAAAAAACAATTTGAATGCACTTTTTATTCGATATATTATACAAGGTTTATGAAAAAAAAATGTAAATTAAAAAATTTATATTTTTAAAAAATAGTATTTTATTATTATGTAATCATGTTATTATTTATTAAAAAAAGATTATATCACAAATTGTGTATAGTGGGTCAAAAAAAGAAAAAGAAAAAGAAAGAAAGAGCACACCTTTGTAAATTTGTCATGTTTGGTTATTTTCCAAGTCAATCCAAGCCAACGGTAAAATCATTAATTTCATTCTTGAACCAAAAATATGGATCTTGTTGGCCGAAAAATAGAATGTAGATCTTTGCCTTTCGGAAGCGCGTGACTCTTTTTGTTTTTTTTTTTTTTTTCACGAGAGCCAAAATCAACAAAGAGGATACGCAGAGGGAAACTGCACTCTCCCCCCGTCCAGTTCACAATGCCCACACATTAAAACTCTCTCTCCCCTCGTCCAGTTTAGTCACGCCTGTTGCCTGCCCTTCTCCATAAGTATAAAATCAGAAGACCCACTCATCCCCTGCACACAGTACAACACACGCACGTTAGAACTCTCCGGCACTCTTCTCTCTCTCTCTATCTCTATCTCAACCGCTATCTTTCTGGAAATCCAGTCCAGGCTACATTGTTTAAACAAGATTGGGAGGCGGACAGTCGCTGGCGAGTTGCAATCTACCGGTCGTCAAGCAGGGGCAGAGCAATGGAGCTTCTTCCCCTGTCCATCTATTCTTTTCTGGCAAGCCTTGTTCTTCCCCCACCCCTTACATTTATTTCTTTGTTTCTTTGACTTGAGTACTGATGATTTTTAGCAGTACTAATTTTTCTTTATTTTCTGAGAATATTCTCTCTCTCTCTCTCTCTCTCTCTCTCTCTCTTCTTTTCTCAGTTTGATTTTTCTATTTCCTGGGGTTCCACTTCATGTGATTCTCCTCGATTTTTCCTCCAGACCTGTGTGTCGGTCTGTGGTTGTTGAGAAATTTAAGGAAAAAGAAGACTAAAGGAAATCTTTTCATTCCATCGCCTTCTTTTTTTTTTTTTCTTTTTCCCCCTTGATGTTAAAGAAAAAGTTAAGTTGCCTTTTTATTTTTTCTTTCTCTTGACCCCAACGTCAACGTCACAAACTATTTTGGTTTACCCTCTGTGCTTCTTCCTTCTTCTTTCTTTTCTTTTCTTTTCTTTTCTTTTATTGTTTTTTCTTGATCATTAATCTTTTTTTTTCCCTTCTCTTTTTCCGGAAGCGAGAATGGATATCTTTGAGAATCTTGGCCAAATGATATATTATTATTTATTCGGTGAAATAGTTACAACGAAAGATGATAAAATAAAAAGGGAATATGAGCATTTAACAGGTGAAGTCCTTCGTGGGTACAGCTAGTACGTTGAGAGTGTTGAGAGCGTTGAATGACAATCAATATTGAGAGGAATGTAAAATTTATTCAGATAAGAGAATGACTTTATCGGTGTAGCTAGCAGTTGTTATTAGGCCTCCTAATAGAAGAATTAAAGCAAATTAAAAAGAAAGAGAGAGAGAGAGAGAAAGTGAAGACGATGCTTCGGCTCTCTTTTAATATCAACTAAATCGAGTGAGGCCAAATCTCTCTCAACGTCTTTTTCTGTGGGGTTTCGTGGGGGAGGCCCGGGGGGGGAGGTGGGGTTGCGGCGCCGCAGACGCATACCTTGGCAAGTAACATAACACTAAACGCACAAGCAAGACCTCGGAGTAAATCATTTAATTAGGCTTGTGTTGTTTGGGTGGGTATCACTGGAAAATGGAGTTGCCAAGCAGGGCCATGGAGGCCTTGTTGTTGTTGTTGTTGTGGATCTTTGTGTCCCAGGCAAGACTTCCGTTTGGCTGTTTGCCACAGTCTTTCTTCTCGTGATTCCTTTTCTCTTTTTCTCTTTTTTTGTTTTGTTTTGTTATGTTTTTTTTTTCAACATTTAGACTACCCTGAATTTGTTTCTGGACTGTTAATGGTAAAATTGTTTTTTTTTTGGGGGGGGGGCGAAGGGAGGGAGCTGTACTGTCCAAATTGCATTATTTTCTTTTCCGCGAGGATTTGTGTTTGACTGCTCTTGGTTGTAGTAACCGACAAAGGCAGTGTCTCTTTTTAATTGAACCTTGTTTTGTTTTGAATTATGTGAATTTGCAGGTGCTATGCCTCGTGTCTGTCGTTTGTGCGGAGAGGTCTGATACACGATTGCTTGTGACTCCCAACGCCACTCCTGGGTGAGCTGTCTGTCTTTGCCTGTGTTTTTTATTTTTTTAAATTTTTTCCCTCCTATTTCTCAGTGTATTCCTGTTGGAAATTGTCTTGTGAAAATTGACTCTCTGTATATAGGGAAAGACATACTGAAGAATATTGTGCAATGTATGATATATGCGGTGCACGGGAAGATGGAAAAGTATTAAACTGCCCTTATGGTTCCCCTGCAGTGAAGGTATGCCTTTTAGGAGGATGTATGCTGTTGTTGTACCGTTCCTCCTGCTGAACTTTTGTTCATGTCCCATTATGAAATTTCCAGTACTGAGTGGTAAATGCTTTTCTGTTCCTCAGCCAGATGATCTGCTTTCGAAAAAGATCCAAAGTTTGTGCCCAACGATTACTGGCAATGTTTGTTGCACGGAAGCTCAGTTTGACACATTACGGGCTCAAGTCCAGCAGGTGAGATACTAGTATACCATATTGTTAATATTCTGTTCTTATGGGTATAACAATGTGCACTTTTATTGTGGGCATGGTAAAAAGCCTGGGGTTGAGGAGATATGTGCATGCTTTTTAACATCTAATGTGTTAATTCAGTGACTTTTTACAGCTTATTAATTGTTGTTTATGCTTTAACTTTAGTTCTCATTTAAGTCACTGTGCTGTCTGTTGGTTTTGAACACAACGACTCTCTATTTAGTAATGTCAGTTAAATAGTTAGGACTTGGCTGAGGGTCTGTGAACCTTCTGAGTACAGATTATCAGTAAAGATTCTTGAAGTTTGGTATTCTTTGCTGCCCTTTTCATGCTTTCCAAAGTTATGCAATTTATCTTCATCCATACAATTGATTTATTGCTATTCACCAGGCAATTCCTTTTCTTGTTGGGTGCCCAGCATGCTTGAGAAACTTTTTGAATCTTTTTTGTGAGCTTTCCTGCTCTCCACAACAGAGTTTATTTATCAATGTGACTTCTGTTTCCAAGGTAAGACATCTTTTCTAATCCTTTGTGGTTGTATTTTGGAAAAGCTTTATGTTTTCCCCCTATATTCCTCTGAAATTGAACACAAATTGTTTCATTACTGATGAGAATCAAATTTTTCTGTTGATTTGAAATATTACTTGGTATCAACAGAACCTTTGAGCATGTAGAGCTTGGACTGGTTATTTATTCAGACAAGAATCAAAATTTAATTAATATATATATATTCTTTTTACAAGATACATGCATCTTAATATTACTGAACTTTGCACAAATTTGTTAAATTTTCCATGAAACTCTGCAATTCCTACAGTCAATAGCATATGTTTTGCATGTATTAGACAGTTGCAAATTTCTTGCAGACAGCAACACCATTTCTTATGTTGGAGGGTCTGAATGTGTCAATTTTATTTGTGGCTTCCTATTCTCTTTTCAGGTTAAGAACAATTTGACCGTCGATGGAATTGATTTTTTCATAACTGATGCTTTTGGTGAAGGGTTATATGATTCTTGCAAGGATGTAAAATTTGGCACCATGAACACTCGAGCCCTGAACTTTATTGGTGCGGGTGCTCAGAATTTTAAAGGTAAAATTTGATTTGTTTTTGTTGGTTCTCTCTCTCTCTCTGGAAATGAAGTGGGATGGAAGTGTAAAAAGGTTAATCAAATGCTGACGCTTGATTAAGCTTTAATGGAGTTTATGAAATTCACCAAAGAAGATAATATAACTCTACAAACAATACTGTATTTGATTGATAATTCATAGATTGATTGATCAAATACATCAATGGTGCTAAAGGTCCTAATTATTCTAGTTTTTAAGCCCAATGAAGAATAACTTGTCAGGAAATAAGTAAATATGATCTTTAAATACCTAAATTAGGCCTAAATTCACAAAACCTAATAATATCCTAATTAATCAACACTTTCTTTTTTTCATAATGTTCTAAAGTATCTAAATAAGCTGTGAAATAAGAATAATGAAAATTATAGCAAAAATTATCAAATAATAAAAAATAGTTTTCATGTCTTTTTCTATGACACCCAAAGTCACACAAAGTGTTATTTTGTTCCTTCATAAGGGTGTGCCCTGAATCTTAGTCCATCATAAAGATCTTTGTTCCTATGATACGATTGACGTGCTATGCATATGTCCTTTATAGAAAAAAACCTTCTATTGATAACATTGTTACTACATGGATCAGTGGCCATCAGTTCATCTGTTAATTGTGAACAAGTTGCATCAAAGTCCTGTGTTTTATGGGTCCCCATGGCAGAGTTGCCATTGATATTCAGTTCTTTCAAGAGGGGCTTTTTACTTATTTCTTTGTTGGTACATGTTTCAGTTGACTATTCTTACTTTTGATTGCATGCGTGATTGTTGTGTTTTTTCAGTGCTTATACCATGATTACTTTTGGCAGATTGGTTTAAGTTTATTGGTAGACAAGCTGCTCCAAATCTGCCAGGCTCACCTTATGCGATTACATTCCTTTCAACTGCTCCAGAGTCATCAGGAATGAGACCCATGAATGTTTCTACGTATACATGTGGGGATATTTCACTTGGGTGTTCTTGTGGTGATTGCCCTTTGTCTCCTGTTTGTGCCAATACAGCTTTTCATCCGGAGCACAAGGAGGGTTCCTGTGCAGTGAGAATTGGACATCTTAAGGTGAGGGAATACAGGTTAGAGAATTTTTAGCTTCAGTATCGGTATTTTTTTGTTCTGGGTGAATATGATGATGCACCTAGGCATATAATTATGCCCCTTTTCTTTTGTAATCTTTGTGGCTTTACGGTATATGTTTTGCTACTTTAATTTCAGCACTTCATTCTGCAGGCCAGATGTGTTGACTTTGCATTGTCAATCCTCTATATCATAATGGTTTCTATGTTTTTGGGCTGGGGCTTTTTTCATCGGAAAAGAGAAAGAAACCAAGCTTCAAGAATGAAACCATCATCAAATGCATCTGATGGTGGTGAAATCCTTTCTACTACTGGGCAGAAGGAAGACAGCCTCCCTGTTCAGGTACCTTTTCCTGCAATCATCATGCAAAGTTTTAATAGTTATCCCACTGCAATTTAATGAAAAAGAATGAGGCCAATTGTGTTCACATAGGTTTACTTTTCCAGATCATTCAAAATTTAGCCCAAAAAAAAAAGAAAAAGTAAAAAGAGGCCTCTGAGAAGAGATTATATGACTGTGATGTTCCCCTTCTACTAGTTCCTTTTCTTTACCCCTTTCCTCTGGCCATTTACCAGATGCTTGAGGATTCTACAGCAACTGGAAACATAGTTCAGCTTTCGGTTGTTCAAGGATATATGTCAAAGTTTTACAGGTTGCTACCTGTGCTATCTTTTCTTCAATCAATATGGCCAGAATGGTTATTGACCTCACAAGCTTCCTTATATTCAGGAAATACGGAACATGGGTTGCTAGACATCCAACCATTGTGATGAGCTTGTCGTTGGCAGCAGTTCTGCTGCTTTGTTTAGGTCTAATACGTTTTAAGGTGGAGACATTGCCTGAGAAGGTATAATTTGTTAATTAAATCCAATTTCAAGTATTCAATTTTGAGAACATATACTACTTTTTTACTCTCTCTCTCTCTCTTTTTTTTTTGTCAATCATTGTCAATGTGCCACAATCACAGTAATGTCCTGATGAGGAACATGTTACTTATGGTGGATAAAAATTTGCAGACAGCATTAGTGAGCTTTGATGAAATATGTAAAATGCTCCCAAGATTCAAAGATATCAAGTTAATTAAACATGGATTTTAATTTTACTCAACAAGAAACAGTATAAATTTACTAATGGTTAGTTGCATTATAGCATGATATTTTTGACTGTTGTATGGGCATTGTTGTGTTTGTAAATTTTCTTCCCATATATCTGTCAATTGCTAACATATGTTGTTTCAGCTGTGGGTGGGTCCTGGGAGCAAAGCTGCAGTGGAAAAACGATTTTTTGACAACCATCTAGCTCCTTTTTATAGAATTGAGCAGGTTTTGCTGTGTTCCTTAAAAGATTTTGGTTTATGTTATTCTTCATCAGTCTCTTTTTTAAAAGTTTTTTTT